>JAXQQM020058972.1:0-414903 GCA_034641835.2 Pinus albicaulis
TACAATCTTTGAGGACGGTAGCTTTTAATTTTCAAGAACTTTTCTTGAAATTTTTTTCAGAAGGAAAGGAAGTCGAATTACGGGGTATTGCGGGGAAGCCAGGAAGGATAATAAGCTCTAATGTCATGACAAAGCTTCTAAAGAAAGAACAACGAGGCGTAATTGCACAATTATGCTCACTAGAAGTTTCAACATCAAAATCATCTATTTCTGCAGATCTCCAACAAGTCTTGGACAATCATTCCAGGGTGTTTGAAACTCCCAAAGGACTCCCACCTATTCGTGATCATGATCATGCTATTCATTTGATTCCAGGAAGTGTTCCTCCAAACATCAGGCCTTATAGATATCCTTACTTCCAAAAGAGCGAAATTGAACGTATGATTGCAGAAATGTTAGAGGTGAGTATAATTCAACCTAGTCAAAGTTCTTTCTCTGCTCCTGTAGTATTGGTACACAAGAAGGATGGATCATGGCGAATGTGTCCGGATTATAGGGAGCTCAATAAGCTCACCATTAAAGACAAATTTCCCATTTCTGTGATTGATGAATTATTGGATGAATTACATGGAGCAATTTATTTTACCAAGTTGGATCTTCGTTCAGGATATCATCAAATTAGAATGAAGGCTGAAGATATTCCAAAAACAACATTTCGAACTCATGAGGGTCATTATGAATTTTTGGTCATGCCTTTTGGCCTTACCAATGCGCCTTCTACATTTCAAGGGTTGATGAATTCCATTTTCAAACCCTTCCTTAGAAAATTTGTGCTAGTATTTTTGATGATATACTAATCTACAGCAGGTCTTGGAAGGATCATGTTCAACATGTTGACAAGGTGCTCAAACTATTGCAGGAGAAACAATTATATGCAAAAACATCCAAATGTTTCTTTGGAGTACAAGAGGTGGAATATCTAGGTCATATTGTATCTCACGAGGGTGTTAAAGTATACCCTAACAAAATTAAAGCCATTAAGGAATGGAAAGTCCCCACAACCATAAAGCAGTTGCGAGGATTTCTCGGGTTAACAGGGTATTATCGCAAGTTTGTTAAGAAATATGGGAGAATAGCAGCACCTCTAACAACATTATTGAAGAAAGATGCATTTTCATGGACTCCTGAAGAAACTAAGGCCTTTGAACATCTTAAAGAGGCAATGTGCCTAGCACCGGTCTTAGCTATGCTAGACTTCACAAAAACCTTTATTGTGGAATGTGATGCCTCAGGAAATGGAATTGGTGTTGTTTTAATGCAGGAAGGAAGACCCATTGCTTTTGAAATTCATCCAATCAAAGGAAAGTATTTACAGAAACCTATTTATGAGAAGGAAATGTTAGCAATGCTGCATGCACTAAAGAAATGGCGAACTTACCTAATGGGAAGACACTTCAAAGTAAAAACTGATCATGATAGTTTTAAACACTTTTTGGAAAAAATAATATCTTCAGAAGAGCAGCAAAAATAGGTCACAAAGATGTTGGGTTATGACTTTGAAATAATCTACAAAAAAGGAAAGCTTAATGTTGTTGCAGATGCACTCTCAAGAAAGAATGAAGAGGTGGAAGCATTGCTTTGTGCCATTTCTATTGTCCAACCAGATTGGATAACTGAAGCAAGAGATGAATGGAAGAAGGACAAAGATGTATGGATACTCATTCAAAAGTTGCAGCAAGATCCTAGTACATCTGATACATTTAGTTGGAAAAATGATTCCTTATAGTACAAAGATCGCTTATATCTTTGTAAGAATTCCCAACTAAAACAAAATATTCTTTTGGAATTGCACACTTCTCCTTTAGGAGGACACTCAGGATTTTTAAAAACTTACCACGGGGTGAAGAAAGAATTTTTTTGGGATGGCCTTAAATCTGATATTCAAAAGTTTGTGGCAGAATATTTGGTTTCCAGTAGAATAAAGTGGAGACAATTAAGACCCCGCGACTTCTACAACCTTTATCCATTCCAAGTCAACGTTGGGAGGAGATTTCAATGGATTTTATCAGAGGTTTACCTAATTCCGAAGGAAAGAATGTCATCATGGTGGTAGTTGATAGACTTACCAAGTATGCACACTTTTGTGCATTATCTCATCCATTTAAAGCAAGTACGATTGCTACTACATTTATGGACAGAATTCAAAAGCTACATGGAAGCCCAAGGGTTATTGTGAGCGACAGAGATCCCATTTTTACTGGAAATTTTTGGACGGAGTTATTTTCTTGTTTGGTACTCAATTAGCTCATAGCTCATCTTATCATCCTCAATCTGATGGTCAAACTGAGATAGTAAATAAATGTTTGGAAGGATATCTTCGTTGTTTTGTATCTGATAAACAAACACAATGGGTCAAGTGGTTACCTCTCGCTGAATGGTGGTATAATAATTCCTTCCATACTGCAGCAAAAATGACCCCATTTATAGCACTTTATGGATATCATCCACCATCCATCACATCATCTTTAAGGGAAAATTCGAAGGTTCAAGCAGTGGAAGATCACATCGAGCATCAGCAAGAAGTTCTCCAACTCTTAAAGGATAACCTGAAGTTGGCACAAAATCGAATGAAACAACAGGCAGATCAACATCGTAGCGAGAGAAGTTTTGATGTAGGAGATTGGGTATTTTTACGGCTACAACCATACAAACAAATGTCCCTCAAGCAAGCAAAGAAGGATAATAAATTATCGCCAAAGTACTATGGTCCTTACAAGGTGTTGCAAAGGATTGGTACTATGGCATACAAATTGGAGCTTCCTGCTTCTTCGCGAGTACATCCAGTTTTCCATGTTTCATGCTTAAAGAAGGTTATAGGTGAAAATCTTCCAGTTCAAACAATATTGCCAGAACTTGATGAGGAAGGAAAAATCATATTGGAACCAGAAGCGGTCACAGAAACAAGAACTCAACAACTACGGAATCGATCGATTTCAGAGTATCTCATCAAGTGGAAGAACTTACCCACTGAAGATTCTACATGGGAGGATGAGAATTTTATACAAAAGCACCCAGAGCTACTCAAGCGTTGAGACAACACTTTTTTTGAAGGATAGGGGCATGTTAGGTCCCTATATCTTAAGGTCCTATATCACTAGTATAGCCCCTTATTTTGTTAATTAACCCCTTAGTATTATTATTGTACCCTTGTAACCCCCATTTTGTTATTATTGTGCCCTTAAATTATTATTGTTAGGTCGGCTAAGGATTACATTGTGCTAGGATTACATTGGCCCAGTAGGATTACATTATGGCCCCATGGACTCCTATATATATAAAGGAGGTTTTTTAAATTGTATCATCCAAGAATTGTTCATTCATGTAATGTATTGGAGGTTGCCCCCTCGAAGTGGCTTATTTCTAAGGCATTGATATCTCTTTTCTTCTATTTTAGGAGATGGTTTCACAATAGTGGGAGAGTCTGTGCAGTAACCATCACATACAAGCTTCCATACCTGAGGTTCCTAAGCCAATAATCCTGTTTTAACCTTATCTCTCCATTCAGGAAAGTTTTTTGTATTTAACACAGGTACATTTTGATAGTCCATAACTCAACCAGATCTCCTTTAAGCTATTAAGATTACACCAAAGGAACCTGCTCTGATACCAATTGTTGAACCCTTAGTTAAACTAAGAGGGGGGGAGGGGGGTGAATCAGTTTAACACATTCATGGACTTTTAAAACTTTTCATTAAACTTTATTAACACCTTCATTTCATGATCAACATAATATGTGAGCCATCTTAATTTGTGAGCAGCAATTAATAAGCAGACTAGATAATGTACTAGCAGCCTTAATATGTGAGCAGCAAGTATTAAGTAGAATAGATAAACCATATCAACACATAAGCATCATGCATAGAGACACCAGATATAAGTGGAAACCCATAAAGGGAGAAAACCACATCTTATTATTGTTGTGATGCAAAGGCAAGCTCCAACTCCCTCTCACCACTGATTTTGTGGGCTCCAACCCACGGGAGGCTCCTACCTCAGATACGCAAGCTACAACACAGGAAGCTCCAAACTCCCATCGATTTTACTGCAGGCACCAACCTACGGAGGCTCCAGCCTCGGTCGGCTAAAACTAAATTTTATCAAGGCGCACAACAGTGTGGAGGCCTCAACTATCTATTTTTTCTGAGCTACTACCTCTTGGAGGCTCCTACCTCGATCAGCTACAACTCAGCTACAATGACATCTATCAAGCTACAACTTGATAGGGAGCTCCAACTTCCTTACTCTTTCAAAGAAAAACACTTGTTGATTTACCTTGGATATACGGCTATTGTTTTGTCCCATATTCATTGCTGTGCATCAGTATTCATATCTGCCTTATATAATTTCTGCATCTTCTCAGATTCACTATCAGCTCCTCCTTCTTCTCTGCTCAGCTCCTCCTTCTTCTCTGCCTCATTGCTTCATTTCTGCATTCTCTAACTTTTCACATCATCTCGTTCTGCTCCTCCTTCTTCTTATCTTCTCTCCCTCAATTCCCCATTCTCCAACCTCTCTGGCCTCTCTTTGCATATCAAGGTGATATCATTTATAGAGATTTCCATATGACTATTAGCATTCCACAGGTAATTTGAAATGGACAGCCATACCTCTTTTCCTTCTGCCTTCTCATTTCTTTTACTAGCTCACTCAGAAAAATATAACTATATGTACTAATTTCAATATTACAGTGGGATTTTTGTTTTCCTCCGGAAACTTTCCAATGCATCACAAACAATATAAAATCAATTAAAACATTTACATTCACATTTTCAGTTACATAAAAACAATTTCACTCAGCCCATTTTCTGGCCTTTGGCTTTGCTAGTTTTGTCTTTTCTGTTGCTGTTAAGAAATTGTTCTGCATACCTCTGCTGTTCACTGCAATTGTGTATCTGCAGCTATCATGTAACTGTTCTTCATACTCTGTTCACTGTCTTTTTCAGTTTTGCATATTCTCCTGCTTTCTGTGCTTGTACACCTGTCAAATTCATTCTTGTGCATATTCCTGTTCACTATGTATGTATACCTGTCGAGCTCACATTTTCATTCCTTTATCATGGAAACTTGTTTTATTAACTGAAGCACTTTGCCTGAGGTTCTTCTCTTTCAATTTATCCGTAGCTGAGAATTATAACCCCTTTCATTCTTATGTTCCATAAACTATAATATATCAAATATAAGTATTTGCTCTTTCATTTAAAACTCAACATCTCTTACTGTTGGTTTCACGAATATATGACTTTATATAAAGCCAAATTATGACTCTATGGTCCGGTAACATATATTATATCAGATATCACTCTTCACATGGGTTAACACGTTAAAAACCCACCATATGATAGTATTTCACATCCGGGGCCACAATTCAATCATGTGAAAAATTCACACTCATTCAAACTAACATTCGGGCTTCAATCTAATGTATCGCAGCTTATTTTCACACATATGGCCCACACTCATTTCATACAAGATTCGCTTTATCATATAATATATATACCTCGACATACATTACACTTTCGCAAAGATTCGGATCAACACTCAAGACTTTGGAACAAGACTCAAGGTATTCAGGCCCATAATATCGAACCTTTTTCTATTTTCCGATGCGCTTAATTGCAACTGAATACTTCCGATTGCGATTACTTCCCTTGCGATCGTTCCGATGCGATTAATTGCAATTGAATTCTTCAAAGGTATATTCCGATGTTTTTCTTTTTTTCGATGTGATGGCCCACTTTGATGCCCTTTAAGCCGAAACTCAAACACATACGAATCACAGTTCATAACATATCAGGTCCGCATTCTTTATCGCGATCGCAATATTGTAATCGCGTCCTCCAATAGTTTGGTGCGATGAACAAAGGGTCCCACTTTCGAATTAAATTTGGATTAATTTCATTGGTTGACTTTGTTAACCGAACACACTAATGCATATATCCACAGGGATTTTTGGGCCCAACAACTATACACACTTTACCTTTGTTATTAAACTCTCGAATAATATGACTTTTGGTAAATTAAGTGAACCACCCGAACTATATCTCCCTTTATATAAGCCTTGGCCTTTATAACAAAGAGCTTTAATAATGTTAACCTTGCAACAGTATTCAACCTTTCGACTAGAACCATAAATCAACGCCTTTTATTTGATTTATTTAAAAACCCGACCTTAGCACTTTATACAATGGTTCGACCCTCAGCTTATAATAAAATCTTAATACAGTGCACAACCTTTTGATTTGTGTTATGAACCCGATTACACTACCAACACAACATTTTAACATATATTTCGCCCACGGGGCCCACACCTCAACATGTAAATGAACGGTTTTCAACATAAAACAACTGAGCCATACCTTAACTTATCTCCTGTGCAACTTATGGCTTGACCATCATTTGATCCACCGGCCTCGAGATCAGACGAACCAAGTTGATATCGCGTTTTTTTCCTTGAAAGAAGATTAGTGTTCCAAAGAAACGCGATATGGGTGGTTTTGGACTGCTAACATGACACAAATGTATTGGATCACATTATTTTGTGAGTTTTTTCTCCTGGCCCAAAAGCAACGCGATGAAGGTGGTATTGGTTTCACAAAACCACTCTAGGTAATTGCACAACACTTAACTCGATTTCTTACTATGGTTAACACAGTTCTTCAACTTAATTCCTCGCTCTAAATCAATGGTTAAGTCCCACATATATTACTCTGTCAGCAATAAAATAATGCTCTTTTACTCCAACGAACAGAGATTCTAGCGAATCTTCGTGTTCTATACAATAGGGTTTATCACTTAGATAGAGGTTCATACCTTCCACAGAGATTCATGACTATTCTAACAGAACCCTACTTCACAGTTTTATTGAATTGAATTCCATTTCGCTGCTGGTTTATTTTAACAATTGGAACAAGTTAATCAAACCAAGTCCGATAACCAACCTATGATGATTTCTGCCTCTACACCTTCGGTTCCTCTTGAACGCTATAGACTGTCTTCCTTTCACAATACTCACTTCGAACCTTCTCTATGGCACTTCTACAATTAAGTCATCGCTTGATGCATTTCAGTATCTCACATACTCTTCACCAATTTCAGTCACTGTTGCATCCCGTTCAATGTGTCATTACCACTTCACTGCTGCTCAATCCGATCTACTAAAATCACCTTTCTCTTTAAATGACAGAGGTTTACTCTGCTATGCCACATGAATAGAGTCAGCCTCTTGAGTTTCTATACAGCAACAGTTCAATTGTTTTCTACACAGCATGTACAAATCAGTACACCTTGAGGTAGGACCATCAGGGGATTGTCAACATAACAACGAACTATGAAACACTACAATTTCTATTCACACAGTCAATCATAGGGTTCCATCACACAATTTTTGACTAAGGGATACATATATGGCCCATACAGAATTTACACAATTGATTATTCAGTCTTGATCTCACAGTTAACCCTGTCTCAACAGTTTATAGATTTTCTTCAATTTTTTGCAGAATACCATAAAAAAATTTTCCACAAAGTTTATTTAAAACTATTTATGAACCCTAATAGACTCACAATCATCAATTCCTCCACCATATACATGATTCATACTTTAAATCCCTTTGTACAGAGTTTACACTGTCCACAAACCCTGAACACTCTATTCATACTTTCATAAACAATTCCAGCAGTCAATACATGTTTCTCATTATATATATGAAATCAAATACCTCTGCTCCTTAACTAATGCTACTCCTTGCTTCTCTTTTTGTTGCCTTTGCTGCCTCTCCAGATCTCCAATCACATGACCCTTCCACAACTGCCTCTGCTTCATGTCTCATGCTCTCTTTGCCTTGTTTCTATTTCAGGTGCTCCTGCTTTGCCATCTCCTTTTCCATCAATGACAAAATTTCCAACAAAAAATACTTCAAAAAATACTTCCAGAAAATGTCTTTTCAAAATTAAGCCCAAATCCATACTTTAAAAAAAAAATGAAGCACAAAAAATATCCAAAAAAATGCATTACATACCTTCAAGAAATGTCCTTTGAATGTATGTCCAAGAAAATTCCTTAAACCCAGAACAATTATTTGCAAAATCAGACCGCCTCCAAGAAATGTCCTCCAAGAAAAGTCTTTAAACCCAAACCAATTCTTTACAAAATCAGGCCGCCTCCAAGAATTTGAAATTAAGCCCAAATCTATACTTTCAAAAAAAATGAAGAACAAAAAACATCCAAAAAAATTTATCACATACCTCCAAGAAATGTCCTTTGAATGTACGTCCAAGAAAATTCCTTAAACGCAAAACAATTCTTTGCAAAATCAGACTGCCTCCAAGAAATGTCCTCCAAGAAAAGTCTTTAAACCCAAAACAATTCTTTGCAAAATTAGACCGCCTCCAAGAATTCGAAAGTAAGCCCAAATCTATACTTTCAAAAAAAATGAAGAACAAAAAACATCCAAAAAAATGTATCACATACCTCCAAGAAATGTCCTTTGAATGTACGTCCAAGAAAATTCCTTAAACCCAAAACAATTCTTTGCAAAATCAGACCACCTCCAAGAAATGTCTTCCAAGAAAAGTCCTTAAACCCAAAACAATTCTTTGCAAAATCAGACCACCTCCAAGAAATGTCCTTAAACCCAAATCTCCAAGAAAAGTCTTTAAACCCAAACCAAGACCTTTGTAAAATCAGACCAAATGTGAGAAATGTGTGAAAATTATGAATGATTTCGCGGTAATTCTGACCAACGGAAAAGTAGGCAGAAGTTTGGCCGAAATTTGAAAAAATATTTGGCCAGACTATTAAGGCGTGAGAATGTGTTGTTTCTGAGTTTAGGGAAGAAAATGCATTACCAGTCCAAGTCTCTCTTTCACTGTATTATCGCGCATTCATCTATTTTTTGTGCATGGATCAACATGGTTGTTTGTAGTAATAAGCATCAAAAGTTCTAGAGAAGTTCCTTCAGCCGCTCCACATCATTTTCCAATTCCTCTCCATCTATATGTTACGCTTCTGAACCTTGCTGTTGTGCCTCCATTCCCCTCATTTTTCTCTTCTTATCTACTGCCACACCCTTTTGATCCACAAAAACCATCAAAGTTGGACCTCTACCTTTGCTCCTCGAAACTTCCGCTACCCCTGCAGCTTTGCCATATTGCGAATTGCGATATCACATTTTTCATTTCGCAGTCTTTATCTCGTCGTATTTCACATTTTGTAGTCTTTATCCTATCGCATTTCGCAACCTTTTCCCTTTTTCCTTTTAAGACTTACCACAATCGCAAATCACACTTTTATTTGGTTCCCGTTAACACTTACCACTCCAAACGCCGATTGCAATAACCCTCCATACTCTGCCACATCACACATCGCAAATCACATATTTTATTTGGTTCCCATTAACACTTACCACTCCAAACGCTGATTGCGATAACTCTCCATACTCCACCGCATCGCACATCACAAATCACATTTTTTATTTTTTTCCGGTTAACACTTACTGTTCCAAACACCAATTGCGATAATCGCTATCATACTCTACAATTGGCCCTACCGCCACGTCATCCCGTCACATTTCGCATTTCGTAGTTTTTATCCCGTTGCATTTCACATTTCACAGTTTTTATCCTATCACATATCACGCTCGCTCCCGAACAACACTTATGCTATCCCTCTGGCTTTGCGATATTGTGATTGTGATATCGCATATCGCACTTCCGTCCCTCCATCGCAGTTCTGCCATCGCACTTCTAAAAGCCTCCCTCTCCAAATAATTATTTTGATATAATGAGTTTTAATAAAGTCTAACCCCTCTTTTCACTTCTCTAAGCCTTGTCCCATGTGTTCAAGCCCTCCATTAGCATCTTTAACCTTTTTTCTCCAAACTGCAAGAAACACTTTTTCAAGTTTAGTTAGATCATGAATAGTTGCATGGTTAGAACTATGGTAGCATGGTAGATAGATCATAGGATAAGTAGAGTGCATTTAACCGTTTGGCCAAGTTAAGTGTGGTTTAGAATTAGTTTCCTTTCTGTCATTTCTTTCAACAAGTTAAATTAGTTTCCTTTCCCGTCATTTCTTTTCAACAATTTAGTTTAGTTTCATTGAAGTGTGAAAGACTTCACTGAGAACCCCTAGAAGTGGCACCCTTTCGTAGAGCGGAAGAGGATGACATGAGTAGAATGCATATGCTGTGTATATAGCACTTTCACCTCCAAGTTTGTACGAACCCCGGGTTGATAAAGTAAAGTAGGGCAACCCCTGGGAGTTGCAACACTCTTGGTGCAATACTAGGGCTCACCACTTTTTGGTGTCGTTGTCGGGGAGGTGTCCAGTAGATGCTTGGTTATGTTTTAGCATTATTTTTTGCTTTCCTTTCTCATGCTTTCAAAATATTGAAAAATACAAAAAAAAAAAATCTGATTTTCATGCCTCATAGGAGTAGGGATACTTATCCAATACCAACCCCCCCACT
The DNA here is from genome assembly GCA_034641835.2 of Pinus albicaulis. NCBI lineage: Eukaryota > Viridiplantae > Streptophyta > Pinopsida > Pinales > Pinaceae > Pinus > Pinus albicaulis. The sequence goes on from JAXQQM020058972.1 coordinate 10,470, forward strand.
TGACCACATGGTGAAGTAAGAACCACATCACCATACACTTTTGAAGGTAGAAGAGATGGATGGATATGATGACAATGAAGAAGATCTTATTGGGTTTCCCATTCAAGATACGGACATCAGTGTACATATGAAGAACATCCCTCCATCTTTCCTTCCCAACTTCCATGGTATGAGGACAGAGGATCCGGAAACATTTCTCTTTGAATTTGAGATACTTTGTAGATCTTATGGCTACTTACCACACACTCAAAAATTGAGATTGTTTCCTGCAACATTGAAGGATAAATCTTTTAAATGGTTCATGAGTTTAGATACTAATTTAATAAGATCATGGAATGATATGCAAAAGATATTTCTAGAAAAATATAAAGATCATGATCTTGGAGAAGAAATTTTTAGAATGAACCAAGAAGAAGATTAAAGCCTTGAGGATCTAATAGAGAGGTTCATGTTTAATGTTAAGAGGAAAAAATTACATCCTTTAGAATTTGACACACTAAAAACCCTCTTACTTAGAATTATTAGGGATGAGTGGATTGATCTCCTTAATCTCATGAGTAGAGGAGATGTACACCAATTTTCATTTGAAGAAATTTGTGAAACATGCAAGCGCATATCAAGAGGAAGGGAAAGAGTAAGTAAATCTGCGTCAACATTGGTAAGACAAGATGAACTTAGAAATTTGCTTGACAATTTTAAAACAGAAATTTTTAGCAATATAAGTGAACAAGTAGAAATGTTAAGAATGAAAAATGAGCAAAAAGAAGATGTTGATATTTTTGTTATCCATGCAGAATCATATGCTACTAAATGTTGTCCATCATTCCCCAAGTTTAAATAAGTTTACGAAGAAGACAATGGAACAAGGCAATCACCAAAGAATCTATGTTATGTAGCTCCAAGGATACCCTGGCAGCCTAGTCAACTTGACATGATGCAAGAGCCCACTTCACAATTTCAAGCTTATTCACATCCATCTCAAACTAATTGGGACACACTCCCTCCTTGGCAGCCTTGGCCATCCCAACCCCAAAACCAATCTTGGAAACATGGATGGCAAGGACCTTATTCGGAAAATCCACAATATTCTCAATATTTCCCTCCACATCCTCCATACCCAACTCCATGCTATCCCTACCATCCACCTCCACCACAATAACAGCCTCAACCACATCCATCTCATATATCCACCCCCACTCAACTACCTGTACCACCATTTCCAAACCCATACAATGAAGTATCTCAGCTCACTTACAATGCTGAGGTACAACACTTCCAAACATCTCTTCTTGATCTAGATGATATTCATCTTAGCTCAAGAAAGCTATTGCGAAGAAGATATTTTATTAATGTCATTTAAGGAAAACATCAAGAAGAAAAAGATCCAAATGAGGAGATCAAAAGATCAAGGGTTGCACTTGATGAAGAGCCAACAATAGAATCAGATGTTGAGAAAGTTTCCTCATGTTTACCAGCATTTCCTCCATGTGTTCAAGAGAAAAATCAACAAAAAGAGGAAGATTTGAATGTCATAATAGAAGATGACATACAAGGTGATCCAAATCAGCAAGTAGACCAGGGGAATCACAACTATATTGATATATGGTTCCAAACAGTCATTAAGTTGCAGCAACACGCTCTTCTCAAACAATACTTGATACAATCCTAGTCAAATAAATTCATCTCTCATATTCAGGTACATGTCAAAGCATGTATTCCAAGTGTGCACATGATTTTATTTGTCATCTTGATGTGTACATGGCTCTATTGGAAGTATTCCTATACTTGAAAAAGGTTTTGTTTTTTTCAAGTAGAGTAGGAAAGTGAAAAAAGAAAAAAAGGGAAAGAATAAAATCTCAAGTGAAAACCTCTTTTGAGGCGTTTGAGATTGGCTAACTGATTGAAAACCTTCATGAAGAGGTCATTGGGTTGAAAAAAAGAGAAAAATAAAAGATCATAGGTGAAAACCTCCTTTGAGGCGCCTAGGCAAACCTACTAGTGGAAAACCTCATTGAGGCAACTAGTAGGCCTTAAAAAAAAATGTATTTCTCCATGTATCTCTCTCTAATAAATGTAGGTGCTCTCCAACCTTTGTAAGCAGAAAAATAGAAAGTTGGCACAAAAATAAAATTTGGTCAACACCCTGGTCAAAGGCAATCAAACTTGGAATTCCTCCTCCTATACTCAGAAGCTCCAAAAGGACCTCAAGTAGATGATCACATGCAACTTCCAAAGCGACTTCAAATCCACCAAAGGCAGACTAGCAGCCATATGTTGACTTCAATATCTCTAAACAAATCATTAGTGAGCTCACAGTGTCTAATCATCTAACCCTTTCTTCGAATCCTATTTTAGCTTAAGAAAACATTAAAAAGTGTGAGAAGGAAAGTTTTTATATATAGCCAAAATCAGTAGCAGAGAAACTTCAGCCTTATCTAGCGACTAACCTCACTTTTTCCACCAAGAAGAGGAACAAGACAAAAGTAAAATGGACTTGAGAAAGTGGGCAGTAAGCAGTTCATTGTAATGGAAGACAAGGAGTGTCAAGGGGTAACCAAAAGTGAACTTAGTTAATAGAAAAAGAACTCTGAGTTTATTTTTCATGCAATAATAATAATAATAATAATAAAAAGAAAAAAAAAAGAGAACAAATAGAAAAAATTAAATAAAAGGTGGACCCACCACCTTTTGGCATGGAAAATACAAATTTGCTTAAGGCATCTAAGGACCTCCATGCAGCACCCACAAGAAGAAATGAAAGAAGAATAGGAAGAAGATTAGCATGAGGAGCAGCACATGTGCCAATAAACAGAAAACAAAATAAGCCAACATGCAGGAAGAATTAGAAGGCAAGGAGAATGGATAGGTTGCTCAGAGGATGAGCAACACTTTCAGTAGGGAGGTGATGATGGGCATCTATATTAGACATTAAATAAGGCTTATCTAACCTTTCTTAGGCCCACCTACCTTCCTTATGCACATGAAAAGATATATTAAATCTCTCCTTCTGCACTTAATAATGTTTTCTTATGCTTTAATATTTTATTAGGAAGGTTTAAAGGTAATTGCATATTTGTGCCTAACATTGGTTATTTTTTAGAATATTGTGAGAATATTTGACAGGTTATGCAGATTTGGAGAAGGAGATAATTTAGGGACTTTCTCCCTGCCACTGGAAGATGAATATTGAAGAATAAATGAGCACAATATTGAGAAATCTTGGATAGATTCATGGGGTTTTTCCACCCTCCTTAACTATCAAAGACAACCAAGCCAACTGAAGACGATGTGCACTCAATCTATGGATTACTTGGAGTCAAATTGGACTCAACTACTATTTTCTAGGGAGTTGTTGGTAGCTTCTATTGAGGATAAATAAAGTTGATCAAGAGCTAATTAGGGTCAATTCCAAGTGATTCCGGTCGATTTTCCGATCCATTCGATGCTAGCCAATTCCATTCCATTCAGAACTTTTGTTGCAAGCTATTAAGCTTTTTATTATTATACTCAATGATTAAACTTTCAGAAATGTAACAAGCATATTCTCTTCCTGAAATGAGCAGACAGACTCTATTTTACTGATTTAGTTCCAGAGAGTTGGGCTCGTGGGTTAGGGCCCAACCCACATGCCTCAGCTTCTCTATTGTTACTTTTCTTTCCTTTCTACCATTTAGCTAGTTTTCTTTCTGTCATTCAATTAGTTCTGCTTCTGATAGTTTCATTGCTGCTTAGTTTTTTCTTTCAATGTGTTGTTGTAGTTTTTCATTTTCCTATAGGTAATAGAATAGAGAAGAAAACTCTAAAAGCTGTGGATCAAGACCTCCCTACTCTTCTCTGTCAATAGAGCTCGAGGAGGGTGAACCTTCCCACAGACCCAAAAATCAGTTTCTGTTCACTATTTTTGAGTTTAGGGAAGAAATTGCATTACCAGTTTGAGTCTTTCTTTCATTGTATTATCGTGCATTCCTATATTTTTCGCGAATGGATCAACAGGTTTGTTTGCAGTAATAAGCATCAAAGGTTCCAGAGAAGTTCCTTCAGTCGCTATGCATCATTTTCCAATTCCTCTCCATCTCTATGTTACACTTCTGAACCTTGTTTTTGTGCCTCAATTACCCTCCTTTTTCTCTTCTTATCAGCTGTCACACCGTTTTGATCCACAAAAACCATCAAAGTTGGATCTCTGCCTTTGCTCCTCGAAACTTCCGCTACCCCTCCAGCTTCGTGATATTGCAAATCGCGATATCGCATTTCACATTTTGCAGTATTTATCCCATCGCACTTCGTAACCTTTTCCATTTTTCCTTTTAAGAGTTACTGCAATCGCAAATCACACTTTTAATTGGTTCCCATTAACACTTACCGCTCCAAACGCCGATTGTGATAACTCTTCGTACTCTGCCACATCGCACATCACAAATCACATATTTTATTTGGTTCGCGTTAACACTTACCACTCCAAATGTCGATTGCGATAACTCTCCTTACTCCGCTGCATCGCACATCGCAAATGACTTTTTTTTTTATTTTGTTCCCGTTAACACTTACCGCTCCAAATGCCAATTGCGATAATCATTGTCGTACTCTGCCACCGGCCCTACTGCCACGTCATCCTGTCGCATTTTGCATTTTGCAGTTTTTATTCTGTTGCATTTCGCATTTCATATTTTTTATCCTATCGCATATCGCATATCGTGCCCGCTCCTAAACAACACTTACGCTATCCCTCCAGCGTTGCGATATTGCAATTTCGATATCGCATATCACATATCGCACTTCCGTCCCTCCATTGCAGTTCCGCCATCACACTTCTAAAAGCCTCCCTCTCCAAAGAATTATTGTGATATGATGAGTTTTAATAAAGTCTAACCCCTATTTTCACTTCTTTGAGCCTTGTCCCATGTGTTCAAGTCCTCCATTAGCATCTTTAGCCCTTTTTCCTCCAAACTGCAAGCAACACTTTTTCAAGTTTAGTTAGATCATGAATATTTGCATGGTTAGAAGTATAGTAGCATGGTAGATAGATCATAGGATAAGTAGAGTGCATTTAGTTGTTTGGCCAAGTTAATTATGGTTTAGAATTATTTTCCTTTCTGCCATTTATTTTCAGCAAGTTAAATTAGTTTCCTTTCCTGTCATTTCTTTTCAACAATTTAGTTTAGTTTTCTTTCTGTCATTTCTTTTCTGTAATTTATTTTAGTTTCATTGAAGTGTGACAAACTTCACTGAGAACCCCTAGAGTTAGCACTCTTTCATAGAGAGGAAGATGATGACATGAGTAGAATGAATCTACTATGTATATAACACCGTCACCTCCAAGTTTGTACGAACCCCGGGTTGATAAAGTAAAGTAGGGCAGCCCCTGGGAGTTGCAACACTCTTGGTGCAATACTAGGGTTCACCAATATGTAGGCCCCCAAATTCTATGATCAATTAAAAAAATTCAGCCCAATCTTATAGTATATCAAACCCTTTATCAAGTTGTCTAAAAGCTACCATTCGGGTATTGTGAATGAGGCCTAACAAATTTTTTGAGGATGTGAACATTTCGAATTGTGCTTGCTTCATAGCAATGATCAGTTTCCATAATATTCCTTTCAAAAGGATCCCTTTAGGATCAAGAATTTTATACATGGATTAATGATAATCAGGGTACTAAATTGTGGGACATGTGGTAGCCTGACAAAGGCCACCACAAGGCCCAATTGAAGACCTACATGTGGCATTAGTTGGAAAGTGTAACTAGTTTCGGTCTTCATATTAACTATGTAATTTTGTATTTATGTAATGAAGAAGACAAAGATAATAAAATATATTTTTTTTCTTATTCTTTCTTCATGGGTTTCATCAGCAAGGTTTTATTATATGTCAATAGACTTCTTCTTGATGTCCATTAGGGATTTGTTTTTTGGTTATAAATGTAGTTAAGAGTCATTTTTATGAATAATAAAGTCAAACTTGTATGCCTCAAGACCTTGCCAATGAAGCTTGAAGACATGAGTCAAATTATGTTCCAAATCAACGTTGAAGTATCTCCTCAAGACAACCTATGGATAGTGGACAAGTCGGATCATAAACACCCGATCAAGTCGGCTTCATAACCTATGGACATGTCGGCTAATATAGAGGTTGGAACAACTATATATATCCATCTAGGCTACGCAGAACATACCAAAAAAAAGTTGGATTTGCTCTGAGTTTTTCAGACTAAATTACAGTGAACATAACTTCAGATATGTCTGAAATTGAAGTGTGGATTACAAGTACAAAGGAACAGAATATGAAATAAATATCTCAGTTGGAGAAAGTGCGAAGAAGGAAGTCAAAATAATATATATGTGAAGTTACAAGGACTGTGTTTAGTACGAAGTATCCTAAGAAGAGGACTGTGTTTAGTATGAAGCATCATAAGAAGAGGACTGTGTTAAGTACAATTTTTTCTCAGCAGTACAAGTAAGGATTTCATTATTGTATGAAAATGGTGGACTGCTCATCAAAAGGAAACAAGACTTGGATACGTTGAAGACCAGCCTACAAAGTTAAGTAAAAGTGCAAGGTGCGCACATGAAAACCTATAACAAGGTGTTGATATCACAAGTAAGGATCACATAAAGTTGAAGAAGGAAGAATACAAGTAGAGATTGAGCTCTCTAGTCCTGGTGCAGAAAGGTGCAGGACGATGAAGGACAGTGCATAGAAGAAGGATCAAATTAAGGAGTCTAAGAAGAAGCAGTGACAAGGTCTTGGAGGCATGCAAGGGTCAAGGGTTTGTGTCATGGTCATGGTACTTGTCATTTGAAAGTCTATAAGAATAATTTCTTGTGGATTTTCCTTTCCAAGAGGGAGAGGTTTTGGTCTTGGCTTGAAGAGCCTAAATTTGTTTGATAATTAACTTGATGAAAGATATAATAAGCTAAGAAGAGAAGACATAAGTAAAAGAAGTAAGCTCACAAGTAATTGTCAAGAAGAGATTTTGAATTAATCACTGCCCTACCAAATTCTCAACAACATTCACATAGGTCAACAAGAATTTATGGTTGGTGGATTGTGAAGCAATCCCATGGTGCCACGTGGCCCAATCAGGAAAATCCATGTGGCCCTATTTTAGTCATCACAATTTTGGGTTGGTTGCACTACACAAGGGTCAAACACCTAACCTACCGACACCTATTCCTATGACCGACTGCTCAATCAACTGTGTTTCTCATTATACAAAGGCGGAGAACTATTATTGAAATTTTGTTGTCCCCATAGTTGGGGGGAAGGATATGGTGAGAACTCACCATATATGGCGGCTCTACCATACCCCCACATTATATGTTATATATAGTGGAGTCAACGAATATCAGCAGTGGGAGTAAAAAATGGTGGTGGGTCCATGGACCACACCACCATAATATAATTAAATGGATTACCATATATTGAAACCACCCAAAAATCATTCAAGAAATTGCACGAGCTATGGATCGAACTTCCAACTAGAGGCTTTATAAGCAACATGCCCGACCAACTCACCTATGTGGGTTTTGTTGTATAATGTTTAGGGCCAAGCCCTTTTATTTTTGCAGGAAGAGAGTTATTTTGGATTTTTTAGGCCATATAGAGACCTTTTTTAGCACAAGAAGAGCCTAGAAAAGGGTTTTCAGTCCTTCTAAATGTGATGGAAGCATTATTTTTGCGATTTGAAGCTTGTAATTTTATGTAATAAACATTTGAGCATAGCAATAAAGTGGTCACCACTGGAAGCTGACCCAGAGACGTAGCCCAAGAAGGGTGAACTTCGTTATCAACTTTCCTTCTTTTCTCTTGCTTCTATTTCTGTCTCTATTCCTTCTTTTTGTTGTAAATTTTAATAAGTTTACGTGTTTTTGCAATTTCAATCCGTTGCATAAAAACAAAAAATAGATTGAAATTCATTCAGTACAACCTTTTTTTTTAATTTTTGGATCAAATTTGGTATTAGAGCATGGTTCTCTGAAATTTTGACAGGGTTTGCAAGTTTTCATATGCTCATGACATCCAAGATCAAGAGAGGAGAAGGATCACTTGAAGAATTCAATCCTGAAATTGGTTCAAGAAGACCACCTTCTCAACCCCCTATTCTACAAACAATGGCACATGAAGAAGACAAAGGTCTTGCGCAAGCAGAGTGGGAATTTCAAAAATATTTTTATGATATGACGAAGATGGTGGTGGAAATGGTCCTCACAAACCGAATGATGAAGATGGCAGTGACAACAAGCCTCCTCCCCCTCCACCTCCTTCTTCACCATCTTCTAGTTCAACTACTGCAACCCCTAAGGGGTCACAAAAAAACATGCTAAGTCTCGTTTACTTAAGCTTGATGTAAATTTTGAATTGACACTCTATGATGGAGAATTGAATGTTGAAAAGTTAGATAATTGGATTTGAAAAATTGAAGTTTATTGCAAGATCCAAAACATTGATGATGATGCCACTAAGATCCAACTTGCTTCTCTTCACTTGGGAGGTAAAACTCTTGTTTGGTGGGAATCTATAACTCGAGAAGATCTTCAAAAAAGTGGTAAGATTGTCTCTTGTTGGAATGAATTTATTGCAACATTAAGAAAAAAATTTTATCCATTGGCATGTAAACAACGAGCAATGATGAGATGGCAGAATCTTAGGCAAGCTAAGGGTCAAAATGTCCAAAGCTATGCTCAAAATTTTTGTAAGAAAGCTTTGATTTTGGGTATTCATTTAGATACAAAAGAGACACTTATGATATATATTGGTGGTTTACATAGCTTTCTTAGGCACATTACTCTTATGTTTAACACAACCAAGTTAGGTGAAGTGTGTGTACAAGCTACACATTTTGAAAATCAAGGCAAGAATGTGAATGTGCAAGAAGATTTTTCCAAGAAAATATCCAAGCCATCAGTTGAAAAGTCAAAGGGGAAAGGTAAGGGGAAACAAAAGAAGAAAACTATTGTTAAGAAAGAGGAAGGAAAACTCACTTTCAAGAATTGCAAGAAAGATGGTCATGATGAAGACCATTACTGGAAATTGCATCCAACATTGAGGCTAAAGAAGTTTGATAACAAAGGGAAAAAAAATACTACTGCTACAACACAACAGGATTTGGGATCCGATTCAGGTGGTGAAACATAGATCACTTCTGTTATTACTCAGAAAAAAAAAAATGAAACATCATCTGACAAAGTCTTAGAGGTTCATGTATCAAAGGTATGGTCATAGAATTCATTTTTCATTACTTGGTTAAGGAAAATTTTTAATTTTTATTATCAAGCCTATCCTAAGGTCTAAACCCACCCCCATTCAAGTCTTTTCATGTCACATCAATCATGATTTCCTTACATTTTTCATTTCCCATGCTTACAACTCCAAAAAGGTCATTTTAGCCAAGAATCCCTACTTTCATAGCGAATTAAATAGAAAAACACACTTTTCGCTACGAATCTGCTAATACTTTCGTAGCGAAACTACCCAAAATTACACTAATCACACTACGAAAGGAGGGATTCCTATCTTTCTTGTCAAAAAAGCTGCTAGGTGTCAGAAAATGATTGAAAGGGATAGGGTAGATGCCATTCGAGTCAATTAGGGTTAAATCAAGGTATAATGGTCATGAATGAAGTCATTATTACCATTTTAAGCATGTATGAGTCATCATTATGCCATGAGTTGTCATCAAAATTCAAAATCTTTCCCAATTGAGTCATTTTTCATTCTCCGCTCCCTCTTTGTATGTTATTAAGCTCTGGAGAGCTATTTCACTGAGCCCAAGCTGTGGCTGGTATTTTCAAAAGTTTGCAGGTATCCCTGATCAAGCGAGGCAAAGAAGACATAAAAGTACCATGGCTGCAAAGAGGAAGACCAATAAAGGTGGCCACTGTCTCAGATATGATCCATCAGACATGAAATTGATAAATGAAGATCCGACAGCTTCAGAAGTTTTCAAAAGAACAGGGTGTTTGCAGTTTTGCCAAAATTGCAAGGATGCCATGTACAGGTTTCTAAAGAGTTTTCCCTAAATTTCAATGGGACAACTGCAAAAGTGGGAATGCTAAACCTCACTATAACACCAGAGACTATTACAACAACAAAAGGAATCCCAAGAGGAGATGAACAATGGTTCAAAGGTTTCAAATTCAACATGTAGGAATGTAAAGAATTTATCAAGCTAGAACATAGTGAGGTTGACCTTACAAATTCCATTCCAAGGAGCTACATGAAATATAACTTCTCAAAGCTTCTACTTATCATTCAGAAATAATTCACTTGTGAAGGGAGGTATCATAAGGTCTATTCTTACCACTTTGTTGGTAAGATATCTCTTGATATACTTTTTTATTTATACAAAAGCTTAGCAAAAATGGAAGATAAAGTTCAAGCTAAATCTGAAGGAAGTGAAACCTCACTTTTTCATCATGGTTTATAAAGTTGTTGGTTTTAGATGAGTTAATAAGACTAGGCAGAGACTAGTCTTGGTTTTGAAATGGATGCCATCACCCCTAAAAGAACTCCAAAAAATAAAGGTATAACATCACTTTTAGTGGTAGAACAAAGTGAACCAGTAATCATGGAAACAGAGAAATTGTAGAAACTTGACACACCTACCATTTCACCTGCAAAACAAAACTCATATATGAGCAAACCTACAAAAAAGAGCCAACTGTAAGTAAACATGGTAGCAAAAGGATTACAAGAAGCCAAACAATGGCTAAAGGAAATTTAGAAGACATTCTGCATGCTATTGATATTGAGGAAACCCCCATAGTCCAAGTTGAGGATATAGATGAGGGAGGAAAGAAGCTCAAGAAAGACAAATCATAAAAGAAGTTAAAGTTTGAAGGTGAGGATGTAGGTTTTATGTTTCAGGCTAAGAAACCTATGACAAAACATGCTAGAAAACTTTTGGAAAACAGTAAAGAATTTCATCCATCCACTGACATTGTTTAGCCACCACCAAGTATCATTGAATTATCTTCACCTGCAAAAGAAGATCCACTCATCAAGAAAAATAAAGGAAAGGAGAAATTCATTGAAAAAATAGAGATTGAGGTCCTTGAAGAACAGTTGAAGTCAGAAAATCATGAAATAGCATTTTTGTAGAAAGAGGCAAGGAAACATAATGTCCAAAAAGTGCAGTTTGAGAAAATGAAAGAGATTTGGGAAGAGCAAGTTGATAGTGTGTCAAAGACCTTAGATGATACACAACAATTAATCAAATGGAATATTCCATTAAGGAAAGAGGTGAAGCATGTTAGAAGAATGAACCTGCACTTGAAATCTAGCAACAAAAAATTGAAGGACCAAGTCATAGATCTCCAGGAGCAGTTAGAATTGATCCATGAGGAGTTGGAGAAGAAGGGTTTAAAGATGACTGTAGTGAGGAACCCATAGCTCAACTCATCATTAATGAAGAGGAAACACCTCAAGGCTCTTAAATTTAGTTTTATTATGTTTTAAGAGGTTAATGGCATGTTGAAACCAAGTGTATATAGCTAGAAGGTACCTTTTTGAACCAAGGTTAAAATCTGGAAATTACACTGTTTTCCACAGTTTCGTCGCATTTCCTAGGCTTGAAGCGAGGAAAAATATACAAAAATTTATGTAGCTTTATTTTTGCTTCTAAAACCACTTTTTGTAGCTTTCAAGGAGATGAAATGGCAGTGATGATGTTTCAGGTCATGATGGACACCATGCAAGTGCTAAGAAGCATAAATTTTGAGTGAAGAAGTCATTTTTTGGACACTACAAAAGTGCCATATTTTCGTAGTGAGCTGTTTGGAAGGTTTCTGAACAAGTTTAAGAGCAGTTTTGGACAGTTGGACACATTCAAAAGGTCTAGGGACCTTTCCAGCAATCATCCATGACTTGAAGACCATGAAATGGAGACATCTCATCAGTTGAAGCATTCATTGAAGATAGGGTCCTATTTTCTTGAAAAATAGGGTTTGGTTCCATAGGTTGAGGAGGATATTTAAGATGTCAAGTAGTGATGAGCTCTGTCATGGATCATTCAAACATGTGAAGCATTAGATGTCAGATATGTAACTGTTTTAAGAGATAAGGTAGTTTGATGTAATAAATAAGAATTTGAGTCCTATTAGGAAAATGACTGTTTTAGAGTTTAGCTATCATTTTCTGATTAAAGCACATGTTTTACTATTATGCAAGGTGTCATAGGAAAATTTCGATGAATCTAGCCAAGAGGCAAATCATCTTTGATGTAAGAAGGTCTATTAAAGGGCAGATGGTCGAAATTGTAAAGGGTTGGAGATTTTTTGCACTACTGCAATTTTATGTAATGTGACTGATATCAGTAATATAGAAGAATTTTTCTTGACAAACCTGAGATTCTCATGGATTTTTTAATGCCTTTCTAATCTATATTTTTATGTGTACTACTTGCAGTGGATTTCATCTTTATAACTCAGAATTCATGTGTATGATCTGACTTCCTTTATTGATGAAATGATTGTGTTACCCTATGTTCTATGTGTGATTTACCTTTGTTAAAAACTCTTACATGCCTCAGCTTCCATGTCAAGAGACCTTACTATTGAATTTACTGATTTGTTGACTCCGTAAGCCCAATAGTTGCAGACCTATACTCTTTTCAACCCGCATACATAAAAATCAAGTTACTTTTCAAATAGAGTTAGCCATCTAGCTTCATCATTATCTAATATCATAAACTCCTTTGAGAGAGCCCTCTCAGACTGAATGGGCTAAGATTTAGTCACAAGCTGGTTTGAAACAGTTACTCCAAGTTTACCATTGAAGTAGCCCAAGAGGATTCAATTTGGTGATAACAACTTCCATGGGAATGAAAGGTATAACTTCTAATGCAAGTACTAGTTCTTCTAATGAGTCCTCTGAATCTCTAAATGATAAGAAAAGGAATGAATTTTTTCATATTAGAGTGGTCATAAAGCGTAATAAGGCTGATACACTTTTTTATAGTGTTTCCCAAGTCAATCTCATTCCTTGAAGCAATTGTTAAGAAACTTAACTTGGAAACAACACCTAATATTAAACCTTACCCTTTGGGTTGGGTATGTGATGATGCCAAACTGTAAGTAACAAAACAATGTAAACTTAAGTGTTCCATCACTGCTAATTTTGTAGATGAGGTTGTTCTTGATGTTGTACCACTTGATATTTGTGATATTGTATTAGGGAGTCCCTATCTATATGACTGAAAATCCATATTTGATCATGAGGAGAACAAATATCATCTCTTTAAAGGAGGGATTGAATACATTGTAAGAGCACATCATAAGAAGACAAATTTATCTCTTGTTAGTGTAGGAAAAATGAAAAGACTTGTTAATACTAGCAAGAATTATGTATTGCTGATTGTAAAAACTAAGGATGTTGATAAATCTAAATCCTTCTTAAGATGTTATCCTAAACTTAAGCATGAATTAAGTGAAGTTGTTAATACTTATGACAAGATATTCCAGGAACCTCAATGACTACCTCCAAAAAGAGGAGTTCAACATGAGATTTAGTTGCATTAGGATGCTCCACTTCCTAACATTGGAATGTACAAAATTTTAGTTTTGGAAAGCATGGAGATTAAGAAGCAGGTACAAGGGTTGCTCGAAAAAGGGGCCTTCACAACTAATACATCTCCTTGTGGATCTCCTATTGTTTTGGTGCCAAAGAAGAATGCCACATGGAAAATGTGCACTGATTTCTGAGCATTGAACAAGATCACGGTAAAGAATCTTACCCTCTCTCTCGCATTGATGATTTTCTAGGTCAATTTAAGCATGCTAATTATTCCATTAAGTTAGACTTAAAAATTGGTTATCATCAAATTAAAATTGTTAAAAGTGATATTTGGAAAACTTCTTTTAAGACAAAACAAAGATTGTTTGAATGGGTAGTAATGCCTTTTGGGCTTTTTAATTCACTTGCTACATTTATGAGGTGCCATACCCAAAATACCGAGTGTAAAAAACTCTGGTAAACTTGATAAATATATATTATTAATGATGAAGATAAGAGATGATTACAATGAGGGATCGCCTAGGCTTTAAATATAGCCCAAGGTGTCCCTTGGAGAAGAGGCATGATCTTTGATCATGCCTTTTCAGTTAATAACCTAAGATAACTAAATCTAATTAATAAATAATAAAATATACATAACATTGCCCCTCTCTTAAAGATGCTTTGTCCTCAAAGCATATGTAATCGATGGACAACGTTGACGAATGTCTGGTTTTCGCGAGCGGCGAGCTCTTGCTTCCCATATTTTAAAAAGGTCGTGGAGCATATTCTCGAGTTCAGTCTGTTGTTGATCTGGATAGTGAAAATATCTGATATCGACAGGGTCGGATCCTGTCTTGACTCCTGGTGACTCTTCGTGGCTCCCTTTTGAAAATAACATTTCTAACTGCTGACATTGTACTGTAGATGTTGGCGCTCCTATTTGAGTCATCTTCGTCATCAGAGAGGAAGATACGACTTGATTTTCTGGGGCTTGGAATCCATACAACTTGTATTTCTGCCCTTTCCACTTAAAACTTATAAACTGCTTCTGATGGTTGGCAGAATAAGTACCTAGAGTTCGTAGCCATTGAATTCTTAAGACCACATCTACTCCTCGTAATGGAACGGTGTAGAATGGCGATTCTAAATGAAAGTCTTTAATCTGCAATTTGACTTTATGGCATTTTCCTACTTGTTCAATCTTCTTACCATCGGCCACCATTACCTTCATATTAGGCATGGGAAAAGCAAAGAGGTTGAGTCTTTTGGCCATGGTTGAATCTAGAAAATTGTGCGTGCTGCCTGTGTCTATTAGAACCATTACATTGTTTTTCTTAATATGTCCTCTTAACCTTAGGGTTTGAGGTTGTAATATGCCTGTCATAGCTGATAATGACACTTGTGGGATAATTTCGCCATCCACTTCTGGAGAGAACTCTAAGTTGTCTTCTAATCCTTCTATACATGAATCAGTACTGTTAGCATCGTTAGTTGCTTCACAACTGTATAGATTCTTCGCTTTTCCATTAGCACATATGTGCTTAGGGTCCCAGTTTTCACCGCAACGTTTGCACTTGCCCTCTCGCATTCTTTGTTTTTCCAAACTAGATTTTTCTTCTTCACGAAGATGGACAGGGACATATTTTGTGTCATCTACATTTTCAGATTGAGGAAACCTTCGTCTCGAATATACTTTTTCTGGTTTTGATAATCTTTCAAATTTCTTTTCAGCAGCTTTTGCTTTTTGCCTTGCTACTTCTACGGACGTAATTTCATGTAGTTCTAGCTCTTTCTGTATGTGGATTTTAAGTCCTGAGATGTAAGACTGGATTAGACGAGATTCCGACAATCCTGGTACTCGTGTTGCCAAGGTCTCCCATTCTCGAGTGTACTCATCCACATCTCCTTTTTGGCGTAATTTGATAAACGTTGAAAATAATTTTTCTTCTTTTATGCCTTGAAACCTTTTGAAGAACGCATCCTTAAATTTCCTCCAACTGATAGCGAGCGTCGTCTTTTTCCACCATATATACCAATTATATGCTTCTCCTTCCATTTTCATGGAAGCATGCTTAATTTTTTCGTCATCACTAGTAATGTCATAAATCTCAAAATATTCTTCTGCCTTATTAAGCCATGCAACGCTATTTTTTTCATTACCATCAAATTTGGGTAGGTCGATCTTGGCTTTGCGCTGATATGCTAATGGTGGAGGGGATATTGATTAGCGAATGCATTCCAGAGCTGCTTATTTTGAAAATCTGCATTACTATCTTCTTGATGATGTGGAGAATCAGTGTTTTCCTGATGCTCTTCCGAGTTCCCTGAATCTGCGGAATTGTTTTGTTGACTTGGTTCCCTGTTAGGAGATGTTGGGGATTGTGTCTGACTCAACTTATCTATTTTATCATTTAGCTTGTTGAAGAGTTCTGTCATATTGTTCATTGCTTCGTTCTGCTTGTTCATTGCTTCTGTGGTCTCGTGATGATTTAGCCACATTTGTCTTTCTATGCGATTTGTTGTATCATGGATTTTTTTTATGTCGTTGGAGTGCCCTGAAACTGTACCTTCCAGATTGACTAATCTTTTTCCGAATTCTTCGGAATTGTTAGTGATTTGCTTCTCAAGATCTCCCAATTTCTTCTGAAATTCCGCCATCGACATTGACGACGACATCGAGCGTGTATGCGGTGGGGAATATCTTTCTGCCAGTTTCTCCTCTTTTTTCTTTTAAAATTAATTAATTAATATATTTAATTAATTAATTAATTTTTTTTTGAATTAATTAATTAATTAATTAATTAATAATAATTTTTTTTTTTTTTTTAAACTATATAATTATTATATATATATATAATTTTTAATTAAAAATTATATAATATATATAATTTAATTATATAATTGTTATATATATATAATTATTAAATGAAAATTATATATATAAATGAATTATATAATTATAATATATATGTATATAATTATCAATCAAACTATATATTATATATTTTATATAGTTAAAAAAATTGTTCCGTCACAAATGTGCCCGTTCCGTTTGGACACACTGTTTGATATACTTTTAACAATTCGATTTTTTAATATATATGCTTAGAATTATATCGATAGTCACACAAGACGTTACCCGTCCAGATTTAAACCACGCCGTCCAGATTTACACAGCCGTCCAGATATATGCAGCCGTATATATCGAATCACCGTATTTTTTAAAATGCAGAGTGGAAACTGGTTTCGAGTGTATGGAGTAATATACGCACAGGGAGGGAGACTTTACAAACGGTATTATTACTTTCCAATCAATTGTCCCTCGAAATTGTATTCGTTTTATTTTCTAAAATGAATTTCGTTCGGACGCTAGCAATGAAGACGACTTTCAAGAAAATGAAGACGTCTTTCAGAAATGAATTGAACCCTAGGAAAACTCGTGCAAAAATGAAAGGGAGAGCCTTCAAAGATTTGCAGGCGGCTTCCAGATTTTCGGTTTGTCCCTCAAAAAAATTGAAAACGGCTTCACAAAAACTGTACTTATGGCCAGGATGAAAATGAACCACAAAATACTCACGACCTATGGAAAATGGGCCCTAAATCCCTGCAGCTGCAACTAGGAGATTTGATGACAAATTCAACCTCTGCCAAATGTAAAGATGAAGTCCTCAAAGGCTAGCTGCTTCACCAAAGGAAGGCTTTGGTAAGATTTATGAATTGAAAACCCTTATAAAAAAATTGACTGGCCACTAAACCCTATCCGTTTGGGCTAGATGAGGGTTTGGCGTTCAGAAATTTCGATTATCCTCTGATTTTGAAAAGGATCTTCCTGCAAGAAAATATAAATGCAGCGGATGAATGACTGTTCTTTCTGCGGTTTTCTTCAGTTCACGATCTTGAAAAAATCTGCAATTCTGGAATTCTGTAATTCCTGGGTGATCACACAGATCCCGAAGAGCGATGGCTCCGATACCAATGGAGTGTAAAAACTCTGGTAAACTTGATAAATATATATTATTAATGATGAAAGATAAGAGATGATTACAATGAGGGATCGCCTAGGCTTTAAATATAGCCTCAAGGTGTCCCTTGGCGAAGAGGCATGATCTTTGATCATGCCCTTTCAGTTAATAAAACCTAATATAACTATATCTAACTAAATAATTAATAAAATATTCATAACAAGCGTATTGGAGGAGGACTTGGAGTTGATTTACTCAGCTTTTATGGTGGACGCAAAGTCAAGGCTTGAGGAAATTCGTTCAAATTTGGGTAATTACGAGCTAAAACTAGACCAAAAGCTTCGGGTTTTGATGGTCCTAGGTTGGAGAGCATTGTCCTAATTTTGCAGATTTTTTGGAGCTGATTTGAGGCCCCAAATCTCAATTTTCTTTAAGCATCAACAAAAAATTTCTCGAGCGCTCATAGAACTAATGAGCTTATTTCGGTGGGAGTTTCATTCATATTCACCTGGTTTTGAATGCTTTCACATATCTCCACTCATTCCACTATATTTTGTACTCGTATTATAATTGGATATTCAATAAAATATCTGCTCTATTGTTTTTGCTCAATAGTGTTCTAAATTGTTGTTCTTGTGGGAGATTTCAGACAGCATGCCTATATGTTTTGTTGTAGCTAGTTCATGTTTTGATATTTCACCGTATTTCTCTAGTTAGGATATTACAAAGGTATCAAAGCATGTTTTTGGCCACTCGTGGGCTCAAGACATATCATGATAGGGACTCGTTTGGTGGAGATGTTTATCGTCCTAGAGGCAAAGAGGTAGAGGAAGAGGCCGTGTAGAGAGGACGAGCCCGAGCTTTTTTCGATGGAGTTTGAGAACGTCAGAGACTACATGGGGAAAAATGGTGAATAGCATCTCAGGTAGGGTGGGTGTGACCCACTAGTGGAGGAGTTGATGAGTTCAAACTAGCAAGATGATGGAGATGATGAGTGCGTATGATGGCTCGTAATTGCGTAACATGCATGGGGGATCCGAAAGGGTGGATGAGGAAACAATGAAGGAGAAGGAGGCGTGTATCAGGAGAATGGAGCTACATACATCTCTGCGCACAAAACACATGTATGGTCGTACTCCTAGGGCTACTATGTCTCGCTTCACGAGGAACTAGAGCGAGAGAGGGGTCGGCATTTACCGAGTTGACCGCATCATTCGTCGCATGGCGCTGGATCCTAGCTTCGGGAGGAGGACGCCATTTTTGCATATTATTGCCATCTCAAGGAGAAGTACCCCAAGCCTTTATAGGGACTTCCACTAGAGGACATCCGAATCGGGATAATCGCAGACCGGAAAGTAAGGTGACAATGCTTGGTTTTGATGGCTCACCGAGTTCGAGGTCATGGGTTTAGAAACTAGACACTTACCTTAGTTCGCTTCTCCCCCATGCGAGAGGCAAGATGTTATTAGATCCAACACTCCATTTGGAGAGTGATGCATGTGAGTGGTGGTGTCATAGATTAGTTATGTGCTTGGGCATGCATCCATCACATCCTATAGTGAGTTCTCTCTTAGGTTGGTGGAGAGATTTGATAGAAGCGATCCGTAGTTGCACTTTAGGGAGTTGCCAACATGAGGCGTATAGACAAAGGTAAAGGCCGATATAGCAAATTTTCAAAGACTTGCGGTGATGGTCTCAGAGTATTTTCGAGGCTAGATTGATCGTGTTGTTTATTAAGGGTTTGGCCGAGCCATTATGAGTTTTGGTGCGAGCTTATAGCCAAGATTGTAGGATGTGATTAGCGGAGTGGCACATGCTAGATGGTGTTCCAAAGAATGGCCTCTAACACCTACTAGACCTTCTTTCCCTTAGTAGGGAAAAGACACCAGCTCTCTCCCGAGATGTGACGTTGGAATGGACAACCGGATGATGAGACTAGGAGGGACCTTGAGGAGAAATTAAGCTTTACTTGTTAGGAGCCATGGGCACCAGGCACCAAAGAACAAGGGCAAGGCCCACGTGAGGTATTTTCGTATAGGAGCCATAAGAGGAGGATGGAGATCGTGAGGTAGATGAGGATGGACCTCGCAGCTCCTGAGGAGTTATTAAGCGAGCCAGTGGAGTTTCCTAAGTATTTGAAATTGCAAATCAAATGCGTATAGGGACAATGAGTATCCGGTGTTGGTGGAGTGTAGAGGTATCTGTGGATTTTTCGGGGGATTATGCTGAGATGGGACTATGTGCTATACTTGGTATGTCTCTAACATGACAAGGACTCGGGGAACTATTTGGTGATAGACCATTTCTTCCCGGTTGATGTTCCGTACACCAATATGGTGAAGGGAGTTCAAAGGGTCGTGTATTCTCTTCGGCATGTCGCCATCGATTGGAAGAAATTGGAGATGGGAGTTCATAGACCCGATAGGAAGGTAGAAAAGGAGAGGTATGCACTATATCCGCCGCGTACAATGTCCGCGCATGGGATGGAGTTGATTTGAGGCATAGTGATATAGCTTGGGTGGTAGAGCTGCGTATTTCCTCACTGTGTGCACCGACGTAGGAGACACATCGAGACATATTAGCTCTTTTGGAGAAGCACCTGCGTATTTGGAGACATTCCTCCGTGCTCGGCCCACCTGGGATAGAGGATTTGAGCATACCATAGAGTTGGAGGAGGGGATGTATGCAATTTTTACCACTCCCTATTGACATCCTAAGGCATATTGGGATGAGATCGAGAAAGCTATACAATAGTTGTTGAGATTGGGGCACATTAGGCCGCCTAGTCCTTTGCTTCTTTAGTTGTGTCAGAAGAAGAAGGAGGGAGTCTTCACATGTGCATTGATTACATGGCCCTCAACACGAAGACTTTGAAGAAGAGGTACCGATTCCACGTAGTGAGATGATGGATGGGCTTAGTGGAGCTAAGTACTTCTATAAGATAGATTTGAGATCGTGATATCATCGTATCTTGCGAGGAAGAAGGACCAGACTTCTTTTTCATCGCCACTATTACCACTTTGAGTTTGGTGATGTTGATTTTTGTAGCATCGAAAAGTGTTCTAAGTCTCAAAATTTGTGGGGAGGTTTTGGACATCGTTGTTCCAAAGAACCCAAAAACCCGGAAATTCCACTTGGTTCATGTTTTATTAAAATAATTAATTATTTTAATGAATACCCAAAGTCTAAACTTAGGGAAACTAAATAATACGGGCATTCATAAGACTAAGTGTGGATCTTCTAGAGAACGAAGATCAAGTCAAGTTTTAATCTTAGCCATTGATTAGACTTCTAACTGGCCATTGATTCATTAATGAAAAGATTATAAAAGAAGGCTTGAGGGTCACTTGGAAAGCAAGCCGAGAAAACACTCAACTGATGGAAGTCGATTATGAAAGAATAGAATTCGATTTCGCAGGGAGAGTTGGTGCGTAGTTGCGCAGTAGAGGAAGTAGAGGGAGTCACACGGCGCAGGTCGAGGAGAGAGGGACGAAAGGCTAGAGAAGGCACCAGAAAGAAGAACACAGAAAGTCACTCCGGGCTGATTTCAGCTCACATGCATCAAGGCAGACACGCATAGGGACGAAAGGGAGCTAGGAACTTCCGTGTCGAAATTTCTTTTGAAGGATCGAGAATTTATCTCGTGTTTTCTAAGAAGTTTTCCAACTATTTCCTTGTAAATAATTTCATTACCGAAGAATAATATATATAACCCTTCGCCGCACCTATTTCCCCGCATTGGGTTTTTCCGAGGACAATTGTCCAAAAATAATCTGTTTATGTGACACTTATGTTTGTATTTCTTACTATTCTTTTTCCTCGCATATACTTAAGTGAATGCCTAGTAGTATTTATTTCGAATGTATCAAGAACTTTGTAAACAACTTATTAGAAACAATAAGTAGGAGAAATAAATCTATCACCGTAGAAGTAATTTATTTTCACATGGTATTGGAGCAAAGATGATAACACGAGCAACGAGAATCGACGATAGAACGTGATCCGTACGTCGCTACAAAGAACAACAACAGTATGGTTCATGCGCTTCCGTAAAGGAAGGGATGCATGAATGAACAAGGATCATGACGTGTAAGTTATGACATCCGTATTGAAGAAGAATTTGCTTGTGTGTTAAGCTCGCTTCTCCCCGAGATCCTTGGGTATATCGATAGTGGAGCTTCTACTCACATGATGGGAGTGCGAGAATGTCGCTACCAAGAAGAGTAGATGAACTTTAAGATCACCATGGGAAATAAAGCGAAATGCACCGTTGGAAGAGGTACCATAGTATTTCAAAAAGAAGCCCTGTGAATAAGCTTCGGCCACCAATGTGCTACATGTGCCTCGGGTTAGGGATGAATTTACCGTGTCACTCGAAACGAAGGCTATGAAGTTTTCTTCATTGGCAATAAAGTATACATGAATCTCCCATCCCATTTGCGCAGACAGATTATGAAGAGACTCGCCCCGCATTCGATATACCTCCATTAGATCCGTGATACCCTAGTCGCGCATGGGATGAGATCGCATGTACGTCAAGATTGCGTCTCGAATGGGGTGATAGAAGAGGAAGTATACATTGAACAACCGTAGGGCTTCGAGACGCATGAACAAAAGACTCATGTGTGTAGGCTTAAGAAAGCCTTGTATGGACTAAACAAGCCCCTAGAGTATCCCAATCTCTATTATCTAAGAGTAGGGATTGAGCCTCCGATACCGGGTGGTGTGACCGTATGGATGATCTATTTCCTCGACAAGATCATCTAGGCTCATTAATGTCTCGCAAGGAGAATTTAGCCGTAGAATTCGACATGAAGGATCTAGGGTCAGTATCAAAGCGAACAGAGCAGTGAGATCTTCCTTGGTCAAGGAAGGTATACTACAAAATTCCGAAGAGGTTTCGCATGGAGGACCGTAGACCCATGGCTACTCCAGATTACAATCGGAAGAAAATCGACACATCCAAAGATGATGAGGCTAATCCTACCTTGTATAGGCAACTCATAGACATCCAGATGTATTTGGTCAACACGACACCGTACATCCGTTATGCTATGAATACCCTCATTCAGCTCATGGTAGAATCAAGAGTGGTTCATCACAACGACCAAACATGTTCTCATATATCTACAAGGAACAATTGAGTTTGACCGAAATACACCCGTGGCAATGACATCAAAGTTGAGTGGGTTCATCGATGCATTGGCCGGGGAGCCCGTAGATCGCAAAAGTACGGTACCGTTTTAGTTTGATCAGAATGACCTCCTTGCAACAAGAAATAGAAATACATGGCTTTGAGCTCAGTTTATAGTAATATATGGCAGCAAGCACGACTTCGTGTGAGGCCATATGCCTTCGGAAATTTCTTGTGAGCTTACTCAAGGAAAAGATGGAGTCGATCAACATTCTATGTGATAATGAGAGTTGCATCGCAAGCTCGAAACTCCCGTGTTTGATGATCTACGAAGCACATTGACATCGTGTCACGTCATCGCAGATCGTGTCCAATCTGGAGTCAGACAACTTGTAGTACTCTCCAACAGAGAACACGTGGCAAATATCTCACAAAGGCCTGGGAAGACAAATTTTGTCTACTTCGCAGAAAAGATGGGGATGATGAAGAATCCATTTCGCAGTTAGAATGGATAGGATCGGATTTAGAGGGAGTTGCGTACGTATGAGGCGTTGACAAGGATGTTGTCATGGGCAAGAAGACAGAGGGCAAAGAACACAACATGAGGGGCAACAACCAGGATCGTAGAGCAACGTTGCACTAAGTGACAAAGTGGGGATGCAGAAGGTAGCTATTTTCCAAAAATTTAGGAAGTGAAGTGTTTCGGAAGCATCTAGTGTGTGTATATATATATATATATATATATATATATATATTTTTTTTTTGCATTTATATTCAAAACAAACATCCCAAATACCATATTATTGTAGAAGACATGAAAACATGCATATTTTTAACATAAATCAAGGTAGATATGACATCCAGACCCATTGTACATCAATAATTAATTATTCGAGCATCAACCATCTAGATTCTAAAATCCTAGCAATTACAAACATACATCAAATTTTTAAGCATGATAAAACATTTAAGCATGTTGCATACTATAAAACATAAAACATTTAAAACATTTAAGCATACTATAAACATAAATGGTAAAACATTTAAGCATGCCGTATATTGTAAAACATAAAACATTTAACCATATTATAAAACATAAAGCATATTATCTATAAAGTGAGCAAATCACAAGCGTAGTCATGTCCAAAATTCAAATAATAATGTTTACAAAATAGGCCACTTGGCCACCACCAAGACAAAAAAGTTCAAATTCACAACAATCCTACAAGTCTAATCTATAACAAAAGTAGTAAATTGTGAAAATATCTACTAATCTCTCCTTCCACCACGAAGAGTACGTGACTTGGGCCTCCACGCAGTGGAAATGAAGAAGATGGTGGATGTGGAAGTTGTGGTAATCGGCACCGAAATTGATGAAGACGAAGCCCCGCCGTTGGTGTTGAACCATGGAACTCAGGGAAGCAAGGGACCAAAGGGGGGTGGCATCTCAACTCGATCATCATCATCATGGATAAGAGCATCCCAATTGCTCTAATCGCAACACTCCATCCTCCAAATTGGCCTCCTCTAGATACCTATCCCAAACCTTTAAGGAATTTATTATTCTTTGCATTATCACAATAATGGGAGAACAATCGCAAGTTGTAATGAACATAAAACTACCGCTCCTGGGCCTAAACTCAACCCGTTCCTTTTAACACCGTGGATGAAAGAATAAGAGCTCCAACACCTCTCTCAGAGAAGAAGTGTTACCACCTATGATGGCGCCCGCAATGCCAAAGTTTGTAGAATAGAGTAGCACCTCCATTCATGTTCCAACATGTTAAACACCATGTTAAACACACACATGGTGTAGGAAGAATAAACACACACACACAAGAGACTCAAATACACAATGAAGGATAAGCGTGAGGCTTTCTTATTTTTTCCATTATACATGATGTACATTTATAGTACAATGATGTGACTCTTGGTTTCACATTCCAAGGTCACTTGGACTCCATTGTGACTTTTCGCATTCCACACCTACCCATGTAGGATTAGTGTTCCAACATCCCCCTTAATCCTCGAAGGGGTATGTGTGGAGTCCAAGAAGAGAGTTGTAATACGAATCAGTAAAGTGCAAGGTGGTAGCACTTGGGCCGAATCAACTCTCTCAAATGTTGGAAAAAGAGGTGGTTTAAGGATGACCACCAACACCGGAACGCAAAACTTGTTGCAGCTTCCTTAACTCTTTCCAAAACCGGCAAGAGCCGAAAGCTTCGCTAGAGTGAATGTCCTCATAAAAAATGGAGACCTTCAACCTAAAAAAGAAGGGAGGTCTACTACCTGTGATGGTTTTAGGATTACCAACAACTTTGGAATGCTTGAAGCATTTCCCGGAACTCAACCAAAGCCGGCAAGAAGTTGAAGGCTTCGCTAGAGGAAGTGTTCCTCATATATGAAAGGGAGACTTCGACCTAAAAGAAGGGAGGTCTACTATCCGTGGTGGTTTAAGGTTGTGTCCACCAACCAAAGATGATGGTTTAAGGTTGTCCACCAACCAAAGGCATGCTCATGGGCATCCGTGTCTCCGGCTACATCTCCGAACTGAATGGCGAATTGTGGCTCAAAGCTCGCTTGAACCGCTCGTGTCTCCGGCTACAACTCGAACATGGAATAAGAGATTGTGGCCTGTGCTCGCTTGTTCCGATGTCGAAGCTTGTACATGACCACCATTTTCCCCCCGTTCGTGGACAAGGTGAGATGATGGCGAAGGTAACCCCACCGCAAGTTTGCTCAATATTCTTGAACAAGTTCTAACATGCAATGAAACATCTTCTTGGATGCCGATGCCCATTGCCAAGAAGCGATCCATCCAAGATGAACTGGTTCTTGCAGGAGGCTTGTTTTTGGAAGCATCCGTGTGAAGAATGGTTGTGCCGACCATAGTGTTTGCATGGATGAAGATCAAACAAAGATCTTCATATGGCCAACTCGATCACAATGTTGGCATTTACAATCCGATGTTGTTGTGGAAGTGGAGCAGATCTCGCTCACTCGGCAGTGAACCGTCATACATGAATCCGGCACTCGAAATATGATGGCTTTGGTCTAGTCTCGGGAGTGAAAGGACACATCCTTGTCATATCCAAGACCGGGCTTCTATATTGTTAAGGGACAAGCTCTTCCCAAGGTCCGATGATGGGCTTGAGAAGTAAAAAAGTTGAATCGTCGTATCCGCATGTACATTTGTTCTAGTACAAGGAATCGAATGTTGATCATCTCGTAACCTTATCTTTTCTTTGATGAGTCCACAATCTTCTCAATGTTAAAAACAAGTTCGAATGGTGACTCTTTTGTCAAGTTCGTCTTGTCGAAACCGAGTTTCCAAATCGCAAAAACTCAATCTTTTCTTGTGCATCTAGCAAACAACTTTGAATATTACAAAGAGCATCCTTGCTCATTTTTATGATATCATCAACATTTGAATGAATGAGGTTATTCAAAAACTCTAATGCCTCATTGATTTTAGCCATTTTTCTATCAAATCAAAGCTCAAGAAATAAAGGGTGTCGGCTTCAACCGAAAGTGCACCCGTTTACAATGTGATTCAACAACGAATACAAATGACTCCAAAGAATTTCAACTATGAAATTGCAAGTAAAAAATCTGCTCCTCAAAATGATGGAGGGCAATCAACAATTTTACAACCACTCAAGTACCGATTATAACTATGAAGAAGCAATATCTACTCACAATACAATGTCAATGCAATACAATATCAATATCTCTCGCAAAAATATTTGAATGTGCAAAAAGCACTTGTGCAAGAGGCCTTTAAGACAACCGAATTTTCTTCTTCAAGTTGTTTACACCAACAACTTATTTCAACTTAACAAAAGAATGAGATATTTACAAGCTTGTATGCTTGACCTTGCCGCAATGGAGTAGAGCTTAAGAGAAACTCCACAACCGAAATTTTGTGTCAAAGTAATGAATGCCACCGTTGTTCAAAATGAGGACCAATTTGTCTTCAAATGTAAATTTCTTTCGAAAATCACCCTTATATCAATGCCACAAATCATATGATGTAAACTCGCCTTTTTCTCTATGTATTCAATCCATCTCGCTTACCATCTCCTTTCTCTCTTTTAAATAATTACAACCTCATTTTGTCTTCTTGATTAGGTAAAAAATTGATTTAACATGTAATAATATCACCTCTCCTAATATTTCACCACTCATACTCATATTGCTTCAGCATATATATGGCCCTTTTGAATTATATCCCATCATATTCATATGGAAATCCCTCTATTATGCTCCCTTTATATTTATATAATGCATGGTATATCATATATCACAACCCTTTTTTTTTTTCTTTAAGAACCAAGACATACCATCTTCATCATATATCACGACTTCTTTTAAAAAACCAACACACATGCACCATCTTCATGATATATCACGACTCTTCAAAAAATAAGCTTTCAAAATATGAATCAATTTTTATATCCAACCAATGCATTAACCACTCTTTTATGGGATCTCAAGGCATCGGTCCAACGCACCAAATAAAAAACATTCAACGCATACATGGTATCCAAATCACTATTTTTGGTCGTTGTTCCAACAATTCTACACAAACCCTTCAAAAAATCAACATACCTCAAAATTGGTCGTGTCCTCCATATATAATAGCCGTATGCAACAACACACAAGAACATGCAAGCCACAAGCCTTCACCCCACCGTACACGACTCGTAGAGATTGGCTTTCACTTTTTTTTTTTGACAAGCACGGAATCCCGCTCGATCCTCCCGCTCGGCACCCCCCATCGCTTCGCACATCGTTGTTGTTATTGCTTTTGCACCGTGATCGTTGACGTAGCCGTGGAGAGTCAGCCACGCGCTTGGTATCAAGACCGAAACGCGTCGAAACCCAAGCTTTTCAAGACATGTATTTGCTCGGCCCGAGACTCGCAACGAGGATTTTGAATCGATTGGGCCGATTCGGAGGTGATTGAAAGGGATAACACTATTAAGCGTAAGGTCAGCTTAACACATTTTTGCCGCGTTATTGGCATGGTATGAGCGCGATATGCCAGCTTGGAGGTGTTAACCTAGAGTGGTATGGAACTAAGAAAGGAGAGGTGAACAAAAAATGCAAGACTGTTACTATTAGGTCCGCAAAACGTCATGCAGTTCTGATAGACAATGAGGCGGTGCGGTTTCGTGTTCAATTCAATTCAACATTTAATTTTTAAATGCGGAGAGATGAACCGAGTTCTCGCCGGTTTGAATTTGGTTGGTCGCCGAATAGGAAACGGCCAAGCGAAATGTCTGATCTAACAATGTGGCCGAAATAGTCCGCACTTAATGAATCTTCTAACAAGATGCCGTCGCTAACACAAAACTTATATATAGGGGCAACGAGAGATCAGAGAGCTATGAAGTCATTAAAGACAACGCAGGTGCACCACTATCTTGAAACACTCGTATTTAAATCAACTCGTAATACAACCACATGACTGAATGAACACACAAAACAACACTCGCTCAATCTTGCGTAGAATGAAAGGTACAAAACCTAGCATATAAGCCCATAATGAGGAAGATGAAGGCCACTCATCATGGCTCGATACCATGTTAAACACCATGTTAAACACACACATGGTGTAGGAGAAGAATAAACACACACACACAAAAGAGACTCAACACACAATGAAGGAGCAAGGCCAGAGGCTTTCTTATTTTTCCATTATACATGATGTACATTTATAGTACAATACGTGACTCTTTAAGTTTCACATTCCAAGGTTTGGACTCCATTGTGACTTTTCGCATTCCACACCTACCCATGTAGGATTAGGTGTTCCAACACACCACACAATAGAAGAAAAACTCTCGATCTCTAATAACATGCATGCTCCCAATGGATGAGTGGAAGCATAGCCGTTCAACTGCTTCCGTACCAAGGCAACCACCTCTCATCAAGGACTAATATAGTCAATGCAATCATATATTTTTCTAGGACCTCCGGATCTAGGTGTGATTTCTCCCGCTCCCCCCCCCCCAAGGTGGCCGGTGTTGATAGCCATGATGACAGATAGTGACTAGGTGTCAAAACATATGCTAATGCATGCAATGGAACAGCATATCCCATCGTCTTCCACCTCTCAATATAATTGTACAAGGTGATATCTCTAGGCTCAACAATGTCTTTACCTACCCAACATGTTCTCCATTTACTCACACCTCCCCAATTATTGGCCACCCAAATATGCAAATTTGATCATGTAATAATTTGGTTTGGTCAATTGTAAAACATATTTAACCGTGACGAAAAGTACATGTCAAGAATAGTGTCCTTGGATGCATTAGCACCATCTCTGTCGTTGTTAATTTCCTCCCATGATTCAATGGTGACCATATTAGTTGAAGCTGTTCTACCTTCACTAGCCGCCTAAAGGTGAGGTAATAACTTGCAAATCTTGTTTTTGCAAGTTTAAGAAATTGCCACTTGGAGTAAGTACCATAGAAGTAGTTTATCCTTGTATGCCCAAAGGATAAATTTAATGAGTTGCTTCCCTCTCATGTAAAGTTCATTAATCCACCCACATTCTTTATGCTTCACAATATCATGCATCAAAAGGTTCAATGTGTGCACCAAGCACCCGCACCAAAATATGTGTGGATAAGTACTGCCTAGTTAATCTTTCCCGCTCGCTACAATTTGCCGTATTATTTGTGATCACTTGAACCTCTTTACTAGGATCAACATCTCTCGATTACTACAATACGAGATTTGCAATGTTTTGAGAAGTTGCACCGACAGAGGAGGAATCATGACATGTAATAAACATTGCACCACTAGCAACACCAAGAACATTTATCAAATGTTGGTTTCTCGATATTTGTCCACCCATCTATACATGGATACCCCACTATCCACCCGTCATTGTAAAACGTGTCAAAGCTACTTGAACCTTTCCTTTTATCTTTCTAATACGAATCGTTCTAGCCTTTTCAGTTGGGGGACTTGTATCCTTTTGGGGCTTCATTGATGGCCTTTACCATTTCATGCCAATAGGGAGAGCGAAGCACATTGAATGGTACACCTACACAAAGAAATCCAGAATATTTGTCCATCCACATCATCCTCCGAGCAACATTAAGGAAATCCCCTATTGTTTTTTTTACCTCCGTAGCTTGTAGCACCATGAGGAGATGATACCAAATCTAGAGGTTGCATTTGATTCGTATTGAGTTTTTTGTTTCTTGTTTTTTTGTTGTGCAACCTCCTCTATTTGGATGTATTTTCTTCTCTTTTGTTCGGGAACCTTTGGGCAAATTCGTTATCCCCACGTTACCCGTTTTTTCATCACCTATTCATCACCCTACAAAGATGCCTCCTCACATGGGTATATGAACCACTATATGGTTTTCCTCCATGACAACCATGAGGGCAAAACTTGTAGCTTCCACAATCTTTCCACCCTTCAAGTTTGGTCACATAGTTCCACAAGGGTGTCAATGCAGCTCTTTCCCTCTAGTGTTTCAATGTTTTCATCAAAATCATCTCTTCCTTTCAACCCCTTCCTCCTCATCATACATTGCATCACTCATATGGGGGGACCACTATTTTGTTCTTCTTCATGTTCTTTCTCTTTTATTTCTACTCCCCCTTACCATCATCAAAACCAAGAGTGGAATGATACATAGAAGCTAAAAAAAGATCATCTTTGAATATGAATATAGATGGTGGACAACTCGCAAATAAATGAACAAGAGGAAGGAATGGGAAAGTGCAGGAGAGGGAGGAGAGAAAAAATACAAAAAACAATGACAAAAAAATGAGAAACTTTGGAGCACTTCTTTACTCCTCCAATCTCCTCCTCCTTCACTCCTCCAAGCTCTCCTCAACTCTCTCTTCTCCAAGCTCTCTTTCTCTCTTTCTTCTCTTCTCCTCTCTTCTCCAAGCTCTCCAAAAACACAAGTGAGCAAATGAGAGGTGAAAGAGTTTATATCCTTTTCATCCTATCTCTAGCTCAACACTAACCCACCCCCCCCCTAACACAACTAAAGTAAAAAAAAAAAGTTTATTTGCTGCACTAGTTGGGATCTGCATTTAATGGACAAGGCCGTCGATCCGTACGGACTGGGCCTCGGGCGCGTCGCTTCTCGCACGACAATCCGTACGAAACACGGATCGATCGTACAAATCGTGGATTTGGCCGTACGGATCCGAATTTCCCAGAAACACACGTGCGAAACACATTTCGGAAATTCCGAAATGTGTTTCGTATGATGGATCCCGTACGATTCGGCACGCGTACGTGTTTCGGGTTGAGCCGGGGAGGGGGATGTTTCGCAACATCGGCACAAGAGATGTTTCAGTAGAGCAACATGCAACAGTATTTTTCTAGAACACTTTCCTTGCTAAGAGGGAGTGTTGATTTTTGTAGCATCGGAAAGTGGTTCCAAGTCTCAAAATTTGTGGGGAGGCTTGGACACGTATTCCAAAGAACCCGTAATGCTTTGTGGAAATTCCAATCGGTTCATGTTTTATTAAATTAATTAATTATTTTAATGGAGACCCTAAGTCTAAACTTAGGGAAATTAAATAATTAATGGGTATTAATAAGATAGTGAATCTTCTAGAGAATGAATATCAAGTCAAGTTTTAATTCGCCATTGATTAGACTTCTAATATGGGCCGTTGATTCATTAATGAGAAGATTATAAAAGAAGGTTTGAGGGTCATTTGGAAAGCAAGCCGGCAAACACTGTAAGAACTCAAAAGAAGTCAATTTTGAAGGAATAGATTTTGAGACTAGGAGAGTTGCAGGCACCCAGAGTAGAGGAAGTAGAGGGAGTCAATAGTGACAAGAGGTCGAGGGAGAGGGACAAGGGATAATAGAGAAGGAAGTGCGTAGCAAGAGACAGAGTGCTCACATATACTTACCACATGCAAGCACTCTGCGTAGAGACACACATAGGGACACAGGGAGCCTGGAGTCTTATGTCCGAAATTTCTCCGAAAGACTGTGAGAATTTATCTCTCATTGCTTTATAAGAAGTCTCCGTCATTATTTACTTTGTAAATACCTATTGCCGAAGAATAAGTATATAAATCCTTATCTCGTTGCATCGGTTTTCCATCATTGGGTTTTTCCGGGGACAATTGTCCAAAAATAATTGTACTGGTGTGATTTATTCTTATGCTTCTATTTCTTAATCGTTCTATTCTCTATATATACTTAACCTAATGTTGCGTAGTATTTATTTCGAAATTTACCGAACAACTCGTAAATAACTCTATCGTAAACAATAAGTAGGAGAAATAAATCTATCACCGCAAAAAAAGTAATTTATGGATTGGAAATATTCGCATAATGTCCTTTGGGCTAATTCAATGCACCAACTACATTTTAGTCTTGTCCAACCATGTGTTCCGTGCGCCTATGCTGCCGTCGTTATGTGTTGGTATTTTTTGATGATGTCTTGATATACAACTACCATGGAGGAGCACCTCCATCATTTGGACGAGGTATTGCGCATTCTCGAGGAGCAACAATTATATGCTAAGATGTCCAAGTGCGATTTTGGGCTTACAAAGATGCTTTACCTTGGGCATGTGATTGGGGAGGATGATGTGTGGAGTACATCAGAGAAGATTAGAGAAACTCGGGATCGACCTACACCTAGGACCGTGATGGGAGTTACGTGGATTCCTAGGCTTATGCACATACTACAAGAGGTTTGTGAGGAGATTCTCTCGCTAGCGCACCCTCACGCATTTGAAGGTGGTTGGTGGACCAACGTGGCATAAAAGGCTTTTGAGCACCTCAAGAGGGTGATGAGTAGTTGTCTTGTTTTAGCCCTACCAAATTTTTCATGTCCATTTGTCCTAGAGTGCGATACATCAAAGGAGTGGGCATTGGAGTAATGGTTTTGTGGAGGTAACCCCATAGCATTGTGAGCTGAAAATTTCAGCCACACGAGAGGTTGTATTCCATATATGATAAATATATGCTAGCAATTATGGATGTGTTGGCTAAGTTTTGGCAATAATTAGTGGGGAACAAAGCCAAGATAAAGACTAATCATGACAATCTTTGATTTTTTGTGGAGCAATAGAACCTATAGGAGAGTGCGCAAAATGGGTTAGTAAGATCCAAGCATATGATTTTGAGATTGAGTATGTCAAGGACAAGCATAACATAGTAGTTGATGCATTATCATGGAGGCCCGCGACACGCCTTGATGGATATTACACCGGATTAAAAGGCACATCTTTTAGTAGAATACTCCACAGATTGACAGTATGAAATCTTGGAAGATGAGAGGTCCTTGTGATGGAAGATATTATCTACTACAAAGACAAGATTTATCCGTGCCGAGTTCATAGTTGAGGGAGAAGATCCCGAATGCAAACATAGACTCACCTTTGGCAGGCATCAAGGGTTCTACAAGACATAATAGGTGGCCATTATGGAGCGTTTCACTTGGTGGGGTCTTACGGAGGATGTCTTGAAGCATGTCGTGGAGTGTGATGTACAAAGGAACAAGGGGAGAGAACACACATTCGATTGGGTTACTACAACCTCTTCTTATTCCCCGAGAGGAAGTGGGAGAGCCTATTGATGGACTTTATTACATGGTTGTCGATAATATTAGGAGAGATCGCATCTATGTGGTTGTTAAAAAGGTTGACGAAATTTGCACACATTTTTCCATTACAAGATGATAATCAATATCACAAAGGTCGAATTGTTTTTCCGGGAGGTGTTTAGGTTGCATAATGCGCTAAGACGATTGTCACCGATAGGGATGCCATATTATGGGAGGATTTTATGCCAAATTTATGCGATAATACTCGTCAACTTGAGAATATGAAGGTAATGGTTTGATCATGCTCCCCTTTTCACTTAATAAAAACCTAATATAACTATATCTAACTAATAATTAACAAAATATTCATAACATTTCCCCTCTCTTAAAGATGCTTTGTCCTCAAAGCATATATAATCGATGGACAATGTTGACGAATGTCTGGTTTCCACGAACGGCGAGCTCTTGCTTCCCATATTTTAAAAAAGTCATGGAGCATATTCTCGAGTTCAGTGTGTTGTTGATCTGGATAGTGAAAACATCTGATATCGACAGGGTCGGATCCTGTCTTGATTTCTGGAGACTCTTCATGGCTCCCTTTTGAAGATAACATTTCTAACTGCTGACATTGTACTGTAGATACGACTTGATTTCCTAGGGCTTGGAATCCATACAACTTGTATTTCTGCCCTTTCCACTTAAAACTTATAAACTGCTTCTGATGGTTGGCAGAATAAGTACCTATAGTTCGTAGCCATTGAATTCCTAAGACCACATCTACTCCTCGTAATGGAACGGTGTAGAACGGAGATTCTAAATGAAAGTCTTTAATCTGCAATTTGACTTTATGGCATTTTCCTACTTGTTCAATCTTCTTATCGTCGGCCACCATTACCTTCATATTAGGCATGGGAAAAGTAAATAGGTTGAGTCTTTTGGCCATGGTGGAATCTAGAAAATTGTGCGTGCTGCCTGTGTCTATTAGGACCATTACATTGTTGTTCTTAATGTGTCCTCTTAACCTTAGGGTTTGAGGTTGTAATATGCCTGTCATAGCCGATAAGGACACTTGCGGAATAGTTTCGCCCTCCACTTCTGGAGAGAACTCTAAATTTTCTTCTAACCCTTCTATACACGAATCAGTACTGTTAGTGTCGTTAGATGCTTCACAGCTGTATAGATTTTTTGCTTTTCCATTGGCACATCTGTGCTTAGGGTCCCAGTTTTCACCGCAACGTTTGCACTTGCCCTCTCGTATTCTTTGTTTTTCTAGACTAGATTTTTCGTCTTCACGAGGATGGACAGGGACATATGTTGTGTCAACTACATTTTCAGATTGAGGAAACCGTCATCTCGAATATACTTTTTCTGGTTTTGATAATCTTTCCAATTTCTTTTCAGCAGCTTTTGCTTTTTGCCTTGCTACTTCTACAGACGTGATTTCATGTAGTTCTAGTTCTTCTTGAATGTGGACTTTAAGTCCCGAGATGTAAGACTGGATTAGACGAGATTCCGACAATCCGGGTACTCGTGTTGCCAAAGTCTCCCATTCTCGCGTGTACTCATCCACATCTCCTTTTTGGCGTAATTTGATAAAGGTTGAAAAAAACTTTTCTTCTTTTATGCCTTGAAACCTTTTTAAGAACGCATCCTTAAATTTCCTCCAACTGATAGCGAGCGTCGTCTTTTTCCACCACATATACCAATTATATGCTTCTCCTTCCATTTTCATGGAAGCATGTTTAATTTTTTCATCATCACTAGTAATGTCATAAATTTCAAAATATTCTTCTGCCTTATTAAGCCATGCAACACTATTCTTTTCATTACCATCAAATTTGGGTAGGTCAATCTTGGCTTTGCGCTGATATGCTAATGGTGGAACAAGAAGGGGATATTGATTAGCGAATGCATTCCAGAGCTGCTTATTTTGAAAATCTGCATTACTATCTTTTTGATGATGTGGAGAATCAGTCTTTTCCTGATGATCTTCCGAGTTCCCTGAATCTGCGGAATTGTTTTGTTGATTTGGTTCCCTGTTAGGAGATGTTGGGGATTGTCTCTGACTCAACTTATCTATTTTATCATTTAGCTTGTTGAAGAGTTCTGTCATATTGTTCATTGCTTCGTTCTGCTTTTCTGTGGCCTCATGATGGTTTAGCCACATTTGTCTTTCCATTCGATTTGTCGTATCATGGATTTTTTTTATGTCGTTGGAGTGCCCTGAAACTGTACCTTCCAGATTGACTAATCTTTTTCCGAATTCTTCGGAATTGTTAGTGATTTGCTTCTCAAGATCCCCTAATTTCTTCTGGAATTCCGCCATCGACATTGACGAAGGCATCGAGCGTGTATGAGGCGGGGAATATCTTTCTGCCAGTTTCTCCTCTTTTTTCTTTTAAAATTAATTAATTAATTTATTTAATTAATTAATTTTTTTGAATTAATTAATTAATTATTATTTAATTAATTAATTAATAAATAATAATTTTTTTTTTTAAAACTATATAATTATTATATATATATAATTTTTAATTAAAAATTATATAATATATATAATTTAATTATATAATTGTTATATATATATATATAATTTATTAAATTGAAATTATATAATATATAAATAAACTATATAATTATAATATATATTTATATAATGATCAATTAAATTATATGATATATATTTTATATATTCAAAAAATCAGTTTAAATATTTGCCAGTTCCAATGCGGAGTTCTATATATCGATGCTCGAGCGTTTGTTTTAAAACGACACACCTATTTATAATTTAACCAATGAAGTTTAGTAGACTAAACTAATGGGCTGAATCTGCAGTTCTTTTTCGAGCCCTACCATTTGTTAAATCTAATGCGGCCCTCGGTTTTAAATCAAACTTGTCATGCATTTCAAGTATTAGGTTGATTGAAATCAGTTCCGTTATGAATATTTTATTTGGAGACGTCTCACGACCAACCGACACGAAACAATTTAAAAAACGGAACCACACTGTTTAATAAACCTCGATTATTATATCGCGTTTAAAAAATCGTTTTAAAATGTGCCGTTCAAACAATGATACCGTCAGAATGTTTTTTAAATCTTTGTATTTTTAAATGACTTGTAATACTGATCGGTTGTATTTTTTAAACGATGTATCGTTTGATTGTGATGTATCGTATCGAAATCTTGTTATTTATCATTATCTGAGATGAGCCAGAGCGATTGTGGAAGGCTATGGATAGCGTCGGCGTCTTAGTCGGCTTGCGATTTTTGTAATTTGTTGTTGTTGTTTAAATTTTCGTTGCGTCCTCACATTAAATCACTAAGCCAATGAAGAAAAGATTTAATGCAGCGTTATAATGGCGGATCGTATAGAAATCAATTTCTTTCTTGTTTTTTCTCCTTTTGAAGTGAATAATCTACGGAAGACAATTGGGAAGAAAGAACTGTGGTGATAGCAGGTAGATGCATCATGCGGCTAGTAGAGGTGAAGGCCTGCGGGTCAGCGACTGTGGCGGTTTTTTCTGTTTTGTTTAATTATATTATTTGTTGAACAGGGTTGGCAGCGGATTTATTCTTTTGCTCAACTATTGAAATACAAATAACCAAGGCCTGTGGGATGTCTGGATGCAATGGTGGCAAGAATCTTGTGCGGCAGGGCAGCGTGAAGGGAAATGCGGCAAGGTCGTGGGTTGGCGGCTTGTAAGATTCGAGTTCTTATAAGATGACTGTCCTCAAAAATTTAATAGAATTTGCCCAAAAAACAGAGATATCAAGTCCTCCTCGGTTTTCTTCAGTACACGATCTTGAAAAAAATCTGATTTAAAAAATCTGCAATTCTGGAATTGCAATTCCTGGATGATCACACAGATCCAAAGAGCGATGGCTCCGATACCAATGGAGTATAAAAACTCTGGTAAAACTTGATAAATATATATTATTAATGATGAAAGATGAGATGATTACAATGAGGGATCGCCTAGGCCTTAAATAGCCTCAAGGTGTCCCTTGGCGAAGAGGCATGATCTTTGGATCATGCCCTTTCAGTTAATAAACCTACTATAACTATATCTAACTAATAATTAATAAAATATTCATAACATTGGCTTGATTAACAATACCTCCCCCTATGTTCCAACCACCCAATGCCTCCGGCGTTGCAAAGATTGTAGCTTTGACGAATGCAAAGTCGTTGTGTTAACCACTAAGAAGGGATGAATCCCTCAAGCTAATTGAGAAAGGGTTGTCCTAGGAGTTTATCAACCAAGCTTATGCTTGGAGGTAAGTTGTTAGTGCAACTAGTCTTAGAAAGCGTATGCAATGATTATTAGTGAAATTCTTAGTTTGAGATTAGCTTAATTTTCAAGTAATTTAAGTTATGATATATCTTTAACGACAATAGAACTTATCAATAAGTTATATGCATTCTCACAACCAAGAAAAGTGTAAGTCAACGTAGTGCCAATAATAAACCAATCCATAAAATACTTATCCAATGATACAATTGAAAGAACTTAAAGCACTTATCCACCAATGATTATCAATCACAAGATGTCAATAACAATTTATGCCAATTAGATGTTCAATCAAATTCACAAGATGCCCAAAATGATTAAACCATCAACAAATTCGAGTTTATATGTGCGAGTTCTTAGTGCAAATCTTGACAGATCTAGATAAGCGAATGTTAGATTTTCAATAATCCAAATTGTGAAAATTTATGAATCTACTAAACATAAATCCTACGGCAATAAATTTGATTTACTTCTCCTACTTGTTTGATTTACTTGACAAGTTATTTTCTAAATTATTCAGTAAAACATCAAAGTAAATACACTGTAGCCTACACAACTATACAGATCAAGTACTGAAGAATAAGCAACTATTAGACAAAGGACACTGAATTTTCTGGACAAATGTCCTTGGGAAAATCCAATGCGAGAAAACCAATGCAACAACTCTTGAGGGTTTTTATTATTATGCAGATTTCTAAATACAAACTAGGGTGCCAATGTGGCTCACCCAATAGATAATTTCCTTGGCAAAAGTACCTCTATCCGGAGATAGATATTATGGTTGATCCAGTATCAGAATGACGAACCCCAGAGGTGCCTACACAATCCCCAGCAAGCTCTGCGTCACCCTTCCTAGTGGCTGTCACCCTTCTTCGATTTGCTGAAACTGAGCCCGATCTACCCCATAGAAACCCCAACGCTGCAACCTTTGGCTCTGCGCCACCTCCTCCTAGACTACATCGCGACTAACTTATATGAAGTGCAAATCCTAAGAACTAGGTGTGATGCAAAGATGTTGGTTGATTTTAGATTAAATGCCTAGTCTAAGTTGAACCTCTCCCTTAACTGTTTGGAGAAATAGTCTTCAGAGTAGGTTGTGGGATGGAAGCCAACGGGAAGCAGGCAGTGGCCTGATTAACAATATCTCCCCCTATGTTCCAACCACCCAATGCCTCCGGCGTTGCAAAGATTGTAGCTCTGACGAATTCAAAGTCGCTGTATTAACCACTATGAAGGGATGAATCCCTCAAGCTAATTGAGAAAGGGTTGTCCTAGGAGTCTATCAACCAAGCTTATGCTTGGAGGTAAGTTTTTAGTGCAACTAGTCTTAGAATGCATATGCAATGATTATTAGTGAAATTCTTAGTTTGAGATTAGCTTAATGTTCAAGTACTTTAAGTTATGATATATCTTTAACGACAAGAGAACTTATTAATAAGTTATATGCAATCTCACAACCAAGAAAAGTGTAAGTCAACTTAGTGCCAATAATAAACCAATCCACAAAATACTTATCCAATGATATAATTGAAAGAACTTAAAGCACTTATCCACCAATGATTATCAATCACAAGATGTCAATAACAATTTATGCCAATTAAATGTTCAATCAAATTCACAAGATTGCCAAAATGATTAAACCATCAACAAATTCGAGTTTATATGTGCGAGTGCTTAGTGCAAGTCTTGACAGATCTAGATAAGCGAATGTTAGATTTTCAATAATCCAAATTCTAAAAATTTATGAATCTACTAAACATAAATCCTACTGCAGAGCCAGGAAACCCCAGTGCTGCAACCTCTGGCTCTGCGCCACCTCCTCATCCCTCTGGGCCTGCGTCAGCTCTGCGTGAGCCCAGTTGGGCCTACGTCACCCTCTCAAGGGTTGCGTTGTCTCTCCTGGGTAGATTTGCCTCTCTGCAATTGTATTCTCGGCCTTGGATCCAAAATCTCGCTGCCAAATTGCCCCTCACTGCACTGCAAGCTCACTCTGAAATTCTCAGCAAACTGCGCCCCAGAATTTCGACTTAGCTCAAGTGCTGCTACTCTATGTGTGTTCTCCAACTGACCCCAAGCCTTCCTTTAATACTTTTCCAATTGACGAATAAACGGTCGTGATCTAATCTCTAATCGACGGCTAAGATTAGAAAATATTTGATTCTCGTCATTTAGAACATTTTCACCCACATGTTAAATCAATTCACTTTAATTATTTAATTTCCCTAACTCAGACTTAGGGTCTCCATTAAAATAATTAATTATTTGAATAACTTAAGCTCCGGGTGGAATTTCTCCAAACGATTTCTGCGTCTTGGAGATCTCATGTGTCCTAGCCCCTCCACAAAGTTTCGGAGCTAGAGCACATCCGATGCTACCCAAAAAATCAACACAAATCAGCAGTATTACTTCAGAATTATGAACGCTTGTTAGTCTTATGACGACAGTAAGGAAAAACTCTAGATTTGAGA
The DNA here is from genome assembly GCA_034641835.2 of Pinus albicaulis. Taxonomy (NCBI): domain Eukaryota; kingdom Viridiplantae; phylum Streptophyta; class Pinopsida; order Pinales; family Pinaceae; genus Pinus; species Pinus albicaulis. The sequence goes on from JAXQQM020058972.1 coordinate 50,382, forward strand.
AACAACAAGCCTATGATAGTCACAAATGATCAATAACTTTCCCAACACTTGTCCAATGCAAAACAATGAATTTTATCCCACTTTAAGATGCAGTATTCAGAAAATTCCAGATCTGATCTATTTATTACAACAGTAGGAAAAGGTGTAAACTGTGAGCTATTAGTGCTTGAACAAGTGACAAAATTTGCCCAAAACTTAGAGATAGCTTGCCAAACTAAAAAATATGATTTTCATGCCTTCTTAGGTGTATGATTATGAAATTACAGATCTGATTCAGAGATTTATGTAGAGAATTCCAGCAAACAAACTTTTAGATCTAAGTAAGCTAGATCTTGATGCCCAAGTGACCAAAGTTTAGGAAAATTTAGATTTTGCAATTTTGGAGTATTTTGACCAACTTAATGTGATTTTAGGGCTTATGTATCACTATTATAATAAATAAATTACTGCAGTAGCAAAACAATGAGAAAACTAGGGTTTAGAAAACAAACCCTAAGCCCAAGGCCTTGTAGATCCCTTTGTCCAAATTTGTTGAAATTTTAGGATGAAGTTGCCACCTGAAAATCAAACCTTTTGATGCCAAAAACCTGTAAAACCACCATGTATTCAGTCCAGAAAATTCAGAGATGGATTTAGGGAAAACTAGGGCCAAAGAGGGCCAACGCTAAGCCCAGTAGGGCTAGTGTTAATGGAAAAAGGGGCTAGGAGGCCAAAGAAAGGGCAGAGGAAGAAGGAGGAGGTTGAGAAAGGCTAACGCTAGAGGGAGGAGGCCCTTAAAGGCTTGAAGGCTAGTGTTAGGAACCCTAGAGGGTTCTCATGGGCGCCACAAGGGCCGCAACCTAGGAAGGGAGGCCGAAAAAGGGAGTCTGGACCCAAAAGGTTTATGACCAACCTCCAAAAGGCCGAAAAGGGCTAACGTTAGCCCTTAGAGGCTGACTCAAGGAGGATAGAGGAGGATGTTGGCATTGGAGAGGCCGGATCTGGGTCTGGGAGGCCTAAAATTTGAAACCCCAGCCTCTAAAAAATTTATTTGCTTCATATCTAAATTTTGATGTAAATTTTCCAATGACTAGCTCTGCAAAAAAAATAAGAGACTAGCTTTTACCTTGAAGGGCCTAGATCTAGCTCTATTCCAGCCTCTTCTTTTGGCTTCACCTGCAAAAATGGAAATAAAATACCCAAAACCCCAGATATATACAAAATCACAAAAAACCTCAATTAGCCAAAATAATTTACAAATTTAAATTACAAATCTATATACAAATATAGAAGGGTTTTTAAAATAAATTTTGAGAAATAATTTAATGGAGTTTTTATTTGATAAATGGCTAAAAACGCTTTAGAAAAATCAATGCACACTATAGCCTTAGCGAAGTTTAAATCAACCACATAAAAATTTGGGATCTAAAAAAAGTCAGTTCATACCCACGGTTTCTGAAGTTGGAAACCAAAGAATAGGGTACCTGCAAACACTATATATATATATAAAGAAAATTTGTTAATCATATGGCGAATCAAATCATCTAAGGTTAGCCAAAAACTATCAATCGAATGACTTTATCCCCATCTAATGAAAAACAAATTTTATCATTTACCAGCACAATATAGGAAATCTCGTAGCCAACACATACCACAAATCAACGAACACTGAACACCATGAACTGCACCCCAATGTCTTTATTATGATTCAAATAAAAGTTCCAAGTGGGACAATAGTGTGACATCAATGCTTCAGTAGTAATTCCTTAGCCAGACATCAGAGGGCTAGAGACTCAAATGACTCTAATTTATAGATAAATCCTCCAAGTGGAAAAATAACGGCTAGTTTGTTTGATTCTTGACAAAATAAATCTCGGACGTTGAAAAATACTTGATCATATTTTAATCTTAGCCACAAAAATTTGACTTTGATTTAACCACCAAGGTCCAAGGGTCCAATTTTTCTTGAAATATCCAATATTCCCTTGGCGGAGGGATTCCAAAAATTAATTCTTTGAAGACCCACGAATTTTTCCACTTGGAGAATTTAATTTTCCTATCAACTTAATTTTGACTCTAAATTAATTAATTTTCTAGCTTAAGATTTATGTAATTTCTTGTCAGAAAAATTAATTAATTGACATTTGAGGGGATTTAATGTTTTTTTCCACCCTCTAATATTTTAACCATGGTGTCTAAATATGAGGGACTATGCATTAAAATATTTTTTTTAACATAAGATTTACAATTCAACCCTCAAAAGGGGAATACTCTTTCGGTTTAGGTCCTCAATATACATACCCAATCTACGACACAACATGATCTAGTAGACTAAGTGATTTGTAATAAAATAATTTGTCCAACAAGCTTAAATTATTCCCAAATCACTTTTACATAAGACTCGACTAGAACACTTGGAATCACTTAAGACTTTGACGAAGAATTCCACCCTAGCTTTGTTAGGGTGAGGTTGGAGGGAAAAACTCTGCCGACCATTCATGTTTAGAGACACAAATGGGTCAGTGGGACAAAAAACCTCCTAGGATGATACTCTCGCCAAAATAATAGGCTTACCTAGGTTGTTACATACATCCATGGTCTTACTAGCATCATTTACATGACAAAACTTGCAAAATGAGTTTATATCGACACATATAAACTGTTGAAAGATGATCCGATCACTTGAAAAATCTTTGGCATATCTGCTTCCTTGAACTTTTGACAGAAAGTGTGCAATAGGAGGATTCCCTAAAGTAAGTCCTAAGCCTATCGCTTTTGTACAAGTGAGTGAAGGTGGTTGGGATTTGATTCTTTGAATGGGGTTGACCAAAATATTTATTGATTCAAATGCCTCAATGGCGGTGTTCAATATGTATGAGTAAAGAGATTAATCCTTCTATGTTTCTTTAAAGGTCATGCATATTCAAGTACTTGTAAAGTGAAGGTGTCTAGGGAACATCATCATCCCTACCATCAACCATCGATGAAATCAGGTATAACACCCTAACCATCCAAAGTTCTTTGTGATGAATATCAGAAGGGTAATGAAAAAATTCACTAGTATAGGCCTCATTCAAAATGAGGGGTTGCAACTGTTGAGAAATCTAGGGCATTAGGATTAGGTGATTTCTCTTGTAATGATAATTGCTTGTGAATGTTTTTTACTTCTTTAGATTAGGTTCTTCTCTTAACTTAGATTATTATAGTGTTTTTCTTCATCAAACAAATACCAAATCATAAACAATAAGGAGACAAGAGACACAGAATGTAGGCGACTAGCCAGGGCCAAAACCTCTCCAACTTGATGTCATATGCATACATACCTCATCTCTTCTTTTGGATCTTCTAGAATTCCTTCAACAACTCCCTTGATTGAATGAGTTTCAATCCCCTTGATCTGCTTTGCATCTTATGACATCATACCTTTACTCCATGAATCCCATACAAGGTGGAATTCTCGGGGAAACACTTGCTCCTATAAAAAGGTGAACCTTCTAGTGAAGATTCAAACGGAGGATCTCGATAATCCTCATCTGGAAAATGCTCCTCTTGAGTGATGTATGTTGTGTTTTTTTATACTAGATGAGTTTCTTCTTCCCATAAGTGCTATTTACGCTTATGATGAGGTTACCAAGAGCTACATCCTTCTATAGGTGGTTGCCATAGACTTCTATCTCAACTATCTTTTATGCTTATTTTAAGACAACCTCATGAGCTCCTGATTTCAATTGTATGCTTCTATGAGGCCATGATGTATCCTATCATGCTTCTAAGTGATTCCTACCATGGTTGCTATATAACAGAAGAAAAAAAAATTGAAATAGAGACTTGAAAAGAACTTGGATGAGGAAGACTTATCTCAATCATAGTTGAGATATTTTACTTCCTCTTTATTGGTCTTCTTTTTTTCGGCTTCCTCTACTTCTCTAGTAATATGGGCTTCTACCCTACCTCTTTTGTTATTGTCCTTCTTGAACTTAGGACATTCCCTCTTATAGTGCCCATATTCTTGAAATCATAGCATTGAACCTTTGCCATATTCTTCCTTCATTTCTGAGAACCAAATTTTCCAAAATTCCTATGTTGCACAAGTTTCCAGTACGCGGGTACTTTGGGTACGTGGGAACGAGTATCTGGTACGGCTAGAAGCTTTGCCCAAATTTACAGGCAACGTCAATTTGGGAGCAGCAATAATATAATATATTAAAAAATAAAATTTAATATATATGATTTTTTTTTAAGTAGTGTAAAGATTAAGTGTTTTAATGTACATTCCAAATTAAAATTTTAAATGAATTTTTAAATGATTCATTATTCAAGACTCAAGGGAAAACCATATAAAGTTAAAACCAAACTAAAAGTCATCTAAATCATATTGATGTTTTTACAAGAAAAAAACATAAAAACTAAAGATAAAAGCTTAGAGTAATACATAATTCAAAATGTCAAATAACCAAAATATAGCAAATAGAAATGGTGAAACATCGCATACAAAAGCCATGTTTTAGAGCTTGAGCTCGCACAATTGTAGACGCTAGCAGTGGAAAAAAAAACTTTTTTGAAAGTGTTAACCTCAAATAAATTACAAAATTCAATAATGTTGTTTTAGATGTGCAGCGAATTGCTTAGTTTGTCCTTTATTTGAATTTTCAAAATTAAAAAATTTCTATATGAAATCATAAATGTGACAATGTCTGCTCTTCAATCTTTTTATGAAATGCGAAATTGAAGATTATCAACGTAGAATTCTCATTCCTCGATTTGGCACTGGGTTAAATTAAACTTAAAGAAACTAAAAAATAAAAATAATCATCAATTTAGTAAAAAATTAAAATGTAATAGAAAAAGAAATGAATCTGGAACAATGTAGTTCTATATAATTTATTAATTAGGCTAAAGAATCTTAGAATATCAAGAAATAGCCCATATAACTTATTGCATTCTGGATAAGTGAGAATTTAGAAATTAGTAATTACCCATCAACAATTCCAGCAAACAAGACCGTGCGGATATATTTAATAAACAACTTTAAACTTTAAAGTAAAGATTGCAATACGTTAAAGATGGCACATGGAAGTAAAGTTTAAACATTATTCACTGCGTAAATATTTCAATTTGTATCAATGTATCATCAATCATTCAAAATATTAAATAAAATTTAAAAATATTTAACGGCGATTGTTTAGGTAGACAGTCGAACTAGAAACTAACAATAATTATTGGCATATACACTCAACAACCCGAAAATTATTAAATTGTGAAGCTAATCGAAAAACTCAGAAATGAGAAACTCATAAATCATAAAATGATAAATGGCTTCGATGGAAGGAGCTCCATCGAACCCCACATGGCACAAAATTGAAAATATTTAAATATACCTAGTGAACAGTGAAGGGGGCATAGGATGAACAATGAACACACTGCATAGTGAACAGTTGAAAAATTGCAGGTTGCAGCGGTTACTCCTCGGATCTTAGCAGAACAATTGAACAATTGCAGGCTTGCAGCGCATGCGTCCAACACAACAACGGCGGACAAGAAGATGGATTATTTCAGAGATGAGGAGGGAAAAATATATAGAAAAATAAACGGGTTTGCTGCCAAATTATAGAGACGCTCCTCGATGGTTCGGAGCTCCCACAGGCTCCTGATCCACATTCCCACCAGAAACCCGCTCCAGAAACGGAAAAACTTGCAAACAGAAGCTTCCGAAAAGCTCCAACGCTCCAATCAAGGTTTTCGCCCATTTTGGAGCGTTTCGTACCCACTCCAAAGCTCCCAGGAGCGGCGGAGCTTGGGGTACTTGCCCTCCAAGGACTGGGAGCGGTACCCATGCAACGTTGCAAAATTCCCTTTTCTCTTTGCCATAACAACATATGCTTGATTTTGTTCATTTGACCCTACCTTAGATTCTGCCTTCAACCTAGTTTCCTCAATTTTGCATAGTGACCATAGTTCATTGAATGGAGTGGCTTCATTTTTCCCATATATATTTGATGAGAAGTTGCCCCATTCTTTTGATAGTGCATTGAGCACTATTGTGGTCATTTCTCTGTCAGACATTATCTCTCCCAATTCTTGTAATTGATCCCTTATTTCAGATATCCTCATAAAGTATGAGGCTATTCCTTCTTCTTTTGATATCTTCATTTTGTAGAGTTCTTACCTTAACTAAATCACTTCACCTATAGTACTTACGAAGAAAACTCTACAAGTTTATCATATATTTCTTTTGATGTTTCTAATTTTGACACATAGGGAATGAGGGGATCCTTGATGGCTTCCATGAGAATCCTGTAATATCCCAAATTGGGAACAAACAGTAATACAAAGCACACAAGACTAAAAACTACAGCAAAACAGTAAATGCTATTAAAACACCATGAAAGAAGCCAAGAACATCTTAGCCATTTTCTTAATCTTCTGCTGGGTAAAAGTACAATAAGGTGCTCAGAAAGGTGGTACCTGGGCCTGCACAAGTCAGGCTGAAATATCCCTCAAACCCAGACAGAAAACACTATGGAACTGTTGCTCTGCGTGGCTCCTCCTCTGTGCTTCCAGAGCTGGAACTGTTGTAGTTGGCCGGAAATGAACTTCTGGTTGGGCCTTTTCCAATGCTCAGAAAATTCTGAGATTAAAACCCCAGACTCTACTTACTAGACCCATAACAACCCACGAAGGGTTTCCAGAAATCCCGACCTCGGAAATTATCCCCCTTGGGCTTGGCATGCTGCTCTACTATGTAATCTGATTCTCTAGTTGAAATGTTGGAAGGTACTACTGAAAATCTGCCCTAAATCCCTGGTAGGAGGTGGCTAACCTCCCCTCCAAAACTCCGGACTGAAATATGCTCTCTCTCCCAATCTCCCAACGCTTCTCCTCAATTGGACTGCATAATCCCTACGCTGCCTGCGTGGCCTCTGCGCTGTCCTGGAGGGACTGCGTATGCTTGAAATTTGAATGCTATCCTGTGAATCTCCTCTCAAAATCAGGTTGAACTCCTCTCCTGAGTGGGCACTTGAAGTCTCCTGAGGTAGACGTTGAGATCTCCGCTCGGAAATCTCTATATCAAACAACACTTGCAAACTCGGCTAAACAACTCAAGCGTGCTACAGTCTATCAGACAGAAAATTAGTGATTGAATGAATGAGGAATGAGTTGCTATCACCCCCTTTTATCTAAGTTGAGCCTCCAACGTTCCCTTGGGCCCACCTGGACTTCGCTGCCCCTTTACTAGCCTATCCCTGCGCTGTCTACTACGCTGCCTCTCCCACGCTGTTACTAGGACGATGTCTCATTTGAGTGGCTGGCATCATGGACCCCACTTCAGCCTCAATATTTGCCTAAGTGAGTTTAGGAAAGTGAATTAGTTGCGTGGTTTATTTGTGGGCCCCCTTACCCAATTTATTTTTCTGCTGAACATTAGAAAAGGAAAAAATTAACAAAATTAATATTCCAATTAGCTGACTACTAATTTGGAATATTACGGTCCTCCCCGCCAAAACGTTGCTTGTCCTCAAGCAACTGCAAAGATGGATGTTGCTGGGTCTTCTCCACCTCCCAAGTGACATCCTCATCTGGAAGGTTCCTCCACCTGATCAAATACTCCTTGAACACCCTACTCCTCAAGTGCCTCTCCCTGGTATCTAAGATAGCCTCTGGCTGTAGCACTAGATGCCCCTTGTCATCGGTAGGTGGGAGCTTCGTGGCTGCAGTCACCTGGGTTCCCAAAGCCTTCTTCAGGCATGAGACATAGAAAATGTTATGAATCAAGCTCCCTTATGGCAATTCTAGCTCATATGCCACCTATCCAACCCATCGTATCACCCTATATGGACCATAAAAGCGTGGCTTGAGCTTCTCAGCTTCCTTTTGCTTCAGCATGGACTGCCAGTACGACTGGAGCCAGAGATATAGTAACTCATCCACCTCAAACTGCCTCTCCACATGGCCTCTATCCGCATACATCTCCTGCTGGTTTTGGGTTGTGGCTAAATTGTCCTTGAGAGCCCTGAGTATGTCTTGGCTCTCTTGGATCCAGTCTTTGGCCCTGGGGGCCTTGCTAGCTCCAAACATCACATCAGCAAAAGTCAATGCATTATAACCATACAAAGCATAAAACAGAGATATACCAATAGATATGTGGAATGTCGTGTTGTAGCAGTATTATGCCAAGTGAAGCCAGTGCGGCCAAGCCTTCTGTTACCCTGTGACATAGTTCCTCGAGTAGACCTCCAGCCACTTGTTAACTATTTCGATCTGCCCATCTTTCTGTGGGTGGTAGCTCGTGCTGGGTGTTAGTTCTGTGCCCACCAAATGGAGCAGCTCCTGCCAAAAACCTCCCATGAACCTGCTGTCCCTGTCAATCACTATGGTCCATAGAAATGCTTTCTCATTTCCCCTCCAGAATGGGAAGCGATTACAACAACCCTGCTGGATGGTTCAACTCCCCCTTGTTCTTCTGGTAGATTTTGCACTCCCTGACATGCCGAAGTACATCCTCCTTGAAGCCCTTCCAAGAGAACCTCTCTTTGATGGCCCTGTATGTCTTGGTGAACCCCTGGTGTCCTGAAAGCAGTGAGTCATGTGCTACATTCAAAAATTCTCCTATAGTCAGGAGTTGCATGCAAAAAGATACGGTCACAGTAGTAGATGACCTCATCCATCACCCTATACCAGTCATCCGACACCTGCCCATCCAGTACCTCGCATGCAAACCGGTCTTTGGAGTACTCCACCAGCAGTTGAGCCCTCCAATCTCTGTGCCAATGCTCATCAAGGATAGAGACGTTGGTCTCTGGGACAACGCATCTGCTACTACGTTCTTTCCCTTGACATATTCAATGTTAAAATCGTATGCCTAGATCTTGTTGACCCATTTTTTGTTGCCTCTCTTGCAGTTACTTCTGCTCGAGGAAGAATCGAAGGCTATTGTGATCTGTCCTCACCTGGAACCTATTCCCCACAAGATACTGCTGAAATTTGGCCAACGCATGCATGATGACCAACATCTCCTTGTCGTAGATGGGGTATAGTCTCTCATGCGGCAGCAACTTTCGGCTCTCGAAAGCTATGGGGTCTCCCCCCTGCATTAGTACTGCACCTACCCCTTCCCCTAAAGCATCAGACTCCAGCACAAATGGCTGCGTGAAGTCTGGCAAGGCTAATACCAGGCAACTGCTCATCACCTCCTTGAGCCTGTCAAAGGCCCTCTGCGCAGTCTCAGTCCAGCTGAAAGCCCCCTTTTTGGTGAGGTATGTGAGGGGTAATGCAAGCTGTGAAAACCCTTTGACGAACTTCTGGTAGTAGGTACAAATACCCACAAACCCCGAAGCTCCGTCATGTTCTTCAGCTCTAGCTAATGCCAGATGGCCCTGATCTTCTCTTCATGGAATCTCACTCCGTCCACTCCAATGATATGCCCCAAATAGAGCATCTTTGTCAAACCAAACTCGCATTTGGACAACTTTGCATAGAATTGTTGCTCCTCCAAGATACGCAGCACCATCTCTATGTGCTGCAAATGCTCCTCCCATGTGTGGCTAGATATGAGGATATCGTCAAAGAACACTAGCACAAACTTCCTCAATTGACCATGGAAGATGTGGTTCATGCCAGACTGGAAAGTAGCTGGAGGATTGGTCAACCTAAAGGGCATCACCAAGAACTCGAAATGGCCATAGTGACAACGAAACGCAGTCTTGGGGACATCCTGGTCACTCACCTTGATCTCGTTGTACCCCAACCTCAGATCAATCTTGGAGAAGTACTTCGTTCCCCTCAGCTCCTCCATCAACTCATTGATCCTGGGAATAGGCTAGCAATTCTTCATGGTCTTCTTGTTCAGGGCCCTGTAGTCTATGCACATCCGCAGTGTGCCTCCTTCTTCTTCACCAAAACCACTGAAGAAGCAAATGGACTTGTGTTGGGCTTGATGTGCACCAATGCTAAGAGCTCATGAATAGATATCTCAATCTCATCCCTATAGGCCTTGGGATGACTGTAGGGGGTGATGATCACGACCTGAATGTCGGACTCCAACTCAATAGTGTGCTCAAACCCTTGATCTGGTTGTCGTCCTGGTGGAATGTCCCCAAAAACCATAGAGTAACGGTCTAGGAGAACCTGCACCACTGGGTGTGTAGGCTGGCCCGGGACACCTGCATCCAAAATCCACAACTCCACAGCCCATTCTACGTCTCCCTTCTGGAAATCTGCCTTCATCCTATGCGCAAAAACTATTTGAGGCGGGTACGTGTGCATGCCCCTGAGCATCACCGACTTCCTACTCTTCTTGTCCACAAACTCCATCTCTAGTGCCTGCCAATCAGTGGTGACCTTCCCAAGGGTAATGATCCATTGGACTCCCAACACTAAGTTGGTGTCCAGAATATCAACCACGAAGAAGTGATCGGTCATGGTGTATGTCCCCATGGTTACTGACAATTTCGGGACATAACACATGCACTGCATGGTCCTAGCTCCGAAACCAACACAAAAAACCGATCAAAACCCTCTATTTGTATGCCTCTCCTCTGCACCAACTAGGCATCAATGAAGTTGTGTGTAGCCCCGTTGTCTGCCAGCACTGAGACACGCTGCCCCTGAACTGTTCCTCGGACCCTCAACGTTAGGTACTTGGGCACTCCCCGCAAAGATGCAAGGACCCCTCCGGTAGGTGAAAACGTTGATCCTCCTACTGCTGGAGGAGGTGGTGGTGGAGGATCCTCTACTAGTGCTTTGGTGTCAGCATCTCCGCCCATCTCATAACATGTCTCCTCTTCTCGCTCACTGTCGGAGAAGACCTCGATGTAATGTGCCTTCCCTTCAGCACACTCGTGACCCGCTACCCATGGCTCCTGACAGGTGAAGCAGAGCTTTCCTCTGTCTCAAATCCCTCCAGGTATCATCATCTAAAGGCCCTCGGCCCTGGTTCCCTTTCGAGGGTGAGGCTCTCACGTCCCTCCCTCTTTGCTGGAACGTTGGTCTATTGGGCATGGGAGCCCTTGTCCTCGACAAGGCGTCCTGCAAGTCTCTGGTTCTTCCCACTGCGTCCTGCAACGTAGTAGGCCAAGTAGACCTCACTAGCCCACGCAAAGGTTCTGCTAGACCATCAATGTACATGTAGATCCTCATAGGCACGGACAAGTCTAGAACCATCACTGAAAGTCTCAAGAACTTAGAGATGTATGTCTCTGGGTTCCCTGTCTGCTTGAGCTTGGTTAGCTCAACAAAATGCTCCTCCGAATCTTTCTGATCAAACCTCTCTATCAGTCTCCGGGTGAAATCATCGTACGCTATCACTCCTGAGTGACCTAGCGTAGCCATACTGTGGAACCACTAGTCATGGGCTTCCCCCTCTAGATGCAGCGCAGCCACCTTGATGGCCTCTACCTCTGCCATCTAATTTAGCTGGAAATAAATGTCCATCTTCTCCACCCAAGCTTTGGCTGAAAATTTCGATGACCCATCGAAAGTTGGCAGGAAAAGCCTGCCCACGGTTCGCTGCAGGTCATTGCCCTTCGTGTACCCTCCTCTAGGTTTTCTGTTGTTTTTTAGCTGGAAAAACTCATTGAAGGCAATAGCACCCACAAACTCCGACCCGTAAGAATGATACTCTGCAAAGTATTCTCCATAGTGAGCCACCTCTGGCTCTTGTGGTCCTCCTGTTCCTGCGCCTGAAGCCAAGAACGTGGGCATTGTAGAATGAGGTGGAGTTCATGGCACCACCTGCTATGCAGCATTAGGCTCAGGTGGGTGATGGGAAGTGTCGAATACTTCTTCGATCTGGAATTCCCCTAGAATCCCCTTCTGCTTGTTATCTTCGACAATCTTCTGTCCCATCTCCTCTATCCTCTTAGTGAGCTTTTGCATTGACTTTAGAAGGAATTGAGCAAACTCCTTTCCATCATCTCTTTCCTTTGCCATGGGTGCCTTTCCTCTCTCTTCTTCCACCAGAATGTTGTCTACTTGGTCTGGTGTAATCTCGAGCCTCCTTTCTCTGCTCCTATACCTTTGTCTTCGATAAGTGATGTTTTGCCTATCCTCTGGTGTCATAGACTGCGTGCTCCACAGGCTGAGCCAAGTCTATGAGCTGTAATACCACCGTAATATTCCAAATTGGGAACAAAACGATGTCCTGAAAGCACACAAGACTAAAACTACAACGAAACCGAAGATGCAATTAAAACACCATGAAAGAAGCCAAAAACATACGAGCTATTTTATTAATCTTCTGTTGGGTAAACATACGATAAAGGTGCTCGGAAAAGATGGCACACAGGCCTACACGAGTCAGGTTGAAATATCCCTTAAACCCCGGACGAGAAAACACTACTGATTTAACTTTTGCTTGGCGTGGCTCCTCCCTATACCCGGGCGGGTTGTATTTCTTTGGTGCAGAGACGAATTGCTGGTTGGGCACCCAGCTCCGTGCTCGGAAAATTCCGGGATTAAACCCACGAAGCTCCACTCAGCCAGACCACAAAAACCCACGAAGGGTTTCTCGGGAAATCCTGGCACGAGAAATTAGCCCCCTTGGGCTTGGTGCGGCCCTTTCTGCTAGGTAATGCGGTTCTATAAGGTAAATGCTTGGAAAGTACCAGCAGAAATTTGCCCCAAACTACCAGTGAGAGTGGCTAACCTCCCCTCCAAAACTAATTTGAGAAATCTTCTCTCCCAATCTCCCAACACTTCTCCTCCTGCGGATTCTGCGTACTCCCCTACGTCCACTGCTGCGTGGCTTCTACGATGTCCTGGAGGGATTTTGTATGCGAATGTGATCCTATGAACCTCCTCTCAAAATTAGGTGGAACTCCTCTCTAGCGGGCGGTTGAAGTCCCCGAGGTAGAGGTTGAGATCTCCACTCGGAAACCTGCGTGGCAAACAACGCACGGACTCAACTAAACGGAGGCAAGCGTGCTAAATTCTATCAAACGAGAAAATCGGTGATTGAATGAATGAGGAATACGCTTGCTCTCACCCTCTTTTATCTCGATTGAGCCTCCGTTCCCTTGGGCCCACCTAGGCTTGTGCTACCCCTCTATCGGCCCTATCACACTCCTTGCGATGTCTATTGTGTTCACTCTCCCACGCTACCACTAGGACGTTGTCTCATTCGAGTGGTTGGCCTCATGGGCCCCACTTAAGCCTCAATAATTTCCTAAGTGACTTTAGGAAAGTGAATTAACCCGCATTGTTTATTTGTGGATCCCCCTTACCCACTTTGTTTACGTACGAACGTATAAAAAGGAAAAAATTAACAAAATTAATATTCCAATTAGTTGATTGCTAATTTGGAATATTACGATCGACTAGAAATAATATTAGCCATTAATTAGGATTTAATCTTGGTAGATTGAGTCCCAACTAGAGATTATAAGAAAGAGTTGATGGGTAGATAGAGAAATACACTTGTGAAACTTGAAGTCAATTTCCTTGGGCAATTTGAATTTCCGAGCAACAATAGTTTCGGAAGAGTTTGAGCCAAGAAGGGAAGCGAGAGACGAGAGGGGCGGGGATAGTGAAATTGGAGAATATTTTTCCGAGTCTCAAAGAGTCAAAAAGAGAAGGACAAAATTTTCTCTAGGAGGTTGCATATAGGCAATGCAAAGTCTCGAGAAGAACAATTTGATCCGGTTGAAGAGGAAGAACGTTTTCGATTCCGAGAGGTGAGGAAAGTTTTCTAGAGGGTTGGAGAAGCATCTTCCCGATGAGTAGCAAGCGAACGTGAATTGGTAGTTGATTCGGGAATAGCACCGGAGGGATTGTGGTCGGTGTATGAAAGCCTATCACAGTGGATTGAATTTGTAACTTTTAAAAGGTAGTCAAATGTCGGGATTGCTCGAAAGTAATTTCCCTCGAGAGAATTTTTGACGATGTTCCTATTGGATAGACTCGCGAGTTTGGCAATATTCATGCTCGGAAATTTCTCCTTGTTGCTTAATAATAAAAACCCTCAATTGCTAAACCAATTTTCCCAAGTTTGAGTTTTTCACCAGGGAAAATTGTCCAAAAATAAATGTCATATTTTGTGTGTGTGCACTAGTATTTTCTCGGATTCGAGTTTATTTTCCATAGTATTTTATTTGTAGAAGATTGTAGTGTGATTAATTCGTTGGCGTAGCAATAAAGTTTGCATGATCAATTTACGATTAGAAGAATTAATTCCAGTTCTTGTGATAGAATTTCAATGGTGAAATTTTCATGCCACCTCCTGGCACAAGTGTATACATTTAAAGTCATTTAATGATTTGGATGCTAGATAATAGTTGGATGACGGATGTTAGAAGTCGTGCCATGATTTGGGTCCATAGTAGTACTATTTCATCTTAGTTAGTAGATGAATAATATGAAAAGATGTATTGGAACATGTCGAAAGTTTGGAATGAGACATCTTTTTCAATTATGGTTTCCCTTTGTGTTGTATGGTGATGATATCTTGTTTTTTATCCATTGTGCCATAGTAGTACTATGGCATCTTAGTTAGTAGAAGAATAATATGAAAAGATGTATTGTAACATGTCGAAAGTTTGGAATGAGACATTTTTTTCAATTATGGTTTCCTTTGTGTTGTATGGTGATGATATCTTGTTTTATCCATTGTGTTCACAATGACGATCTAATTACATACCCTTGTTTGCATCACATAGATTTAGATACATAATGATCTTGATGGTATTGTTCACTAGTTAAACATGTAGGAGGAGGTTTCAATATGATGTTAAGAGGCATGCAATGGTATTTTTGGTTTAAGTATGGTTATCGGTATGGAAAATGGTTGTGACCATTTGAGCCCTACATGATATGTCTCGGGATAGTGGTTCCATTGATACCTTCCCCTCTATGGGGATTGAAAATGCTAGTGCTAGACTACCAGTGAACCCCTTATTGGACACCATACGAGACCTAGGTCTCAAATTGAGCCAAAAAAGCGAGGCAAATATAAGCCCATTCCAATTAATATGACCATTCAAGCATAGAGATACAAGCGCAATAGCTTCCAACATGAAATAGGTCAAAGTTCCTTCTCTAAGATACGGTGACTTAGATGTTGTGTCCATGAACAAGAATGAACTTCTAGTAGAGGCATAGGAAGTAAAAGAACCATGTAAAATTTAGATGCCCCATAACTAGATAGGTTTTTCCTCTCTAAGGTGTTGTATGATTAATGCAAATAGGAAGTAGAGAGGAAGAGCAAGAAAGCCTCCTGGTTAAGGATCTCAAACCTTGCACTAGTCAATTTTGTGAAGGATCTAGCTATACCTGAGAGTTTTGTATTGACTATGTACAAGGAATTGTTAGTTTATAATTGCATAATGAGCAAAATTGACTTGATCAAGTCAACCAATACTAATGTAATGTTTAATAATTCTTTGACTTGCAATTAGCATATTAAAAAGTTAAAGGATATGTGGGCAATCAAAAAGAAAGGCAAAAATTCATATTTTATAACTTTTTGACCCTTTTTAAACATGTTTTCAATATTTTAGTATATATATATATATATATATATATATATATATATATATATGTCTATTTCATTCAAATTTTTAATATAAAATTTATATTTTACATTTAAAATATTAATAATAATAGTTAAATAAAAACGTGTATTTAAAATATATTAATAAACGTAAAAACATTTTATTGTGTACAATGTAGTTTGCAAATAAAATATATATGTCAGTTAAGCAAAAGATTTCAATGTCAACTATGTACATATTATATATAGCTAGTTTAAAAAAAAAATAAAAAAAATCTATGTATATAATATATAAAGCAAGCAGGAAGAAAAATAATTGTTGTGGTTATAAGAGCTTATTTAAATAATTTCACTGTACATCTTAACTATTTTTTCAAATATATATGTGTGTGTGTGTGTGTGTGTGTGTCAATTTTATTTGGAATTTAGGATTTAAGCTATATAAACTAGATGCAAACGAGTTTTCAGGATTTTGCACTATAATAATGGTTTGGACCTCGAATTTGATCTCCTTTTAGGCTTGCTATATCCATTATTAAGATGGATCTATACTAGTTTACAAACACTAAAACATCTCCCCATATTAAGATGTGAAACCACTACTTCCTACAAAGTAGTCATGCGAACCTAAAGGGCATGATCTAAATAAATCGACATGAAATGAGCAGGAGCCTTTAAAGATTCATAGCATGAATACGCATTGCATATATTGTAAGCCTTATCACCATATGTAACGATTTGATGCTTATTTGTTGAAATTTGATTCTGGGAGGACGGTGGTTCCCTAAGGCTTTGATCTTTGGCCTAGGAAAAAGTGTCCAAAAATTTGTTTTTCCCTAAAGTGACTTTATAAAGTTATAAAGTCAAATTTAATTCATAAAAGTGACTTTAAGTGATAAAGTTACTAAAGTCTAATTTTAAAGTGACTTTAATAAAGTCAAATGTGAAATTAGAAAGTGAAAAGTGACTTTGGAAATAAATAACTAAGTGGGTCTTTATTAAAGTGGAGTGAATTAAAAAATAGAAAGTGAGATTTAAATAGGCATTTTATCTCGGCCCTAGATTGCAAAGTTATATCAGCCATTGGATTTAGGGATTTTGAAAAGTCACTTAGGTTAGATTAAAGGAGGAAAATGAAGAAAAAATCATTCATTCTTTCATGAGCATATTGAGGAAAGGAGAAAGAGAGCTAGAGACATTTTTTTGGTTTGAGCTTGATAAGGTGAAGGAGAGACGCGGAATTCAATAAGTGGTACAACTGACAAGGAGTTGCATGCTTTTCGAGGCAACAAGACGCTACACGATTTCGAGGTATGGCGCGTCTGTGGCTGTATTTCGAGCGTGGGTACGTACAACGACTCGAAGAGCACGTTTTTCGAGAAGAGGACAACACATAAATCAAGGCAGATATGTAACGGCCCCAAAGGCATGGATTCCAAGGTGGTTGGGCATGATTTTCGAGGCAACTGGCACAATTTCGAGAGCGGCTTCTTGTATTTTTTTTTTTTTTTTTAAGTACGATCAAGTACAATCCATATGGTCGTACAGCCCAATGCGGGCACCAATTTCTAAGATTGTCATTTGATGTAATAAATTTAAATTTTAGTTTCTTTGTTTAGCACATTTTAATGCGGAGGCAAGCACGGAAAACAAGATAAGTACGTACTTTGTTCGCTGAATTTTCTTACATTTCACTTCTTTTGTAAAAGCATTTTCCGGAAATAAGAAGCTTTCGAGCTGGTTTTCCCCACGAGTTGTAGGGGGTTTTTCCGAGGTCACATTGACCAAAAATCGAGCGTGTCAAAATTTGTGTGGAGCTGATTTATTTTTAAGGTTTTTATTTCTACATTTCGGAATTGACGAAATTTCCGAAATTAGTGTTTTCGGGGAAAATATTTATTTTCCAGCTTGTTGAATGTATAGCTATGGAGGGCATTTAACTTTATGGGAGAAAATAAAAGAGAGTGAAAACAGGTTGGGTTATAAAATTTCTACATGGTATCGAAACTATTTCTTTGAAAAGACGAGTTTGAGACAACAAGAAAAAAAATTACGGCGAGTTGATTTTTCACACATAAATTACGACACGGCGATTTTTTTACGAAATCATTACCTTTTCTAGCAGTGTTATTTTCGAGTTTATTTAGGACAACAAGCATGTCTTTGGGCTTGAGGGTGGAGAATAAGTTGGATGGGCATAGTAACTACGGTGTATGGAAGGAGAAGATACGAGCATCTTTTGAGAAGCGAAGTACGGGATATTATGGTGCATACCGCACAACACCACATTAATGTGCCCATAGTGTTGTTCGATTGACAACTTTTAATAAAAAGAATAACAATGGCAAAAGATTTGATTCTAGATGGAATCAAAGACCATTTCATTCCTCATGTGAGAGGAAACGAAATGCTCATGAGTTGTGGACGACATTGACCAATCTCTACCGGAGTACCAATGAGAATAGGAAATGGTCCTAAGGGAGAAGTTGGAGACCATTAAGATGTGTAAGATGATAGTGCATTTGGATATCTCACAAAGATTACTAATGTGAGAGATGAGTTGGCGGCAATTGAAGAGGTCATTCCACCACTCAGTTGGTGCGGATTGCGGTGAATGGTCTTCAGTTCATGGTTGAACTGCTTTGATGGGGTTTGTGCACGTGAGACCCTTCCCTCTTTGGGAAGGTTAGAGGGATAGTTACATACAAACGAAGTAAGGAAAGAACCGGCTTGGGGCAACCAAACCGGATTGAGAGTAGGATACGGATGTGCCCCCATTCGCGAGGAGGCAAGAAAGGCGAGGGAAAGAAGCAAGTTTCCACAAGCGGTTGTGGGGGCAAAGGTAAAGGCAAACGGGGAAACACGTAGAAGGACTATTCCAAAGGTAGGTGTTGGAATTGTCAAAAGATGGGACACTATGCGGTTGTGTCGGAGAAGAAGAAGAAGAAGGGGAAGAACTAGAACATGTCAACATCGAGAGATAGAGAGGAATTTACGGATAGCTTTGACGGGAGTTTGGGTTCATTGCTTGTGAGCCCACTAGTGCGGATCGTTTTTGCCATGGAGGTTGAGAGGAATGTGCATTTCCCTCCGCCCAACGAGCATCTTCGAGGTATCTTGTATGTTGACGGTGGGGCTTCACGTCATATGACGGGAGTCTATGAGTACTTCTCGGAAGCTTTCGGAGAGTGGCACTAATATAGATGTAGTACTCGGAGATGACAACATTGTTAAAGCGATCTAGGTGTGGGGACATTGACATTTGATAGGGGCCCCAAACCTCCCTTAAAGGTGTCGGATGTTCTGCTATGTTCCCGGGGATGAGGAAAGACCTCTGCTCCGTCTCGACGATGGAGGACGGAGGGTATGAGATATTGTTCGGAGAGGACGGTGTTGATATATCGCGAGAGGTGCTCAGCTGATTCGGCTAAGTGATTGGTGTATGCCATGCAAAGGTGTACAAGTTTGCATTTCGACCCCTTTTGGCATTGGCTGATGGTAAGAGCAACAAAGCTAGCCGAATCGGAAGGCTGTGTGATTGTGCCAATGAGATGGGGCACATGTATCATGGAGCCTTGAGGACATTGCGGAGATCACTATAGGTGTGCTAGATTTCGATGCGATCACTTTGATACATGCAAAGGATGTACGTGCATTGCATTGCCAAATCCCCTTTCCCCGAGCGGTGACAACGGATACGGCGGGATACTTGATTTGATTCATTCCAATGTGAAGCGGTCGGATGTCTCATGTTTCCTTGAGTGGATATGAGTATTATGTATTATTCATTGATGATCACTCACGGGAGGACCTGAATTTATTTCTTGAAGACCACAAGTGAGGTCTTGAGGAGTTTGAGAGTTCAAGGCACTTGTGGAAACTTAAAAACGGGTCAAAGATCAAGTTTCTAAGGTGGGATGACGGAGAGTACACCCTTGGAGAGTTCGTTGACTGTCCCGCCAGAGCGAGGCATTAGGAGGGAGTTCATAGTTCCTTACAACCCCCAACGGAGAGCACGGGGTTGCGGAGAGGAAGAACGAGATCCATCGAAGACGCAAAGTCATGCTACATGATCGAGGGTTACCATTGTTTTTGTGGGCAAGAGCTGTTTCTTCTTGTATATTTAGAACAAGTACGCCGTGCCTTAGGGCATGTGACTCGGAGGAGCTTTTTTAGGAAGAAATCGTGTTGGTCATCTTTGTATCTTTGGGTGTATTGTGCTCACTACGTACCCAAGGAGGGGGACCCAGGCCGGCTTAAGAGAGGGTATCTTTGTGGGCTATAATTGAGACCTCAAAAACCTTTCGGTTATATTCCGTGTAGAGGAGAGTTGTTGTCGGGGCGAGATGTGAGAAGTTCGAAGGACAAGGCTTAGGAGGTCATGGGGGTTAGAGTATCTAGATTAGCCGGACCCTTAAGAACGGCCAGGTCGACACGGATCCGGTGGGCGAGGATCGGGGAGGATCGGGAGGTACATCGATTACGGTGTCAAGTCCATCGGTGGCTTTGATGGCTACCATGATTCGGAAGGGGTGGTGTCGGGCGGCATGCAAGCGATCGCAGAGGCGGTTCACTAGGGAGTCCCGCGATGGGCGGTTCACAGTCGCCCGGCATCATGTTCGAGGTTCGGGCGGGGAGGACAACGGACGGATAGTCGAGGTTCGGGCCCGGTGATGGGGAGGAGGGAGTTTCATTCTCCGGTGGGAGGGGTGTGCTCGGGGAAGAGAAGCCCAAGTGGCTTCGGGATACCTTGAGAGAGAAGGCCACATGCATTGTTGAGCCTAAGAGGCCAATCGAGGAGAGAGTAGACCACGAGTTTTGTAGCTATGTGGCAATGGTTGCCAACATCTTGAACTACGAGCCTTGGCAATGAGGAGCGGCTAGCTAGTAGGTCTAGAGAGAGGCCATGTAGGAGAGGTATTCTTGTATCATGAAGAATGATGTTTGGGAGGTAGTGCGAGGCTTGAGGGCAAATGGTGATTACTTCCGGATAGCTTTACGAGTCGACATCTTCTGAGATGGCGGCATTGAGAAATTCAAAGCAAGGTTTGTGGGCGGGAGGGGTTCTCCCCGGAGTAGAGGGAGTTTATTATGAGGAGACCTTCGCTCCCGTGGCTCGATATACTTTGATTCGCTCCATCATCGGTAACAACGGAGAGATGGGTTGGAAGATCCACAAGATGGATGTGAAGACCGCATTTCTACGTGGCTTCTGTCTGAGGAGGTGTACATTGAGCGGCGCGAGGACTTTGAGGTGCATGGAAGGAGTCCCGCGTAGTACGGACGAAGAAGGCCTTTTATGGCCTAAAGCAGCTCCCCGAGCTTGGTACTCCAAGATAGATACATGCTTGCGGAGATGGGTTTCACAAAAGTGAGGCAAATGCGAACCTTTACTTTCTTGTGATAGGTGAAGAGCCTCTCATTTTTGGTGTTGTATGCCGGATGACTTGGTCATTACGGATGCGGAGAGAGACTCATAGAGGCATTGCGAGAGAGATCTTGCGTCGAGTTTTGAGATGAAAGACATTGGCTTGATGCATTACTTTTTGGGTTTGTAAGTGTGGCAAGAGGAGGGGCATTTCTTCTTGGGGCGGGGGAAGTATGTTGACATCCTTGGCCGGATTCCACATGGAGGATTGTAGACCCATGTCGACACGCGATGATCACCAATTTCGGAAGAAGCTTCATGCTTCAAATTCGAGTTGGTGGATCCTTACGTTGTATAGACATTTGATTGGTCCCTTGATGTATTTTGGTCGGCACCAAACCCGAGATATATGTTTTGCGATCCAACACGATGAGTCGAATTCATGTGTGAGCCCAGGAGAGTGCACTGGGTTGCTGAAAAACACATTTTGTGGTACTTGCAGGGGACAGTGGATTATGGTCTGGATTATAGACAGGGAGATGGAGTGAGATTGGCAGGGTACACTAATTCTGATTGGGCAGGTTGTGCTTCTGATAGGAAGAGCACTTCAGGGTGTTGTTTTGGGTTGAGTTCGACAATTTTGTCATGGTTCAGAAGAAAGCAGTAGTCAGTAGAATTGAGTTCAGCGAAAGCAGAGTACAAGGTAGTCAGTCTAGCTAGTTGTGAGGCCATATGGCTTCGCAAGATGTTTTTTGGCTTATTTGGTCAACCATTGAGACCTTCAGTGATTTACTGTGATAATCAGAGTTGCATTAAACTCATGGAGAATCCAGTATTTCATGATAGGTCAAAGAATATCGGGATCAAATAACATTTCATCAGATACTATGTTCAGAAGGGAGTTGTGAAGCTTGAGTATATTCCCATGGATGAGAAAGTAGCCGATATATTTACCAAAGCCTTACCACAGGGCAAGCATGTCTACTTCAGAGATAAGATGGGTGTGGTGAGGAACACTTTCCTAGGTAAGAGGGAGTGTTAAAATTTGGGCATTAGAGGACAATTGGTTCCCTAAGGCTTTGATCTTTGGCCTAGGGAAAAGTGTCCAAATGTATTTAAATTTTTCTCTTAAAGTGACTTTATAAGTGGTAAAGTCAAATCTGATTTAAAAGTAACTTTATAAGTGATAAAGTTACTACGTATAATTTTAAAGTGACTTTATTAAAGTCAATGTGAAATTAGAAAGTGAAAAGTGACTATAGAAATAAAAGGCTAAGAGGGTCTTTATTAAAGTGGGGTGAATTAAAAAATAGAAAGTGAGATTTAAACACACATTTAATCTTCGCCCTAGATCTAAAGCTATCTCAGCCATTAGATTTAGGGATTCCCCAAAAGTCACTTAGGGTTAGGTTAAAGGAGGAAAAGAAGAGCAAAGATCATTGAGTCTTTCATGACCAGATTGAGAGAGGAGGAGAAAAGAGCTAGAGAAATTTCTGGGCTTGAGAAAGTGAAGGAGAGGAACAGTTCATGAAATCCGTACAGCAGCTAGAGGCTGCACGCTTTTCGAGGCAGCAATCCATACAGCTTTTTATTGGCACATTTTCCGAGACAACAAATCTATACAGCAGCAGTGGCCACAGTTTTCAAGGTCCGTACAACACATATTTCGAGGGGAACAAATAGCAGTGTGTAGCACGCATTTCGAAGCTGAGTGGGCACAGTTTTCAAGGCTAAAAGAGGCTTTTGTTATTTTCGTACAGTTTGTACAGCAGTACGTAATTTCTGGCATGGATTTCGAGGAGGACGTACAACATTAAACGATGTTATCTCTTGCTGTAATAAATTTATGTTTTGACTGTTTTGCTGATTTGGAACATTTTCCGAGGTGGAGACAAGAACGGAAAACGAGATAATCCTGTTATTGTTTTTGCTAGAATTTTTATGTATATTTCACTTCTTTGTAAAAGCATTTTCTAGAAATAAATAAGAGCTTTCAAACTAGTTTTCCCCAAGATTTGTAGGGGGTTTTTCCAGGGTCATATTGACCAAAAATCAGCATGTCATTTTCTGTGTGTGTGTGGCTGAAATTATTTCTGAGTTTTATTTCTGCATTTTCCAGCACTTTGAAATTTCCAGAATTTTTGTTTTCAAAAATATTTATTATTTCCATCTTGTTGAATGTATGGTTATGGGAATGGGCATTTAACTACATGGGAGTAATAAGGAGAAACTGATAACCGGGGTTGGGCTAAAAATTTCTACAATTATTTCCTTCTACAATTCATCTGCACTCGTGGTCTTAACTCTGAAAAAAAAAACCACGTCTTGGTCCTTTGCTTTTAGCCCCATCTTTATTTCCTTCCAGGATTACGTTTGCAATGGGTCTGGCACTCTTTTTACTTATGCTTTATTCTCATTGGTCATCGGCTTTTCCATCAGCTACCACCATTTCCTGGAGCTCTATCAACATGGAGCTCCTCCATTGCGTTCACTTGAAATATTCTAGGGTCCAGGGACTAGGATGAATTGTCCTGATGGGTACCACTGCTACACTATGATTCAATCAATGACTTACCAAGGTAAGTTGACTCTAAAAACTGCTACATCTTCTCGGTGCCTAGTTAGCTTGGAAATCTTCACCTTTCACTCTTTCAAAACCTTTTGGGGAAGCCCTTCCGAGATGTCGTCATCAATGCCACGTGGTGTCATTTGAGTGGTTACATGTGTCACTCATATTTAGCCCACTTACCACCTAAAAATGTCGAAGATGCATGCCATGTGTCCCTTGTACCGATGTCATGTTGATGTCATCCTGAGCTAGTAATATATTTCCACACATCATCATTGAGGAGAGAGAATGGGCCTCGGACCTTTGTGATTTGTGATGAATTTATTTGTTAAATTTTAAACACAAAAACCATTGGATTCAAGTTTTTTACATTGTTGTAACTTCCACATATTCTCGTCTCCCCGATCATTGGTTCTTCACTATTTCTCCGCTCTACCACGCTAGACCGATGCTTAGTCATCACAAGATTCTCCTTTATGCACAACTCTAATTTCTTTCAAGGTAGGCCTCCCGGGGTGACATGGATCTGGGGACCACCGCTGCAGAACTCCACCAATGAAACCATTTCCCACTTTTGTCATCCTCCCATGATTATGTCATCCTAGCACTCACCATTGTGCTCGAATTTGAATCCTTCTAGGCTATACGCATCGATATGAGTTGTTATAAAGATCTCCGCCATCAGCCAATAAAAACACTTTCCGTTGTAATGTTATTCTTCCTTATTTTCCCAACTCTCCTTTAGTGCCTCCACCAAAATCTCTGACGATTTTGGACAAAAGTGCCAAACTTAACATGCTCCAAATGGTCCTTCACCAATATTAACTCTAAAAAATGACTTGGGGTTCTTAACTTTGACTGGAAATAACTTATGATTTAGGAGGGACTTTTTAGACTTCTATATACCACTGGAAAGATATTTCTGAACTATACTAATTTGAGTGGGTTCCAAATCTACTATTCTATAAATGGCACCAAATTATTTTCACCTTAACCAGTTATCTTCACCATTATTGTTCACCAATTTTCTTACAAACATCTAATATTTTCCTTTTCCATACATGTGCTCATCTTCATTCCTCTTGCAATCTTCTTTTCTTTTTCTATTTCATTACCTTTAGTCTAGATACACCACTATTTACAATATGTGTCCAACATCCTCCTTATGCCAAAAACATCTTTAACAGTAACAACATATCAATTAATGATCACCTCATTTGACAACATATTCTAACAATCTCCCATCATCTTCTTTTCTTTTGCCATCAATGACAACATATTTCTAACAAAGTAAACATCCATAAAAAGGGTAGAGGTCACCTAAACTTCATTTACCAAGGTTCCATCTTCAGCATGATCCTCTCCATGTTCTTTTGTTGGGTCATATTTAAGGTTACTTTCAATATCTCGATGATCCAAAAAAGGTCTTCCTCATGGTATTCTCTTGCATCAAAACCCTGATCTCTTTGGCCAATAGAAGGATCAAGATGATTAGAGGTGATATTTTCTTTAGGATGGAAATGATATTCTTCAACTTCTTCAGCATAATTGAGGAGGTTCTCCTCTTAGAGATCTAGCCAAATCTTGAAGAACAATTTCAAAACAAAAAATCGATCTCCAATACTTTAGAAATTCTTCAATTAATACCTTAATGGAAGGGATGCATTTTGGTCTATGAGAATGTCTAGGCTAGTATCTTTAATTGTCACCAAAGAAAATAATGAAAAACCTCATGAGAGAATCCTCATCAACCATGTTGATCTCTGAAGCATACTTGATAAATTTGGCAACATGATCCAAAACTTAAAAAGGATCACTATCAAATTTTGGGATATTTGTCATAGAATTTGTATCCAAATGATTTGGATATCCAGGAATATCCTTGACATCTAAAGTAGGGAATGTCTCATGCAGATCCCAATGATCCATTTCCTTGAGTATTGCATAGCAACCAAATGGGGAGTTTCCATGTGACCTGAAATTGATCGTTAGTTAATGTTGTGCTAATATCAGTTTCATAATTAACATGAAAGTTCTTTGGTTTGCTTATCATAGAATGGTTTATACAAGTGTTTATGAGTGAAAATTCATTAAACTTGATTAGATTAAGTGTTTTTCATGAACTCAAAAGCATGGAAACTCGATATTGAATAGCAGTAAAATAAAACACAGTAAACACAAATAACAGAGATAAATACACAAGTTTTTGATGAAGGAGTTCACCCCTCGTGGGCTACATCTCCTTGGTCTAGCTTCATAGTGTGGGCCTTTGTATTAGCTTCAATTGTGAAAAACTATTTTTTAGAGTCTCATGTTTCCTCTGCAGACTACTCCAATGGCTCAAAAACATCAAAATCTACCTAGAATGACTCTTCATGAGCCAAAATTGGTCAAAAATTGCCTCAGTTATGGAAAAACCAATTTTTCCTAGTTTTTCTCCACTAAATCTGGATGTCTGCGAGTTAACTCCACTAAATGTTGAAGTCCGCCGAATTTGGCGTGTCCGGCAAAGGCGCCGCCAAGATAAGTATGTGATTAATGTTAAGGTAAGTGGGTTTAAGCACGTTTAGCGCTAACCCGCACTTATCTGTTAATTTCGTATTAACATAACATAACCACAAATTATTGTATTAATACACGGCTTAACGCATTTAAATCTCCACAGATCACATCGCACTCACTTATCGCAGATCGCAGTGCAGCCCTGCTATAAATCATTCTATGTTGTCTACTCTATCTTGCAATTGCGATACTCCGATGCGATATATCGCATTGCATTGTTAACGCTTTATGTTGCCTGCTCCTAAAAACCCTCAATGTGATTGGTAGGACCCACCTTATCGCCACGTAAATTACCGCGCAATCGCAAATCGCAAATAATTTTGTTGTTTCCTTATGTCCTCCACTCCTAAACTACCGATGCGAGATGGTTAAATGCAGTGACTAATTAGATGGTTTATTAAATTTTTGATGTACAGGATTAGATGGTTACACATATACACACCACCAATAGAAGATTATCCGTCAGATTTCTTTGGCTCTCGGATGCACCACGTGGCCTTTCCTCATTGGCCTATAAATTCCACCAATAAAATAATCCACCATAGTAATAGTTCAAAACTTAGGAAATAGGAGAAAAATTCAACTTCCCCAAGCAACATTGGAAAATCTGGAGATGACACTTGTCACAGTGTCACTAGCTGAAAAACCAGAGAATATTCCTTGAAGATTCTTGAGGTGTTGACTAGACTTCCAAGTCATCAGTCTGTCACTCTTCTGCACAATTTTTACCTGTTTGGGAAAATGAACAGAAGACCATAACTCACTCATACAAACTAGGATTTTGATGAAACGAGTTGTGTTGGAATCCTGGTGACGAGCTCTATCCATTCATTCTGGTCTAAAGAATTTCTGCGCACTTTCAATTTTTGGCTAAATACTAAGCTCCTGATCATTCCTCCCCACTAGAAGCATTTTGGACCCCAAAAGATACTATCAATTGTTCAGCAAGTGAGGGTACAACTTCCTGACCCTTTCACTCTCTATCCATTTGGCCTTTGAAGGATTTTGTCCCTTGAATCCCATTCTAAGGTATTCAACATTCCTCTTCTTGAAGTTTTGATTCTTCTGTCAATTATGAGATCTTGTTGAAGTTCATCCAGATATTCTAGCGAGAAATCATCTATTGATGGAAGTTGAACATGCTCTCCTTGATCATCAATCAAAGGAGGCTCAAACAATCTCAAATTCTCAACATTAATGACAGATTGGCTTGAGCTTTTTACCTTCCCCTTGAAATATTTATTTTCTGATATACAACCAAACTTCATCTCCAACCTGGAATTTGTGATCAACACAGTGTTTGTCATGCCTTTCGTTGTAGCTACTTCGACTCTTTTCAAGTTTCTCTTGCATTGTGTGATGTATCAACTGAATTTTCTCAATGAACTTTATTGCCCTATCTATGTCACTATGACCATCTATAGCGACATCTTTCTCAAAGATGAAGTCCAAAGGTGATCTTGGCAAGTATCCATAACATGCCTCAAATGTCGATGTGTTTATGGAAGAATGCTTTGCCCTGTTGTATGCGTGCTGAATGCAATGCAACTGTTCATTCCACAACTTGGGATGCTTGCTACAATAACCTCTAAGAAGATGAATAATTGTCTTGTTTACCACCTCGGTTTGACCATTTGTTTGCGAATGCAATGTTGTACTCTTCTTCAACTTTGTGTCCATCATGTCCCAGAATTTTGACCAAAAATTCCCAACAAATCGGGAATCCCGATCACTTAAAATAGAAGTAGGAAGACCAAAATGAACCCATACATTTTGAAATAAAAGATTAGTGGTTTGTTCAGCTGTAATTTTTTTATTACATGGCATCAAAAGACACATTTTGTTGAACCTATCTACTACAACATACAAGTAATCATATGACCTTTCCTTGACATAGAAATATCACCTACAAAATCCATTGAGATACTCTCCGAAAGATGTGAAGGAACCTGAAGTGGAGTGTACAATCCAAGTTTCCTATTGCTAGGCTTACTTATTGCACATAAATAACATCCTCTAATAAAACGAGATACACTATCAATCATGCGTGGCCAATAAAAATACCTTTGGGGATTCACAATTGTCTTGCCTACACCGAAATGTCTAGCAATCAATGATGTGTGTGCCCCCCTTATGATATTGTTTATTTATCTCTGTGGTATACATAAATTTCCCAAGCGATACAACAAACTATTATGCACATGATAATCTAAATCTTCATTTCGGTTTCCTTGACTCAAGCTTTCACACATCTTGAAAATAATTATCATATGCATATTTTTCAATGTAACTTTCATGCATAATTGAATTGTGCTTGAGTATAATTGATGAATTTACAATAGGCCTAGAGACATATCATCTACCTTATTGTAGATTCCCTTTTTGTACCTGATAACCAAATGAAATTGTTGTAGAAATCCCATCCATCTGAAATGTCTTAATTGCTACAACTTTGACTATGATTGTAAGTACCGCAATGGTTGATGGTCGGTATGGATAATGGTCTCTTTCCCCATCAAATAGTGCTTCCATTTCTTTACACTTTGTACCAATTCATATAAATTTTTATCATAGGTGGTATAATTAGTCACAGCTCCATTAAAAAAGTCAAAATGAAACGAAATAGGCTTACCACGTTGCATGAGCACTACTCCCATAGCATAATCACTTGCATCTGTTTGGATCTCAAATGGTTGTCTAAGGTCCGAAAGTGCTAATACCGGTGCTGAACTTATCTTTTGGTTTAAAGCATCAAATTCTTTTTTCTGTACATCTCCCCAATGGAAGACTTTCTTGACACTTGTCAATGCTTGTAGCGGAGCTGCAATGGAAGTAAAATTAGCAATGAATTTCCTCCAATATTGTGTTGCCCCAAGAAAGCTTCTTACCTCTATAACTATAATGGGATTGGGCCAATTCAGAATGACCTCTACTTTGGAAGGCTCTATCTTCAACTCACCTCCTCCAACAATGTGTCCCAAATACACCAAAGAAGTCTTGCCAAACTCGCACTTCGACATCTTTAAAAACAATTACTCTTTTTTCAAGACATGCATGACATGTTATTCTCTTGATTTGTTGAATATAAGTATGTCATCTAAGTAAACAATGACAAATTCATCTAGAGTACATCATTCATGACTCTCATGAAAGTAGTTGGAGCATTTGTTAGACCAAATGGCATAACTAACCACTCAAACAATCCTTGTCTATTTTTCAAAGTAGTTTTCCAAATGTCCTCTTCAGCTATTCTAACTTGATGGTAACCACTTCACAAGTATAACTTAGTGAAATATCTTGCATACTTAAACTTATCTAGAAAATCATCAATGCATGGGAGTCGGTAGTGATTATTTACCGTGATTTTATTCAGTGCATGGAAATCGATGCACATGCGCCAAGTTTCGTCTTTCTTTGGTACCAAAACAATTGGTGAAACACATGACGAAGTAGATGGGCGTATGATACCTTCGTTCAGAAATTCTTGAATATGATTTTTGATTTCCAAACTCTCCATAATTGACATGCGATACATACCAATGTTTGGAAGTGGAACATACTATTGCAACTAAATCTCATGCTGAATTCCCGTCTTGGGAGGCAACCCACTTGGTTCTTGAAACATCTCGCCATGTTGACTTACCACATCAAACAAATCAGATTTCAGTTTTTCATCACATTCTTCAAAATATTCATAGTCAATATCATCCTTTTTCTTGATCATGAGAAGCAAAAAAATTTTACTTGCATTAACTAGCCTCTTCATTTGCCCTGCATTAACTAAAGAAATATTCAGTTTCTTTCGATGAGCTCTCACAATATACTCCACCCCATCCTTAATCAAATTATATTTTTTATCATGGCGATAAAACACCGCTTTCTTGTCATACAAATATGGACTTCCTAAGATAATCCCGGAAATGTCAAGTGGAACCACATCTAACTCGACTTCATCAACAAAGTTTGTAGTAATAGAAAATCAAAATATGCATTTCATTTTAACCTGTAAATTGGCATTCTTAACTATCCAACCCAAAGGGTGTGTTTTATGATGTGGTACGATTTCAAGGTTAATTTTTGACTAAATCTTATGAAATCAAGTTTGCTTGTGACCCACTATCAAACAATACATCAATATTTGTATGATTTTAGATCACTCTAACATTGAACAATTCAATCCTTATGTCTTCATTTGGAGTGTTGTTGTGACTATTTGAGGAACTATTACTTGCCATGGCTTCCTTTCCTTTGTTAACCATGGCTATTATCTTGGTCTCATCTCCTAAATCGGATCCAAGATCTTTTTGTGTGGTGGCAGTCATCTTTTGTTTCCCTTTGTTATTTGGTTTCTTTGGCCTTAGTTCGAGATGTAGTTTCCAACAATGGGCTTCATCATGCCCCTCTTTGGAATAATGTTTGCATGTATTTTTCTCCCCTTCTTTCTTGATTCTTGCATTCTTATTTCCCTTCCACTTTCCTCCCTTCTCTTTTCCCTTACCCTTGAATGGCTTCTTCTTACTACCCTCATCCTCAATGTTCTTTCCCCTTGCTTCAAGATGTGTGGCTTGCACACATACTTCATCTAAGTTTTTTGGGTTAAACATAAGGATAGTATGTTTTAAGTAGGAATGTAAACCCCCAATATATTTCAAGAGTGTGTCTTGAGAATTAAAGTTTACTCCTAACAACAAATCCCTCTTTCTAAACTCTTGTGTGTACTCTTGAACAATTTGGCCTTTGAGTTGCCTAAATTTTTGCCAACTCATTATTTCTTTTTTCATATAGTCTAATGTATAAAACTGTCTTTTAATGGAAGAAATGAATTCAACCCAAGAAATTGATATCTTACCATGGATTCTCATTTCCACTTGAGTCTTTGCCTCCCACCAAACTAGTGTTGTTCCTTCTAGCCTTAATGAAGCTAATTGGATCTTTATGTCGTCCTCTTGTAGATTCTGAATTTTGCAGTATACTTCCAATTGACGAACCCAATTGTCTAACTTCTCTGCATTTACCTCACCATTGTACATGGAAAGTTCAAACTTGATGTCCAACTTGAGTAATGGAGTTTTTCCTTTTGGGATTTTTGAATGAGTGTGGGTGGTTTTTGTGGTGGATGTGGAAGATGAAGATGTTGATGAAGATGATGAGGATGAGGATGGTGGAGATGGAGGTGGCTTTCCTCCACTACCTTTCAAACTATTCTCTTCACCCTTCTTACCATTTGAATATCCTTCTCCATGTGGAGGCTTTGAACCTTCTCCTGCTCTTTCTGTAATGAATTCATCAAACATGATTTTAACCATTATTTGTATGTCTTTGAAGTCTCTCTTAACATCCTCTTCATTTGAATGTCCATGAGTCTCTCCAACTCCTGACATAATGGCTAAGGATTTAAGCTCAACCTCTTATGTTTGTACCTCTTCAATCACTTCAGCTTCTTGTGCAATTTGTACCTCTTCAATCTCAACTACTGGAGATGGAACTTGAGGTGCTTCAAGTGAAACTTTGAGTGGAAATTTGGGTGAAGATGATGTTTTCTCATCTCTCTTTCTCCTTGTCTTAATCTCAGGACTAAAAACTAATAGCTTCCATTCTCCTCTCTGCAACTTCAACCTTGTAAGCATCACAAAATTGCAACTATTAAAACCCTTCTTGCACAATCTCAAGAAAAGCAAGCAATAAACCTTTAGCAACATTGTGCTCTGATACCAACTTGATTTGAAATTGATTTTTATTTAATGTTGTGCTAATATCAGTTTCAGAATTGACATGAAATTTTTTCGGTTTTCTTATCATACAAGGGTTTATACAAGTGTTTATGAGTGAAAATTCATTAAACTTGATGAGATTAAGTGTTCTTCATGAACTTAAAAGCATGGAAACTCAATGCTGAATAGAAGCATAATAAAACACAGCAAGCACAAATACACAAGTTTTTGATGAAGGAGTTCACCCCTCCTGGGCTACATCTCCTTGGTCCAGCTTCATAGTGTGGGCCTTTGTATTAGCTTCAATTGTGAAAAAGTGTTGTTTACAGTCTCATGTTTCCTTTGCAACCTTCTCCAATGTATCCAAAACATCAAAATCTACCCAGAATGACTCTTCCTGAGCCAAAATTGGTCAAAAATTTCCTCAATTATGGCAAAACCAATTTTTCCTAGTTTTTCTCTACTAAATCTAGATGTCCGCCAGTTAACTCGACTAAATGTGGAAGTTCGCCGGATCTGGCGGGTCCACCAAAGGCGTCGACAAGATAAGTATGTGATTAATGTTAAGATAAGTGGTGTTTAAGTGGGGTAAATCACGTTTACCACTAACCCTCACTTATCCGTTAATTTCGGATTAACATAACATAACCACAAATTATTGTATTAATACACAGCTTAACGCATTTAAATCTTTGCAGATCGCATCACAATCACTTATCGCAGATCGCAGCGCAGTCACTTATCGCAGATCATAGATCGCAACGCAGCCCCACTATAAATCATCCTATGTTGCCTACTCCGTCTTGCGATTGTGATACAATGATGCGATATATCGCATTGCATTGTTAACACTTTATGTTTCCTGCTCCTCAAAACCCCCGATGCGATTGGTAGGACCAACCTTATCGCCACGTCACTTACTGCGAAATCACAAATCGCAAATCATTTTGTTTTTTCCTTATGTCCTCCGCTTTTAAACTACCAATGCGAGATGGTTGAATGTAGTGGCTGATTAGATGGTTTATTAAAGTTTTGGAGTATGGGATTTGATGGTTACACATATACACACTACCCATTGAAGATTATCCGTCATATTGCTTTGGCTCTTGGCTGCACCACGTGGCCCTTCCCTATTGGCCTATAAATTCCACCAATAAAATAATCCACCATATTAATAATTCCAAACTTAGGAAATAGGAGAAAAATTCAACTTCCCCAAGCAACATTGGTGAATCTGGAGATGACACTTGTCACAGTGTCACTGGCAGAAAAACTAGAGAATATTCCTGAGGTGTTGACTAGAGCCAAGTCATCAATCTGTCATTTTTGTGCACAATTTTTACCTGTTTGGGAAAACAAACAACAGACCATAACTCACTCATACAAATACGGATTTTGATGAAACGAGTTGCATTGGAATCCTGGTGACGAAATTTATCGAGTCGTTATCATCTGAAGAATTTCTTAGCACTTTCAATTTTTGGCTAAATACTGAGCTCCTGATCACCATGGTGAATTTAAAATTCCTTAAGAAGATTATTGTTTCACCCTACAAGCATTGCAAATTTCAACTTCAACGAAGAACTAGGGCTTTTTTCTTCCAATGGAGTCACCAGAAAAGGGCATATGTTTTTGTTGGAGATTCTCCCTTCAAAGGAAGGTAACTAAATGTTAAAATCAAAATGTGGAAGACTTGCTTCATCCCTAGCAACAACACCAAAAATGTTGTTGAAAAATATAGCAAGTATTGTAAAGGGTACACTACAAGGAAAGCATTGGACCAAGTGACAAAAATAAGGTATTGTCCCATTGTCCCCACAACCACTACCCCCTACTCTTTATTGATTTTCACCAATGGGAGGAGTCTCGGTATATAGGTCACCTACAAGAGATATTCTATGCGTAAAGGTACAAGTTGGCACAATAGGCTTCCAAGGAATGACGAAACTTAGGTACAGGGCTCAAAAAATGAAGATAAGGAAATCTTCATCCCCTAGAGAGGCTAGTTAGGGAACGCTAGACCTAGGGTTTGAGTAATATCTTGTGAAATTGAATGGTCTAAGGTCAAGGTACCAAGAAAAGGTTTCCAAAAATGTATTCTAGCATAACCAAGGCACATGAAACCTTGAGGAATCCCTCAAGTTGAAGCTTAACCAAAATACGGTTTATTCTTGGGAAAAATAACTATGGAAAGAGTAATCAAGGTGGAAAATGGATGAATTTGCCACCAAAAATGTTGATTTTTAGGAAACTTATCAAACCCTTGATGTTGAATCCTTCTAGTCCCAACAATTCCTCTTCCATACAATTTTTCCCCAAACCATAATAAGTCACTTATTCTTAATAGGGCCAAATTTTTGAAGAGAGAGAAAGTGAAATTAAATTTATGTATAAAATTTAACATGATCACCAACTAGACAAGGCTATTTCCTGGTCCTTGGGTTAATGGAGTCTATGGGTGCTTAAGATTAGCTAAACCTTGCAAAGGAGTAAGGATATTTTGATGCCCTAGCACCAAAACCCTAACTATTATCTTTGTGAGGGATCAAAGGCACTTGGTATAGCTAAAAGAAGAGTTCGCCAAGGACATTATCATTCACATTCCATATATGAGTAATGCATATAAGGGGGCTATTTATATTCTATACAATTTATCTTCAATAATCAATGGTGCAATATAAAAACCCTAGATAACCATTACATTCCATACATTAGATATTAAATGGAAATTTCTTCAAGAGAAAAGCTCACTTCCAAGATGAAATGCATGAATAATCTATCATTGATCCAAGATAACTTCTCCAAAGACAAGAAAATAGCTCCAATATGAAAAGTTCTATATAGATCACATCTCTCCAAAGATACAAGAGGCTGAAATTCTCGTAAGGAGGGTCGAAATAGTCCAAGTGACGATGATTGGAATGAGAAGTCCTCCCCTCTATTTATATGAGGGGGATGAGTCACAATATTATCCTAAAATCCCCTACTAACAAGTTAAATCACAAGAAACCCTTGGGTTACAAGCCATCCCACTAGCTTTTATAAAAGTACAAAATAAGCCCACGTGTGAGTTGTTAGCCTTATAGGGTTGATGTCATGCATGAAATAGGCTCCAAGTGGCATCTCCAAGTGCTATGAGATGTTCGATGTGGTGTAGTAGAATGAAAAAATCATGATTTTAGCATTGGCCCTCAAATCCATCTCAATGGCTCTATGTGGTCCCAAAATCCACTTGGGGCACTACATAGTGGTCTCCATGGGTCTCCAATTGCTCATAATGTCCATCTTTGCTCCAATGTTGAGGGATTTCCAGATGCTACTAGTCCTCCTAAGTATCTAAAGATGACACATCCTCATCTAGGCCCTAAATCAACTACCATCCCTCATAAGGTGCTAAGTCCAACCTAGGGGCATGCTGGGTCCAAGTGTGTCATCTTGAAGAATCATCAAATCTAGTACAAAGTTGTAGAACATATTAGGTGCAAGAGGTTCCCAAGGTTATGTGTGATGTGTTACCACTGCTAAGAGGCCCAAGGCTCTCAATACATCACCTGTTAGTGCCAATACTCCTTTAATGGCTTGGGTACCTTTCGGTAAGTTTCCCAAGGCATGTGTTTTTCAACCACCTAATAATCACAACATAGATTCTAGTGAAAGCAACTAGTCATTAGGGGGGGAATCATTATTGCATCTAAGTGAACCAATTTTTAATGCAATGGGCTATTTAATACTTCAAATGAGGATTCCCTTCCAAAATCATGCCTTTGAGCTCGCAATGGTGTTTCCTCCCTAGGTAGGAGTGGCTAAAGGACAACACTATTAGGTGTTTCCAGAACCTAGGGGGAAGTAACATTTCCTTATTCCACCCTTAAATTTATAGGTGTTAGTAAATAATAATGATGGTATGGACGGTAGAATACTTCATGGCCAAGTTTCATGGTCAAAGAAACCAACATGATTGAGATCCACATCCTGGGTGTATAAATGTGAGGAGGGAACAATTGTGGATGCACGAGTAACCAACTCCACGTTTTTTTTCCACCCCTCTTGTGTGCTTTTTTATTTATTATTATTGGTATTACTGCTCATAGCTCAAGGGTTAGAGCTTGGTTTTAATGATATAGAAATTGTATTACTCTTTAAGTATAAGTCATTCAATTTTTCATTGGGGTTGAGACATGTAAGGGTTCCTTTTGATGATGCAATGGAGCAACATGTGCTCAGGAACCAGGTGATGGACATAAGGAGTGAGGTTTTTTCCCACATGTTAATTGGTATGTCCTAACCATCTTTTACATTTTGGTATTCTTTATTTTAATCTTTTTTTTGTGGCCATGATATGTTTTTTTGTTTCTTTCAGTTGCATCAACCTCCCTGAATAAAGTTTCAAGCCCTAGTCAGGTATGAGGATGCATGGGTACCAAATCCGAAAGAATTAATGGTCAGTTGAAGCTGAAGAATGGATGTGAGATAAGGGCTTGTAATGTATGATATAAATTTATAATTAAAACATAGGGATAGACGAAACTATGTTATCTCAATCTGTGCTTTCCAAGTAGTGCCCCTCCTTTACCCATTGGGACATTAGGGGAGATCCCACTAGACAAGGATATAAGATTAACCCTCCATTTAAGGTGAGAGAACAAGATCATGGTCAAAACCCCTCCTCCTTCCATGTCACCCAATAATCCATATCAAATTCCCAAATATAAACAAGCATAAGTACCCAATTAATAAATGATTAAAGTACCTTTTGATCAAAAGTCCACCTTCTTCCATGTGCTCTTACCATATGGGTGAGAAGCATATGGCTGATGCAAGTGGCATATATATAACAGCATGTCATATCCTAGTCGTAGCTATCAAGGGTTTTTTTGGTTGTGTTGGTTCTTAAGAGACAATCCCTTGGTTGTGAAAAGGAATCAATGCTTAAGAAATTTTAACAATATTTTATGGAAACAATCTTTATCATTTTTTCTTTGTTCTATTCCTTTGGAAAAAAAAATTTTAAAAAACCCTTAATTCTCCGGAGTAATAAAAAATTACGCAATTCCTTTAACTCGTTGAAATGTGAATGAATAAGAAGAACCGTAAGGAAGCTTAGGATAATATGTTGTAAACACAAGATTTATTAACTTAAGTTTCGCAGAGAAATTATGAATACGAGAGGGAGTTGGAGTGAAGGAGCGCATTTAAGGATATTTAACTCTTACTTACAAATGTAATTCGGAGACCTACGACTTCATTACTTCACTTCATTCATTAGAAGAAATAACACAAGACGAAATAGGAAATACAAACCACCATCAACAATTGTAGGAAACTTGAGACTTATTTCATTAACTCTTCAGAGAAATAAGTACAAAAATATAGTCTTCCGAGGTTCCAAAACTACGAACCCCCCCCTTCTTCATTTTTTTTCTTTCTTAAATACATTCAAAAGTAGTTTGTAAGCTGCTCAAAACTTCTTAAAACTACCTAAACTACGTATTTCTTCTATCAACTACTTTCATTACAACCGAGGGTAACATTACAACCTCGTTCTATAATAAAAAACAAAAAAGAAAATACAATAATAGATAGAAATATTATGTTGTATTTTGAGTATCATTTGCTACTAATGTGGTTCTCTAAGTATCATTTCTGTTGATGTGTCTTCGGGAAGATCGGTCATCCATCTTCTGCACTTTTTCCGAGTTCAACATTTGTCTTCGCAGCATTAACTAGTTTATGATGTTCCAATCTAAAAGCGATGATCCCGGTGTAAGTAGGCTTGTCTAGAAACGGAGTCTTGACCATCCATAATAATCGAAAAAAATATTTATGTAGGAAATTGACAATTGTTGTTCCTTTTAGAACTACGAGTCTTCTCATGAGTATTATCAATTTTACTTGTTTCTTCCACCAACAAAGTTTCATATGTTTCCCGAGGACAATAAATTACCTTGCAAATCTCGAGCAAGATGGCAGTCCTTCTCTCGGTTCTATTATCAAACATGGTGTTGAACTTATCTATTTCTTGCTTGATCTCTCGTCAACTTCTTTTCCCTCGTTGACTTCTCGTATGCATTCTTCACTATCACCTTGTTAATTTCTAGAACACATATTTTTCTATCTTTAATCTCATGTTCACCCAATTCATGATCTGATTTGGAGTTGACAAAATCTATTAACTTCTTAGCCCATATAGCTTTATCATGCATTTTTTTTTGTCGGCTAATACAAGCTCTTGAAGATCTCTCGATTATACTATTTTCTTCGAAATTAAAACTAGTGATTCCCATATTGTTTGCATTGCTCCTATAATCTCATTCCAAAGAATTTGTATAGCTTCAATTAGGGACATGTTCCCCTTTACCTTCTCACCTGAGATTCTTGATTTCTTCATAAGTTGATTGATAGTTTTCTTTGTATTTGTCCGCATTTTCCTTTGACATTTGAATTTCGCTATCCTTAGCACGTATAACTTTTATGCTTGTCTCAAGATCACTTTGGGCTTTCTTCATATCAATATCTCGCCATATTCAACTCGAGTACTTAATTGGGATAGTTTAGTTGTTGGGTCATCAGTTTCAAATGAAAAAAACTATTATGGAGACATGTGAATCAATTTTCCCCCTGTAATTTAGCTACCGTATCTTTCAATCGGAAATCTCTTCATCCCTATGCAAGATTTGTTGTAAAATTTTCTCCTTCCCAAACTCCACTTCCGCCACTTCAATTGTTATTGGGTTTTCTCCAGTAGGCGCACTTCGACTTCTTTCTTAGCACATTAATCTTTGACTCTACACTTTGAAACAACCTCGCACGACTTTGAGTTGTCATTGGGGTCTACTCCAATCTTGACAATTATCTTCTTTAATTCCTCATTTTGGGTGGAGATAGCTCGGAATTAGCCTTCTCCGAGCTTCAAATTTGTTTTATTACCTTTCCCAACATGTTTTCGGCTTTACTTGCATTGCACTAGTTCTAGTCAAATCATTCACAATTAATAGACCAGTTTGCATATGTAAATTAATTTTATCGAGTAAGGGAATCTTCCCGGCATCAACAATTAAATTAACAGATCCTGAAATTGCTTGATGACCCTATTGTCATTTCATATGGGTGTGAAAAAAGAAAATTTCGATTGATCATTCTCTAAATCCATAGTAGTTAATAATCTAGTTTGATCGGGGGTGATTTGAGACTCGGCTTGAGCCTCCATACTTGCCCACGATCTTCCGATTCTTCTCATCAATTTGTGCAAAAAAGCTCGCTTAATTAATGGCACTCGATCATGAACGACCTCATGCTTGGATGGTGAACTTGGTGTATTTTGTATATCTCCCAACTCGAATTGATAAACTTGGCTATGTATATGGCATCTCTTGACTCGGTTTAGCTCTCCTTTTAGCTCCTTGTTCCTCCTCTTCCGAATCAACATTCTTTTTCTTTACCCCTTTTTATTCACCTTCTCAAAGATAATAGGAGTTTCAATACTAGTGTTGTCGCACTGCAAAAACCCTTATTAGCCGTATTTTCAATTTTAGGCTTACTCTCATGAGTAAAAGCAAAGTAACCATTCTCAACCCTTATTTTGTAAATCACTCGATGTGGATCATAAGCCCACTTTTCACCTAGTAATAGATGCATGTCTTCTAGCATTTGGTTTGCTTCTTTTGCGGCTTACCTTATATTCACTATGAAAGGTCCAACGATCATGGGTAATTTAAACAAGTGTCCTTTCTTCATTGGCACAAAGTGGATCCGGTCCACATTCAAACTATGTCTAATAAACTCTAAGGCAAACATTCTCATGGGGACAAAAGTAGGCAATCTATAAGGTTAAACCCCCGCACCATACAATCTAATTTCCGAATAATCTTCAAAAAACAAACCCAGTCTCCACATTTGCAACTATTGCGAGTTAAAGGAATTCTCGAGCTTTTGGCGAGAAAACATGGAGGAGCGAGTCCCATTCAAGATTTTATAGGAAATTGGCGAGGTAGTAAGCAACAAAATCAAATAATCCCCCCATTACTAGGTTCATTTCTTATCGGAGTCGATCCAAAACACTACCGATCGCATCTTCTTATTTGAATCCATAATGTTTAACCCCAAATTCAAAAAACTCTTCCGCATTTTGATACATGAACAAATAAGTAACAATTGAGAGAAACTTGAAAGAACTTGTGAGAGTCAAGCTCATAATTGAAAATTAATATTCTCCTTCCAAAAGGATGGGATGTCCAACACTACTTCAAGTTTCATCATCAAAGCAAACAATCCAAGAACCGACCCGTCAATCCGAGAAAGCATCTTCCTTTCCAAGTATTTTTGATAGAAATTGTAACACAGGCTTGACATCTGCATCAAAAAATTCCAGGGGAAATACCTTTTCATCTTGAGAAAAACGCCCTTGTTCTAGCTTCAAAAAGAATAAAATCTGCATATAATATTTCCCTGCAATATTTTCATAATAAGTTGTCAATGAATCTTTAGTAAAAATAACATATGACTCAGAGTTTGGGTAGCAGGAGGCTTGACGAATTAGTAGGGATGAAACTTGGAAGATACTCTCTCCCAAGTGGTTCATTACAAAACACTTGCTGGGTTATAATGTTGATTCTATTCAGTGTATGACTTCTGGGACAAGATGAGTTTTTGGGACACATGCAGACAAGACTCCAGACCTAACCATAGCTATGAAGACAGGGGAATTGTGTTGATTAAGAATAACTTGCTGGTACAGAGACAAATGTTCTACTGTCTTTTACATCTAGGTGTCAAAATATCTTTTATGGCTATTGTTTTACATAAAATAATGTTGGTATTAAGGAAATATATTGTAGAGCATATGTAAGAAATGACTTTATGAGTAATAGGAACAGGGGATTATATAATATCTCAAGGAATGTTTTTCTAAACAAAACTCCTGGAAGTTTTAATGAGAATAATGTAAGAAACTACAATTCATATGCCCCCTTAATGGATCATGTTGAATGTTTCAAGTGCAATAATTTTGGACACAACTCAATATTGTAAAAGTGGTACATTAAGCCCTCAGGATCAAAGAAGAAAAAAAGACATCATCATCAATATAAATTAAAGTATGAAGATATGGAGAAGAAAGCAGCAGCATGAAGAATGCAGTCTAGCTCTATGTGTTCAAAACAAAGAAAGTTAATGGCGTATAGACAATGGATT
Source organism: Pinus albicaulis (assembly GCA_034641835.2). Classification (NCBI taxonomy): domain Eukaryota; kingdom Viridiplantae; phylum Streptophyta; class Pinopsida; order Pinales; family Pinaceae; genus Pinus; species Pinus albicaulis. The sequence continues at coordinate 91,244 of JAXQQM020058972.1, forward strand.
CTAAAATCATATGACAATTGATAAAAGCAAATTTCTCCCTCTCAAGGAAGTTGAAGGAGGTAGTTTCATCCTTGGAACTAATGATAAAGGAAGGATTATTGGAAAGGGAACAATCAGCCTTTATGATGGAAGGACAAAAACTCCAAATGTTCTACTTGTTGAAGGACTGAAACACAATCTACTGAGTGTAAGTCAAATGGCTGATCAAGGGTATGATCTCACATTCAACTCCAAAGGATGTGAAATAAGAAAAGTAGGTTCATGAAGATTAGTAGCAAATGCAATCAAGTCTCCAAACAATTTATATGTTCTCACTAAAATTAAAAAATAAAAATAAAAACTCTTCTATGAGAGTAATATCCCTAATATATCATTAGCAAAAGAGAGTATAGTTTCAAGTGAACCAAAAGGTGGCAGGGTTCATCAAAAATATGGAAGTTTTAGAACATAAGCTGCAATGGAGGAATGATGAGTTTGTAGGATCTAGACAGCAAAAGATGTTTGAATAAAGTGAAGTAAATAATGTATTTCAACAGTGCATAAGCTCAGGAGGAGCAACATCTTGCCCTTGATATCAACAAAGGGGAAAAACATGTAGACATAAGGACAGATACAGACAGGTGGAGCAATTGCAGTCACTCACAAAAGTTGGAAATAGAGGAAGAGTTGTAGATTCTATCTCTGCATTTCCTCTCTCTGAGATGTGATTAGGCCTTCTTCTTCTGACTTTGTACCCTGCTACTCCAAACTGGTTTAAAAGAGTTGTTGAGAGAACACTTTTGAAGATTATTGATCTTGAATGTACACTGCAAGTTGATACAATTCTAAAGCACTGACTCCTTTCACTTGTATAAAGCTGAAAGTGAGGATAATGACACTTCATAGAACACATTGTACCAGCTTTATCTAATCAGGGATGCATCACCGGATTAAACCTAGAATACTGAGAATGCTTCAAATATACTTCAGTCTCTTTCTGATGTAGTGAGCCAATACATTTCTGTTGAGGAAGATTGTGAATGGAAGATGTCTTCTTCTGTAATACTCATCTGCAGTACAGCATCTGTTCAATTGTGATGAAGTCAATATATCTTTTATTGTTGTGGTACACTTTTCCTGCCTGTTGGTGATGATATGAGCTAGGATACTGAAAAATATATTACCCTTAATAGCTGAAGGTTATTGTTCCAGATGTGATCAATGAATCAACCAGAATTTGATCTAAGAAATCAAATCCCTTTACTGCTGAAGTATGTTCTTGATGACTCCATGACAGTGTTTTGAGCTTCAACTGACCCAACTAATTCTTCATACTTTCGATACTTAAACTTTCTATCATGAAAAAAATATATTCAAGATGTTTTAATAGCAAACAGATTTCACACGGTGTTATGAATGATCTTAAGAGAAGAGGCCTGATATGTATATGTACTGACTTCAGGAAGGTATCCAAAAAAAATATTGTTTCAATGCTCAATATCATGTTTCAAGAGTAAACAAAACACTGATCCTTTAGCCTTTTCATTGACCCTCTTATGTTGTATGTACTCTTGCCATAACCTTTGATCCTGAGGACCTGTACCTTATCGCTGCTCCATGATAACACTTGATATTCTGTTGATAGGCATGTTGTTTGTACCAAGTACCAATTAATACTTCTTTCACTTCAGCTTGCTCATGAACCCAATGTTAAGGCATCCTTCATGAATTCTACTACTGAGCTTTCCACTGTTCACACCAACAATCATCAATATGATGAGTCTGATCTTGTCATTATTAACCTCTTGCTTGGTCTATCATTCTGGTTTGAAGGAGTGTCACTGCATTTTCCTCTCTAGGACTGCTCCAGAGTCATTGCTTCTTTACATACAATTCAGTTGTTCTAACATAATAATCTTCAGGAAGACATCTCTAGTTCGTTTATTAGAAATCTTCATGGGTAGATTACTCAGAGATTTATCACTTACTTAGCTGTACTCCTCCAAGGGACATTTTCATAGATGAAAGAAGTAATGATACTATGATGAGAGGCACTTTTCTAACTCATCTTTCTTTGAGTGATTCATTGTTAATTCTAGCAGTATGAGGTACAGTGTGATCATTACTTTAATGTGCTGAAGTCTTCTTCTATCATCATGGTTGTTTGCTGCTTTCTCTCCTTCCATCAACCTACTGGCTATTGTGTGCTTCAGGTGATCTTATTCCTCAATAATTCTTTGTTAGGGAAATTTTCCTTTTCCTTCCTGATCTCATAGTTGTTCTTATTACATGGAGCTCTTCTCAAACTAATTTCATGGGGTCTATTTATGAACTGCTCTCCCCCTAGGATGTTGTTTCATATTTGTCACTATTTGTTTTGTTTTCTAGAGCAGCTCCCCCTGAGACTATGCTAGATTCATTATGTTATTGAGATGATAGGCTCCCCTTTTCTCTTTTCCTTCAATACTCTATTGGGGTTCTTCATAATGTCTGCACTTCTTTTAGATTCATAGTTTTGTTTGATTTGCTTTGTTTCCATCATCTGTCTAGAGTTCTTTAATATATATGGCAGTTTACAGTCCTTTGCTTTGTGGCCAAGCTTGAGGCATACACAGCATCTTATTTTGTCAAAATACATTTGAGATGATGTATAATACTTAGTTCCCCTTCTTGAATACATTTTACAATCAACAATTTTATGTCCAAAATTATTGCATGCATAACAGTAGCCATGGAAATGATTTGTGTACCTGGTGAGAGATTGTCTTTTCCCTTTGCTTGCTTGAGGTGTTCTTCTTATTTGCTGCATCTTTTGCTGGTAATCATTGATTCTCTTTGTCTTACATTGTGCTTCAATGTGTCCTGGTTTATGACAGGAAAAACATGTGCTATTTTTCATAGGAGGAACGAACCTTCTTTGACATCTTCCAAATTTGTTCACTTCAATTTCAGGAGTGTGAGAGCCTTTTTCAACTGACTGTTTCATCCTCTCATTCTTCGTCCTTCCATGTTGCTGCTGGTTTTTGTTTGTTTCTTCACAGATCCTGTTCTTGCTGGTTTCTGCTTCTGTAGGAATTTGCTGAGCTACTTCACTGTCCTTTACAGCTTTTACAAAAATGACATTCTTGTTATCTTCAACCTTGGACTTACTAGTTTCTCCTTCATATCCTACCCTAGCCTTTATGAGAGGTGACCTTTGAGCCTTTAGAATCAAGTCCAACTGTCCAGAGCTTTTCATTTGAGGAGTATTCATTAATAAATCTCTTTGGGCCTTTTCTAATTTCTTTCTCAGGCTCACTACTTCTTCTTTCAATTTTTCACATTCCAGATTTTTCTCTCTTATTTGTTGCAGCAGAGTGTCTTATATTTTCCTTGCTTCTTCAAGGTGTGTCTTCAGGCCAACAATTTCTTTCTTATCTTCATATTCTCTCTCATCACATATTTGCACCACTGTCTTAAGGTCTTTGTTTTCATTCTTCAATCTTTCTATTTCAGTCAAAGCAGTGTCAATTTTGGCTTTTTCTTCAGCTGTAATTTCTTCATGGTTCTTATCTCCATTCACACTAGCAGGTAATTCATTTGATTGAATATTTTCCTGTTGACATGAGTTTTTCTTCTTCTTAATTCTCTTATCCTTCTTGTCAGTGCAGTCCTTAGTGTCTACTCCATGCATGAAGTGCAATCTATCCCATATTTCTTTTGCAGAGGTTAAATCCATTATTAACTAAATATCCTTGTTATGAAGGCTATTGAATATCAAACATTTTTCCTTGGCATTCCTATGTTGTTCTTGCACCATGGGAGAGTCTGTGCAGTAAACATCACATACAAGCTTCCATACCTCAGGTTCATAAGCCAGTAATCCTATTTTTACCTTATCTCTCCATTTAGGAAAGTTTGTTGTATTTAACACGGGTGCATTTTGATAGTCCATGACTTAACCAGATCTCCTTCAAGCCTTTAAGCTTACATGAGAACCTACTACGATACCAATTGTTGAACCCTTAGTTAAGTGAGGAGGGGGGTGAATCGGTTTAACACATTAATGGACCTTTTTGTTAAATTTATTAACACCTTCATTTCATGATCAACATAATGTGTGAGTAATATTTATTGGTGAGCAACAGGTATTAAGCAGATGATATAAGTCAGATCAACACATAAATATCACGCACAGAGACACCAGATATATGTGGAAACCCATAAAGGGAGAAAACCACATCTTATTATTGTTGTGATGCAAAGGCAAGCTCCAACTCCCTCTCACCACTGTTTTTCTGCAGACACCAACCTGCAGGAGGCTCCACCCTCAATTCTGCAAGCTACAACTTGCAAGGAAGCACCAACTCCCTTCAATTTTCTGCAGGCACCAACCTACAGGAGGCTCCAACCTCGGTCAGCTACAACTGACATTTTATCAAGCTACAACTTGGTGTGGAAGCACCAACTCCCATCTATTTTCTATAGGCACCAACCTACAGGAGGCTCCTACCTCGGTCGACTAGAACTAACATCTATCAAGCTACAACACTGATGGGAAGCTCCGAGAAACCTTACTCTTTCAAAAGAAAAACACTGGCGGTTACCTTGGATATCAGCTCTGTTCTGTACTATCTTCACTACTGTGCATCAGTCTTCATATCTTCCTTATATCATTTTTGTATCTTCTCAGATTCACTATCAACTCCTCCTTCTCTGCTCAGCTCCTCCTTCTTCTCTACCTCACTGCTTCATTTCTGCACCCTCTAACTTTTCACAGCATCTCGTTCCGCTCCTCCTTCTTCTTACCTTTTCTGCCTCAATTCCTCATTCTCCAACCTCTCTCTCTTTCTCTCTCTAACCTCTCTATGCATATCAAGATGATATTACTTATAGAGAATTCCTGATGATTCTTTTTTCTCTTGGGAATTCGAAGCAGGACAGCCATGCCTCTTTTCCTTTTGCCTTCTCATTTCTTTTACCCACTCATTCAAAAAAATATAACAATATGCATTAATTTCAATATTACAGTGGGAGTTTTGTTTTCCTCCGGAGACTTTCAAATGCATCAAAAACAATATAAAATCAATTACAACATTTACAGTCACATTTTCAGTTATATAAAGACAATTTTACTCAGCCCATTTTCTAGCTTTTGGCTTTGTTGGCTTTGTCTTTTCTGCTGCTGTCAGGTAACTATTCTGCCTTCTTCTACTCACTGTCTTCTGCATGTTTTCCAATTTTCTGTGCTTGTACACCTGTCAAATTCATTCCTGTGCATATTCTTGTTCACCGTGATTGTGTGTCTACTATATATATATATATATATAGTTGCGTTACAATATATATAACTGCTAACTTTAAATCTAGGAAAATTCCAATGCTTTGGTTTCCTTTACTGGCAGTTTCAATAACTGAATGCGGAGTATTTAATATCGCCATGGTTATAAACCCAATATATGCCCTCTATGCAAGGTTCTCTCCTTCTATTATTTCAAGCAATTAATGTTCATTCTCGGCATTATTATTTTGATATTCGAACCTTAGAAACCATAACCCAATGGTTAATCAATCATTGAATCGTTCAATATGTGTTCACGGATTTCACACATCGGGCCTGAAGCTTTAACACCTATTATGTCCTCAACTCACTTGCTATGAGACACCACAACAAATCTTAGACTTTAGATATAACGCAATTTCAACTATCGGCATAATTATACAGAGCTTTAACATACAAACTGTCGCGTTATTTAACTCTAATACCTCTTGGCAATGTAACAATAATGAATCATTTTAATACATAAAATGTCCTTTTCAGACCCACTTGCCGAGCTTGCATCATTCTTCGATGCGATGAGATCACTATTTCCAATTGCGATTAATCGCAATCGCAACTTCCAGTTGCATGTTCCAATATTCCTATGCTCCAATGCTCTGATGCAATCAATCACTGTTCACTTTGATATGCCGATGCGATGAATCGCTTTACGAGTTCTTCTGATTGTCGCAATCGCAACTTGCATTTGTATGTTTCGATGCTCTGATCCTTCTCCAATGCAATTTAACATTGTTTACCGGAACTCAAACATATATGAATCATCATTTAGACCATATCGAGTCTGGAACTCAATCGCAATCGCAATCTTTTGATAACAAGTTCCGCTGCCAACTTTTCTTCGATGCAATTGGATGAGGGTCCCACAATATAAGATTTTGTTACCTTTGGTTCTTTTGACCTCGGGCTCAATAATATGATACATATGCCTTGTATTATACCTTTGGTCCCTTATCCATAAAGCGCTCCATATAAATTTATATATATGCTTTGGACCTTTGTGTATAAGGTGCAATATATGTAACGCGTTGAATATATATAAGCTTTCGTTTCTGCCTTAAAGTATCCTCTAGCTTGGGTAATGATTCTCGGAATTTTAACAAACTCAATACAACCATTGCAATAAAGCGGCCCCAGCATTTAACATACCTTTGTGTAACTTCGATCACAATCCAAAGGTTATAAGCCCGTCGCGCTCCAACCAAATATACGACGGTGTATAATGAATATCGCGCAACAAAGTTGCATGTGACTTGCTCCTCCAAAATCACGCGATGAAGGTGGTTTTTACAAACCACTTTTTGCCATGCGTCATTCCGTTTGTTGAATCGCGTTATTTTTCTCAAATCAGCTTACTGCTTTAGGAGCTACGCGAATACCATAAACTGTTTCTTGAATCTGGCTTTCACTGTTCCTCACGGTTCCGCCTCTCCTTTATGGTTCCGCTTTGTTTCTTAACTTCGTTCTTTTATACGTTTCAACACCTTTGTTGATATAAACTCTGTCATCGCTTTGTCTTCGCATTCACATTACTTCATCTGCAGCTCACACATAAGTTAAATAACCCACTGTGCCCTTAATGCAGCTAGACCATCGCTTCTTCCTTAACCTCTAACTCTACACTATCGACCCTCCAATCGACAACATATTAACCACAATGTTAAATAGTATATAACAATCCGATGTGTGGATACCTATTTACAATTAACCCTTCTTTCAGTCCTGATCTGAGGTTACTATTGGTCGGTTAACTCCTTCAATTAGAGAGAATCAGACGACAGATCAAACGCTCACTTCTTTCTTCTAACCGATTCAATCAATAGATACAATATCGATATTATTTAATATCGATTCCTCTCCTATGTATAGAGAACGTCCTAGAGCGTACTATCAACATTTCATTTATTTGATTTATAACTTCTTGTTTCGGTTCTTCTCCCTTTGATACATAGCTCCACCTTTTATTCTGTTTCCTTCATCGCTTTGCCACTAAAGCATCATTCCGCACAGGCTTCATTCAAATCTGCATTTCTAATTTCATGGCAGGGCTCAATCTCACCGTAAAGCCGAACATGCCTTCGACCCCTTCAGCCTTCGATTACCATTATCAACTAAATACTCCTCCTTCATGGTTCCAACCAGGAATTCTCATCATTTTATATGGGCAAAATTTATGTTGCTTCTCACAATGAATCAACACCCTAAAATTACTATAACACAGGGCTTTATCACACAATTATCTTACACTGGCTCCTAAAGTGCAAGCCACTCATACAGTAGCCTCTGCTCCTTGACTGATGCTGCTCCTTGCTTCTCTTTTTTGTCAGCTTCATACTCCGTTTCCTCGCGTCATTATTTTCTTCTCTTTGCCTTGCTGCTATTTCAAGTGCTCCCCTCTTTGCCATCTCCTCATCAATGACAACATTTCCAAAAATAAAGTCTACTCTTACCATCGTTTCTTTTACATTTGTTAAAGATATATCTTGATCTACCTTTATTTACACAGGTTAGCAAAATATGCAGATAAAGCCTGCCAAATCTGAAGCAAGTGAAGCCTCACTTTTTCATCATGGTTTAATAAAATTGTTGGTTTTAGATGAGCTACAAAAACTAGGCAGAGACTGGTTTTCTTTTTTGTGTGTTAGTGGTTTTGAAATGGATTCCATTACCCCTAAAATAACTCCTAAACCTAGAGGTATACCATCACCTTTAGTGGCAGAATAAAGTGAACCAGTAGGGGTAGAGCAAAGTGAACCATTAATGATGGAAACATAGTAGTTGCAGAGATTTGATACACCCACAGTTTCACCTTCAAAACAAAAGTCAACAATGAGCAAACATGCAAAACAAGAGCCAACTGTGAGTAAACAAGGCAGCAAAACGATTACAAGGAGCCAAATAGTGACTAAAGGCAATTTAGAAGACATATCATTAAAAAGTTAGTGATCAGAATTTTTTCTCTTAGATGACTAAATGCTGCATTCTAGATTTCTGGGAAACAAAATTCATAAATGTTGTGAGTTTAGAAATCTCACTGTTTCATTATCCTTCTGATAAATGTTTCACTATTTCACTACTCTATCATGTCATGGTCAGCCTACCACTCCCATAAGACCCATCATGGGCTCATGCCACTCATCTTCATAATATTTTGTCACCTTTGACCTCAACACTCTTTTTTTCCTTACCTAACCCCTCCACTCACCAGCTAGGGTTACCAACCAAGTTACTCCTTCTTGTGTTTCCCAAATGCCTCAAGCATTGATGGTCTCAAAACTATATCTGTAGGCTCTTTAGATAAATAAATTACATTGGATTTTGGATCTTCAATATATTAGATTTTCAAAAACTCTATTTTTCATACTTGAGGACCCTAAGCCAAGCTTTCAGTCAAAGGACAAGTCTAAAGAGCTTCCCACTAGGTCACTAGGGTTTCATAGGTTGTAGGTTTGTATTTCATGTTCCAAATCAGTGTTTTCATGTGCCAAGAAGGTGAATCAAATGGAAAGAATGTCATCATATGTTTTTCCAAGAAAGATCCGAAAAACCTTCAAGGAATACCTCCTTAATCAAGTTCAAAATCTGCAAAGAATAGTTGTCCATGATTGACATTTCTGCAGGAGTGTCAAGGAAACTATCATCAGAAAAATTGGTAAGGTAAGAGGCATGCTTCTTCACTAAAGGACATCCATAGAAAAGAAGAGGAAGAAGCCTATGTTCAATAGAAAATCAGGGTTCTTAGGACTACTTAGACCAGCAATGAGCCAAGCTAGGGGCCAATGCAGAAAACCATAAAGACAGAGGAACATCACCACAACCAAGCATGAGTTGAATATTTTTAGAATTTATAAATGAAGAAGGGAAAAAGGTGAGGTGAACTAAACAAAACTGAATGAACTTGAAAGGGCTATAGAGAACTTAGAAGACAACACTAATTATTCTTCTCTAACAACCCCTAAAACCTAAGGTTTTGAGAAGATAGGCAAAGAGGGTTAAATGAAGACTATGAGCCTCCATGATGACAACAGGCAGAAAGTTTTATAAAGGCTCTTGAAGGTGACCTCCATGGTTTTCCAAGGTAGCAATGCTTCACTACCTCAAAAGGAAAAAATGCAAAGAGTATCAGTGTGAGGAAGGTCAAGTCTCCAAGTGCAGTTAATTGCCCTCAAATGGTCAAAGGAATAAAGCATAGGATTGAGTTTCAAGATAAGAACTCAAGCTAATCATGAGTTTACTGTTGTGTAACTAAGGCTGTCAAACTCCAAGAATGACAAAGGGGACAAAAACAATTGTGTCATGGAACTTGCAACAAATAAGAAGTGGCCAAAAGGAGGCATAGCATACATGATTTATAGTCTTTTTCAAAATGGATATATCACTTTCAAAATCAGTGAAAAGATAAGAAAACATGTTTTCATGTCAATTACACTCAGAAATGCCAAAAAAGGATAAAAACATGTTTTTCAGCTTCTCAGCGCAAACAGAAAGAGGTTTGACAGTGCCAAGACCCTCAAGGTTAAAAGGGACCTCTTCATTTCTTCAACAAGCTACCACCAAAGGAAGAAGAGCCACTTTGAAAATTTTTCAAATCACCTGCAATAAAAGGTCAAAAAGATATCAGTCAAATTGATAAAGTGACAAAACCTTAGAAAAAGTGGGTTCCTTATTTTAATTTATTTTTCCAAGGGTATAAAGGCATCTTAATTATAATTTTGGCTCATTTTTCATTTCCAACAAGAGAAAAGAGCTTTCAGGATATTTTTTTTGAGTTTTTGGTCAAATTCTGGGCCAAGTTATTGGCGCTGTGCTCAGGACCCAGCGGTGCGCTCACAGGACCCAAGGCTGCGCGAATAGGGGTCTCCACAATGCATTTTTTGCACTGCGTTGTGTGTATAGCAGGAGGCACTGCGTGTACAGCCGGGCGTTATGCCCAGGAAAACCTGACACACCAGAAGCCCAACATTGTGCTCACAAGCTGACCCGATAGGCCCGGGGCTACGCATAGAGGCCTGACTCACCCATTTTCTACTAGTGTTGCACCCAGGAGCCGGCAGGCTTGCACGAGATGTGCAATTCTGCGCCGAGAGCACCCGAATCACCCAGTTCCTGCTCGGCGCTATGCTCATGCGAAGAACCCTCCCAATTGCAGAAAGGTTCCAAAAACTCAAGGGAGAACCCTCCAATTTTCCTTAAAGAGCATACAAAGGAGTGAAAACTGGTAGGTGGCATTTTTCCCTCCTCTTCAAGTGTTTTTGATGATTTAGTGGTTAAAAGAATGATTAAACCTTAGGCTTTGCAAACCCTAGGTCTTCATGACAAATAAACCTCTGTTTTTAACCTCCAAGCAAGTAATTGTCTTTTAAAAGGGAGGTGTGAGTTAGAATAGTTACACTTTAGTTCAGGTTAAGCCGTCATCAAGCTCAAAGCACTCAGTCATAAATCCATCTCCATATCACTCATTTGCAAAAGCTACCCTCACCATCATTTCCATTTCACTCCTCCTGCCTAAGTGTCACAAGCAAACCTAAGTTTGTCCAAAAATAACCCTAATCACCATGTCAGGAGAAGAAGGAAGTATGAGCAGTCAAGAAGGTCAAGTGCTTATGAGGCCAAAACACAAGGGAGGGAACGTAAATAGGTTTGAACCCTAGGTAAAAATGGATATCACTTCATCTCCCATGATTCTCACATGCTTTCAGAATGTGGGATGTTTTCAGTTTTGTGAGAAAGTCAAACAAGTGCAAAATCACACAGAGCTTACAAGGTTGTTTGTCCTCAACCTACACAATAAACAGGTAAATCTTGCAGGTGTATACTTTGAAATATCAACAGATTCCATCTCTAATGCTACAGGTATACCTGCTATTGGTGAAAAGTGGTTCAATAAAGCAAGATTAAATATGAGCTATTATGAGATATTTGTCAAAAATAGGTATAGAGAAGGCCGCAGGGCTATTTTCCCTTTCTCACACCTGAAACAAAGGTTTGCACCCTTGATGAGGGTTATCATGAAGTAATTCACCTGTGAGGGGAGGTACTCCAGAATTTATTCCTACCATGTTAGATTGCTCATGCATTTCACAAGGGTTAAAATGCTTCATTTGCCTTACTACTTGTATAGGAGCATTGACAAGATGTCTTCTATTGTCCAGAGGAGAACCTATTCCCAGAAAATGCATAATTTTTTCCACCAATCCTTGATCAAGATGTTGGTCCTACATCAGTTGGAGCAAAAGGGCATACCTTGGGAGGTATTCATAGCCCATGAAGTCTTCACAAGTCCACAACCCCATCATCAACCTAGTTTACCCTCATCATCTCATCCTCCTCCCTCCACTCCTCCATCACTCCCACAGATCATGCCTCATCATCTACACAAGTGCCGTCACCTCAAGAAAACCTCCCTTCCCCATCTTCTCCTTTTCGGGATCGTGTATGAGAGGAAGAAGGAAATGCTTGAAAAATCAAGTGGAAAATGAGGATGAAGGAAATCAATACCAGCCCACAAGAGGTAGAAGAAAAGGAAACAAGAGGAGGGTGATGATGGTGAAAAAATGAAGAGGGTGAAGGTGACAGTTGAATCAGGCTCAACTAAAGGTGAGGGTGATGATGATTTGAGCCAAGAAGAGGATGCCGATGATGATGATGAAGAGAATGATGAAGAGGCGTAAGGAGATGATGATGGAGAGATAGAGACAAATAATGAAGAAAGGGAAATGGGTTTGACAATGATGAAGATGAAAATGTTAGGATATTTCGGGAACTAAAGGCAATAGTGAAACTAATGAAGAAAACCACAAGACAAAGAGGTAGATAATAAAGAAGATAGTGAGGGACAAGATGCTAAGGAAGAAAACAATCATGACATTTGTTAGGGTCTCATAAAAATAGGGTTCATAATTTTTGAACCAAATTTGATAGTCTTGTAAATATGTAATATACCTTTCTTTCTACAAGTTTTTTTCCTATATTTGAAAAATAGAAAATAATTAAAAAAAGAAAAAGCATAAAATTCCTACAATAAATATCAAAGGACTTAGAAAAAAGATAGACCCCAAAAGAAAGAAGAGAAGAATAAGACATGAAACCTAGCAAGTCAAAATGCCACTACTATTTACTTTTATTGCAATAATGATTATGTGCAGATTGTCAACAAATTCCATAATCTATGATCATTAAATAGTTTAATCTTAACTTTTTCATGCTTTGAATTTCATGTTTTAGATAGAGAATAAAGATGTGTCAAACAGATAAACTTGACAAATCAGTAGATAGTTAGAGAATAAATAAGGAGCTCAACAGTTTAATCTGAGCCCTCGGATGAAATAAGGTAAGACTTAGAAATATTTATGCTTTTGAAAGAAAAATGGATTTAGGGTTGCAAGCTTAAATGCACCCATGAAAATGATGTAAAAAATGTTAGAAATAATGATGGGTAGGTGGATAACAGTTGTGAAAAAACATGTAATAAAGCATCATTAGGAAAAAATTACTAATTTCCCCTCCCCCACAATAACCTAATATTCTAAACCTTCAGTTAAGGAGGCTCAGAGCATTTCTCTGACTTCTGTTGGGACCAAACCCAAGGCTCAATAACTAATTGGTTAAAAATATTGGATTTCCTACATAAAACTCATTTCATTAGCATTTTTACCCTCATATATGATTATGATCCCTTTTTCTAAGTAAAAACACCTTTTTTCTTAGTAAAAGTAAAAACCCTACATAATTAATTTCATCTCCATTCAAAAAACACTCAAAAAACCCACAAAATACACTTATCCTAAGTATAAGTGTGAAAAACAATAATGGGACAAACTATGTTTATTGTCTATCTTTACACTTTACTTAGTTTTAAATTTTGTATTTTAAATTCATTTCCTACATTACACCTTTACTTTCATATTAATTTCTAACTTATATTATTTAACTCCCTATTCTACACCCTTCCCGTATATTATTAAATCCTTTATATTTAAATAACCCCAAAACCCTTCTATTCAAAGCTTTAACCTATGTTGAAATATCCCACATGATGAAATAATCCCCGCCCATTATCCCATAGGTTTAAACATATTGAAATACAAAAATATACCCCGCCCTCCATGGTTTTTAAGCATTTGTAGAAAGGTTTAAAATACTATATATTAATACCCCTGCCAGCACTATTGGTTAAAAGACCAGATTAAATGTTTTAATTTAATATAACCTTATCCCTCCGCTCAATCATATAACCCAAGGTTTTAACTTTATAAATGTATATTTATAAGGTTATAAACCCATCCCGCCGCATTGCTAACCCTGGACCCACTCCAAATCCTAAGCAACTTCCAAAGAAAATCTCTGTCGTTCACATGAGTCCTTCCCAATCCAACGAATCAAATCCAATATCGCAAATAATGTTTCTCGACCTTAATTATTTCATTTCTACGTGAAATAGGTTGTTTAGCCTTTTTCTCCCTCCTCTACATGGTTTACACTCATTGGATCACATTCGATTCATTCAAAACCACTTACCACCTTAGACGAGCGTGATAACCACTCGTTGTTTATATCCTATGAAGCCCAAAAAATTCCCATGGATTAACTTGACCGCCATTTATTATAGGCTAATTTAACCCTAAAATTCCTAATAAACCCTGAAATATACTGTTATTCCCTTCATCTGAACTTATTGACTGTATTTTCCTTTCAGACTCAGAGAATGAAGCATTTTATATTGTTTTCATGCCCAAAATCAGTGAAAATCCCACCTATTACCATTGAAGATTGCCGGGAAGCCCTAAATATCTTACAAAGACCAGAAAAAGATATCAGAAACCTATCAAACGCCTCAGAGCCAATTTCAAATACCCATACCTACGTAAAATAGGTATTTTTCGAGAAATCAAGCCTATTATCAGTTTGAAAGAACCTTGATAGAAAAACAAATATAGTCAGAACTTAAATTTTTCCAAGAAAGCCTATAAAAAAAGGTCAAAACACAAGCCAAACCCTGTCAAAATTTTTACAAAACCCTATTTTAAACTACGCACAGTTTTAAATGGAAAATATTGAGTTTATATAGTTTTTATAGACTATTTAAAACTCTAATTAAAGCCCATAAATCCTTTGAAGGTAGCCTGAACCTCTATGCTTAATTTCAAATGATTTTTAGTCCAATTAACCATTGAGAAAGCCCAAGAAACCCCTGTTTCTTGTTTTCTAACTAGTGAGAGTCTAAAAAACATATGAAAGTAAAAAATTGAAGGAAAAATCCAAGAAAAGAACCATATTCTGCCTGTTTTAATCCAAGAACCCCTGTCAAATTCAAAAAAATACTTTTGTAAACTGTTTAATATTACAGAAGTAACTAGAAAGCTTAAAAACAGAGTTTTTATAGTCATAAAAGCCTAAAAAATGCCTAAATCTACTCCAGCTACATCTTCCAAGATTGCCATCATTGTGAACCCTCTACAACCTCTTGTTGTAGACATTGGGCACACCCCATTAGCAGATGTTGACTACAAGATAACAAGACTCAATTATGAATTCAATTTGGTTGAACTTCACAATCGGAGCTTTGAAAAGCCTTTAGATTTGGGGAAGTGTTCAAATTTTGGAATCAAACTTACCGAGATATGTTGTTCTAGTTACTCATTCATGCCCACAATTAATTAGGTTGCGGCCAGCATTATTATGTACCTCGAACAAAGAGCCATAGTAAATGCAAATAAAGAAATACTTTTTACTATTATCATGAGTCCATAAACCAAATGGTATAGCTCAAACATGATCCTTTTAGTACTTTTGTCCATAGAAGCTCTTACCAAATCCACATTGGCTCGATTTTCCCAAAAGATTTCAAATCTTCCATGTAATCATGCCTCATAGGAAATTCCTCAAAATTAATCCTCCATATTACACTTCAAAAATTTCCATGCTATCATTCATCCTAGAGTATTTTACTAATGAACATATAGATGAATCCATTTTAGGTTTCCTATATACTTTCACACCAGGACAACCTCCATCTGTTATCTTCAATTATGTTGAGTATATTGCTGACAATATCCATGACCAATTGGTTAAATTGCCAACTGAAGGAGTGTTTAGATACACATCCTTTCTCTTCCATATGTTTTTGTATTTTCAAGCAAATAAGTGTTGGAATATGACAGCGTAGTGTTGTCCTTGATGGCAACCCACTTGATAAAGTTGATGGCAACTTGGTGAAATGAGATTGTTGGCTATATAATGCAATGTGTTGTCCTTGATGGCAACCTACTTGATGAAGATGTTCTTGATGGAAGCCTACTTGATGAGTCGCCTATGATAAGCAACCTATGTGTCAAAGATGTAAGAATGATGTATCTACAGATCAATTCAGATGTGACAGAGAAAATAACTCCAGTGAGTACCAGAAAAATGATAAATATAATATGTCACAATGTATATGCTACTTTTGTGAAGAAGTAACCCGCGTATACACAATGTATATGCTACTTTTGTGAAGGAAACCCACGTATACATTTAGGGTTAGCATATACGGATCTTTTATGAGGATAAGTTGCGTATACACGTGGAAACGAACGCTAAAAGTCGCGTATGCCCTTTTGCGCTCTAAAAGAATGATACCAAGGGGCTTTACCATGGTATTGACCCATTGTATTGAGCGCTAGATTATCTATTTGATCCCATCTAGGAATACCATTGGAAACAATGTGGTTTTGGCTCATGGTATTGAAAAAGGGTAAACCTATATAAGGAGAAGAAAATCATTGTGCAAGGTGGGTGCATGAGTCTGGGTTTAAATGTGTACTTCATTATGAAGTATATCTGTATGGAAAGGGTAACAGTTTGATGATCTGAATCTATGATGCACCTATGAAGAAAATGATGAAGAAGTGAATCTAGATCTGAAATATATTTGTATCTTCTAGATCTGTTTATGATGAGGCGAACATGTTTCTGAAGTAAAAGGGTAATATCTGAGCTATTCATCTGTTCTGAAGAATTGCGCTGAAATGTCTGAAGAAGTATACGTTGGTTCGCTTCGGTAAAGGCGCGTGTATACACAGATCTGATGAAGGAAAAGCGTGTATGTCCAGTTAGGGTTTTCTGAAGTATGTGCAGAGGTATACACGGGTTTATATGCATTAAGGCGCGTATATACTCTGGATCAGTGAAATAAAAGCGCGTATGATAAACTAGGGTTTGCTGAAGTTGTGAGATGTTTGATCTGTTCTGCTGTCTTGCTGATATCTGTTTCTGATGTGTTACTGCTATCTGACTATGATGATCTAGGTTGTTCAAAGATTGATTATGCTGCTATAGAGCAAGTGGTTGGTTTGATGAATGTTCCTTGAGCTTAATTGTGTGGGTTGGATCCAGTGTGAAAATTGATGAAACGTGGTCCATAAAGGTGCTGAGGGTTGTAGCCTTCAGTTAGGGGGTAGTAGCTCCCTTCCGTGAGGGTCGGTAAATGATAGCAGGGGATCGTAGCTCTTCCAGGAGAGGCCGGTAAACGAGTCGGGGGGTCGTAGCTCCCTTCCAGGAGAGGCTGGAAAACGAGCGCAGGTGGGTGCCTGCGTACTGGTATGAGTCTGCGCCAGTACATTGTTGTAAGATGTTTTCTTTATAATAAAATATTGAAGGCTGAGACAACGGCAGCAGTGGTTTTCTCCCGAATTGGGTTTCTACCTAAAAATCTTGGTGTTCATGTGTGATGCTTATGTGTGATGATTTATTCTGTTCTTACTGCACATGTTTATTGTTTACTGAACATCTAATGAATGAATGATGGAATGATATAAGTGAAGAATTAATGGCATAATTGGATCTCTGTG
Source organism: Pinus albicaulis (assembly GCA_034641835.2). NCBI lineage: Eukaryota > Viridiplantae > Streptophyta > Pinopsida > Pinales > Pinaceae > Pinus > Pinus albicaulis. The sequence continues at coordinate 108,368 of JAXQQM020058972.1, forward strand.
TATACGCGAGTTTTACGAAGGATATACGCGTGTATACGCTAGTTGGCTTCAGCAAAGTAGCGTATGGGTTTTAGTGAATGGAAAAGTAAAAAGTTTTCAGTTTGCCCTAAATATTGATTCACCCCCCACCTCTCAGTATTTTTCCCAACAATTGGTATCAGAGCAGGTCCTTCTGCAGAAGCTTGATTGCTTGAAGGAGATCCGTCGCAATGGGAAGTCATGAAGGAGTAATGTCTATAAGGCCACCTCTATTCAAAGGAGATAATCTGCTATTCTAGAAGATACGAACAAAATCATATATGCAAAGTCTTGGTGCAGAAGTATAGGCAATCGTAGAAGAAGGTTATCAGTATCCGTCAAGTATTCCTACTGATGCAGCAGAAAGGAAGAAATATGAAATCAATGCCAAAGCCATGAATGTCTTATTAGGAAGCATGTTTGAACCAGAATTTTCTAAATTGATGCAGCTAAATTCAGCAAATGAAATATGGGACAAAATCATTTTGAGCTATGAACGAGATACAAAGGTAAAAAGTGCAAAACTCCAAACTCTCATAATTGAATATGAAAATTTAAAGATGTATAGTGATGAGAGTATTGCCAGTTTCTTTTTACGTCTAGATGATATTGTAAATTGTATGAGAAGTCTGGGTGAAACCATAACTGATACTACTCTGGTGGAAAAAGTCTTAATATCTTTGACTTCAAAATTTGAGTCAAAAGTATCAGCTATTGAAGAAAGGCAAGATCTGCAAACTCTTACTATTGTTCAACTTCATGGTGTTCTAACTGCTTATGAAATGAGACAAGGAGGTCCCTCTCAAATCAAAGAAGCTTCTTTTAAGGCGTGTGCAAAAGGAAAAGAAAAGGAAGATGTCAAGGAATCAAATTATATATCAGAAGAAGAAGAAGAAAATTTTGTGAGAAAACTCCAACTAGGAACTGGAAGATTCAAAGGTAAGCTTCCCTTCAAGTGTTTTGCTTGTGGAAGAGTTGGTAATTATGCTGCTAAATTTCCTTATGAAGATAATAATGGTAAAGGGAAACAATTTGAAAGGAGAAAGAGTTACTATACAAATGAAGTATCTGATGAGGAAGAAGAAGATTCTGACAAAGATCTGCTAGTGCTCATGGCAAAGAAGCAAAAGAAGAAGGCTACTCAAAAGGAGACATCTCAGAAGACATGTATGGCAAAAGATGAAGAAGATAAAACAGGTACTGATTGTTGTTCTTATGATTCACTTTCTTGTGCATGCAATGGTGAAGATAGTGAAAGTAACAGTATAAGTCTAGAAGCAAATCTCAAGATCAATGATGAAAGCAATGATTGGAATCAATTTCATAAGAGAGAATCTATCCTCAAAGATATGATCTCTAGAATGAATGAGCAGAAATAAATACTGAATGGACAGATAGACAAGTATCAAAAGTTGTATGTTTATGCAACCAATCAAAGTGAAAGACTTGAAGCAGAAATCATCTCTCTGAAAGAAGATCTTGAAACATCAAATAAGAAGAATGAAGAGCTTGAAGCAAAGATCATCTCCCTCAAAGAAGATCCAGAAAAATCAAATAAGAAGAATGAAGAACTCATGCACATATTTGAAGAACAAGAAAATGGGTTGAAGGAAGAGATTTTAACACTAAGGGATCAAGTAGAAGAAGGAAAAAGGGTTGAAGAAAGTATGAAGAAGCAATGCCAAATGTTTGAGGTTGAGGTAAATATTCTCAAAGGTAAATTAGAAGAAAAAGATAAACTCTTGAGGTTTCAAGATAGTACTAAGATTCTGGACAATATTCTTAGTAGTCAAAGGTCTCCTTCTATCAAACTTGGTCTTGGTTTTCACGAAGCAGTTAAAGGTGAATCTAGTTCACAAGAAAGTGCTAAAGATTCAAAGGATGTCAATACAAAATCTGAAGTGTTGAAAGAAGCAAAAGGTCAACCGACAATCATGAACTCTCAAAAGAAATCTTTCCCTCCTAACTATAGAAGCATCAATAATGTTGAATGCTTTAGATGTCATAATTATGGGCATATTTCAGCCAATTGCCGAAGCAGTTTGATTCAGTCACAAAAGAACAGATTCTACACAGAAAGGTACCCTGGTTTCTTCAATGGATATTGTTTTTCATGCAGCAAGTATGGTCATAAAGCAGCTGATTGCAATAGAAGGAAGAATAGAAAAAATCATTATGATTCCTATGCTTACTTCTCTGGTCACATAAGATGTTATGCTTGTAACAAGTATGGACATGTTGAAAAAGAATGCAGGATGAACAGATCTGAGAAATTGGATGATTTCCAGCACACATTTCGAAAGTTCAAGCAAAGCTGGAAAAAGAAGGAGGACCGGTCAGAAACGTAGGGAATATTGACCCTACTGCAGTCATCCGCTTCTAAAGCTTACTTCTCTTAATGACTGCAGGACTGATGTGAGATACATTATAGGGATTAGTAATGTATCGTCACTGGGGGAGCAATGTATGATGATTCTGATGGTTGATTTGGTTATTCTGGTTGTTTTTATTTCTGACAGTGCATCTGATGTGAAGAAGACAAGTACAAGTGGTACAAGTTCAGGGGGAGATAAAGGAATGTGAAGTTTTCAATATTTCACTTTCCATACGCAGGTTCGGTAAAATAAAGCTGCGTATACACGCGAGTTCCAACAGACACAGACGCATATGCATTTATGATAAGGAAATTTGTATGATAGCTGAAGATCTGGAGTACAGGTTCAGGGGGAGCATCAGTCTGAGTATTAATGACTGTATTATTGGCACTGTATTTGCTTATTTCTCAGTTCTAAATGATGATGACATGTTACATGGTTTCTTATGGTGAGATTATGGATGAGCCCTGATTGCTTTTTGAAGAGTATCCTTTGTTTTCACACATGGATGAGATGGAAGCTTTATGATTCAGAGATAAGGACAGATCATGTAGAGATTGTTGCTGATGACTTGTTGTTGAAGGTATTCAAGTTGCACATGCTAAGGAGGAGCCTTGGTCATATGGAAAGGATGCTTGGATGCACTTTTTCAGGGGGAGCATTAGTCTTGCTGAGTATAATGCATTGTTGGCATTATGATGGTTCTGAAACATGATCTCCCTCTTGAGGTCTTTCTGGTATTGATCATAAAAAGTCATATTTATATTTTGATGAAAAGTTCATGATGAGACCTATGACGTAAAATTGTAATATTCAGTCTTGTAAGGACTTGTCAAATTTGTAAACCCACTTGGTTTGGTAGTTGAGTCAAAATATGTAAACCAACTTGGTTAGGTAGCTGAGTCAAAATGTGTAAACCCACTTGGTTGGGTATTTGAGTTTCATATGTAAATCCACTTGGTTGGATCTTTGATGTATGTATGAGTCCTTGGTGATAGGAAAAGTCATAGAGTCATGTACTTCATTGAAAATATAGCGTGAACTCAGGGGGAGCATGGTAACTTCAATACACATCAGATCTGCATGGGAAGAAAAACCTTGTCTTGGTTTTGATCCCCCCTTTGCCCTTGATGTCAAAAGGGGAGAGTGACATGGTGTTTGAATAAGGGAAGAATATCATGATGCTTAATGTATCTATCTCCTGTGGTGATCAAACACCATCGTGGTTGCCATCAAGTCCAAAGGGGGAGATTGTTGGAAATATGATGCAGAGTGTTGTCCTTGATGGCAACCCACTTGATAAAGTTGATGGAAACTTGGTGAAATGAGATTGTTGGCTATATGATGCAATGTGTTGTCCTTGATGGCAACCTACTTGATGAAGATGTTCTTGATGGAAGCCTACTTGATGAGTTGCCTATGATAAGCAACCTATGTGTCAAAGATGTAAGAATGATGTTATCTACAGATTAGTTCAGATGTGACAGAGAAAAGAATTCCAGTAAGTACCAAAAAAATGATAAATATAATATGTCACAATGTATACGCTACTTTTGTAAAGGCAACCCGCATATACATACAATGTATATGCTACTTTTGTGAAGGGAACCCGCGTATACATTCAGGGTTAACATATACGCAGTTTTTATGAGGCGAAGTTGCATATACACGCGGAAACGAACGCTAAAAGTTGCATATGCTCTTTTGCACTCTAAAAGTATGATACCAAGGGGATTTACCATGGTATTGACCCATTGTATTGAGCGCTGGATTATCTATTTGATCCCATCTAGGAATACCATTGGAAATAATGTGGTTTTGGCTCATGGTATTGAAAAAGGGTAAACCTATATAAGGAGAAGAAAATCATTGTGCAAAGGGTGTGCATGAGTCTGGGTTTGAATGAGTACTTCATTATGAAGTATATCTGTATGGAAAGGGTAATAGTTTGATGATCTGAATCTGTGATGCACCTATGAAGAAAATGATGAAGAAGTGAATCTAGATCTGAAATGTATTTGTATCTTCTAGATCCGTTTATGGAATGTTCTGATCTGAGATGAGGCGAACATGTTTCTGAAGTAAAGGGTAATATCTGAGCTATGCATCTATTCTGAAGAAATTGCGCTGAAATGTCTGAAGAAGTATACGCTGGTTCGTTTCGGTAAAAGCGCGTGTATACGCGGATCTGATGAAGGAAAAGCGCGTATGTCCAGTTAGGGTTTTCTGAAGTATGTGCAGAGGTATACGCGGGTTTATATGCATGAAGGCGCGTATATACGCAGGATCAGTGAAAGGAAAGCGCGTATGATAAACTAGGGTTTGCTGAAGTTGTGAGATGTCTGATCTATTTTGCTGTCTTGCTGATATTTGTTTCTGATGTGTACTGCTATCTGTCAATGTTGATCTGGGTAGTTCGAATATTGATTATGCTGCTATAGAGCAAGTTGTTGAATTGATGAATGTTCCTTGAGCTTAATTGTGTGGGTTGGATCCAATGTGAAAATTGATGAAACGTGGTCCATAGAGGTGCTGAGGGTTGTAGCCTTCAGTCAGGGGGTTGTAGCTCCCTTCCAGGTGAGGCTGGTAAATGAGAGCAGGGGGTCGTAGCTCCCTTCCAGGAGAGGCTGGTAAACGAGAGAAGGGGGTCATAGCTCCCTTCCAGGAGAGGCTGGAAAACGAGCGCAGGTGGGTGCCTGCGTACTGGTATGAGTCTGTGCCAGTACATTGTTGTAAGATGTTTTCCTTATAATAAAATATTGAAGGCTGAGATAACGGCAGCGGTGGTTTTCTCCCGACTTGGGTTTCCACCTAAAAATATTGGTGTTCATGTGTGATGCTTATGTGTGATGATTCATTCTGTTCTTACTGCACATGTTTATTGTTTATTGAACATCTAATGAATGAATGATGGAATGATATAAGTGAAGAATTAATGGCATAATTGGATCTCTGTGTATACGCGAGTTTTATGAAGGATATACGCGTGTATACGCTAGTTGGCTTCAGCGAAGTAGCGTATGGGTTTTAGTGAATGGAAAAGTAAAAGTTTTCGCCACACCCTAAATACCGATTCACCCCCCCCCCCCTCTCAAAAGATTTTCCAACGATAAGTTTCAAGTAACCCTCCAGAAGCTTGACATAGAAGGAAATCCTCTTTCTTTTACTTTTTGGGCATCTTTTTACTCTAAAGACCAGCTGCAGTCTACTTATACGTAGTTTTAGACTTCTTATCCATCCATTGATAAAAATGTTGGGTTGCATATTGAACAACCAAGGATCAATGATGAGATGAAGAAGATTTTGTAGCTACCGTAGCGCACTTCGAAGATTGAAGATTGTTATTTTAATGAAAAACGCACAGATCGTAGTTTTTGGTCTAATATATTTCTACACACTACCCAAATATGTACCAATGAGGGTTTTTTCCTTGGAATATATCAAGAAAATCTTTAATTCTCGATTCAATCAACTTCCTAGCAGCTAAGAAGAAAACAAAATTTAAGTTGAAGAATCAAGTGGGACCCTTCATTTGTAATCATAGAGATGCAGAGACAGAAGAAGCTAAACAACTACTAGAGTACAGATTTGAAGAGAGTTTCTCTTGGAATTATGATCCACAAGGAATATTAGGTAAAATGAGGGTTAAGTGAAAACTAACACCCTACATTCATGAGAAAAAAACAAAGATTGAGAAATATGCTAATTAGACTGAATGGACAGAAAACAATTTGATAGATGCAGTAAAACAAAGTGATACTAGTCACACTTTACAAACTGCAGATCAAACAAAGAAAGCCACCAAGAGAATCAAAGAAGAAGGTTCTTATGTTGCTTAAACCACCACTGAGACTAGGTTCACATTAAGATATAATAAAAATATTAAGTTAAATCCAGTGGGTAAAGAGAAAGTGACCATTGAGGTAGAAGACACAAATGTCCCAGTAACAAATACAGAAGCTGCCACAGTCATAAAAAATGATCCAGTTATAGAGAATATAAATGAAGAATAGATTGATAATTCAAATGCGCAGATGATAGAAAAACAACAGAACATGGAAGCATCATCCTCACAAACAACAGAGGAAAAGAATCTTGATATCAGGGAAAAGTACAAACAGATTAAGTTAAAGAATGAAGAAATTAAAAATGAGATTTACTCTCAATATCTGAAGCAAACACCAAGCATTCAAAACAATCCTTTATTTGCCTTTGATTACTCAAATAAAAAGTTGATCATGTCAGTATTACAGCCTATAGTGAAGACTCCAAAGACAGTTGCAGACTACAAAAATATTGATATAGAAGTACCAACAGAAAGAATTCATGCACTTGATCAAATAGAATTTCATAGACAGAGTTCAGAGATGTTGTATTCTACTGTTACAACCAAAGCTATGAGTGTTCAAAAACTTCAGAACACTATCACAAACATGAAAAATCAAATGAAACTTGACAAAGCCTCATTATATGCTAAAGATCTCAAAATTAAATCTTTAGAAGAGTTGGTAATTCAAGTGGGATATGATCCTACAAATGTCAAAGCAATAGAACAGTTAGTGAAGAAAAAGAATGAGGACATTGCAGCATTGAGGAAACAACTCAAAATGCCATCAAGTGAACATCCTCAAGCCAAAGAAACGATACAAGAACAGACTCAGAAGGATGATATGATGAACTTAATATTTCAGCTAACAAGACAGATCAAACAAATGGAGATTCAAATGGACAAACTTGTCCATGAAATTGAAACAATAAAAGCACAGGAAACACCTACAGTAAGTCCTATGGTTACTACAGTTGTGCCTTCAACTTTAGCAAAAGAGTTGGCACCTAAAGTACCACTGGATACTACAGTGCTAGTGACATCAGCTACAGATTCATCTACTACAGCAACTCACCCTTCAGATGAGGCCAGTAAACTAGTAAAATCCATGGATGAAATGTCACTTCAGACAAGTGAGATTAACAGATTGAAACAGGTGATTGAAAATCTTGAAGATCAAAAGAAGTTAGCCCAAATCAATGCCAAAACTCATGAGCAAAGGGCTAATAGGCTAAATGAAGAACTGAAGAAACTTCAAAAGGATTTGACCTTAAAGGAGCCAATATCATATATAAAAAACCAATTATGGAACAAAACTATTGAAGCCATCAATGATGTGTGGCCCTCAATTCAAGTGATATTTGAACAAAGAGATTTATTAAAGGCAGCACAAGCAGAAATCCAGAAGACTATAGAAGAGCTAGGTAACAAACCTGAGCAAGAATTAGAATTGATAAAGTTTCTCAACAGTAAAAACAGGCAAGAGTTAGAAGAAATTGAGATTACTGACATGACTAAAACAATCCTTGAAATAAGGAAAGTCATCACCAATAAGAACCTGATGAAACAGCTTGAATAAAAATGTGAGAATATGAACATAGCCATAACCAGATTTATGGTTAAATTTGAAAAATTGAGACAAAGAAGTCTACCTAATATTTTGGTCATAAATGATAAACTTATGCCTCAGGAGGATTATAATAAAAAGATCAGAGAATATGCAAAAGAACAGGTGAACAAGACAGATGGACAAGGAATCCCCACTGGAAAAGTTTTGCATAGAAGTTTTGAAGATTTATTCTATCTGCAGCATGAGATAAGACATTTATTTGTCATAAAACCAACTTTTTTCAGATATACTGAGGCAGATGAAAAATTCAGGAAGATAAAGAAGATACAAATTCCAAATGAGGAAACTTGGCAATCACTTACTGATTTACTGTGAGAGTTAAAAGACAGATAAAAGGAAGAAAATAGTTTGCTGATTTTTCAGTAAAAACATATTTTATTACAACAGTAAATAGTTTTTACAGAGGTTAAAGAGTATCCGAGTTTAAAGAGTATCAGAGATTAAAGGGAATCAGAGTTAAAGAGTATAAGATAAAGAATATCAGATTTCAAAACAGATTTGAAATATCTGAGCCAGCAAAGAGGACACCAAGGCAGCCAGCTGCACCTAATCCACAATTAGTTTCTATTTTATTTGGATAAATAGGGCAGCTTGCTGATTTGTTAAGCAACTATCTCTATTTTGTTGTAAAGATATTTCTATTTTCCTTAGATAATTACTAGAAGCATTCTAGGATATTTTGTAAACTTTTTTGTATAAATACTTCACTCTTTGAAGTATTATTGTGGAATAAATTGCTGAAGATTTCGATAGTCATTTTTGTTGTCCTTGAAGGCTTGTGTGTTTCAAATTTTGAGTAGCAGACTAGATCGAACCAATTAGCATCATATTTCAGGATTCATGTGATGAGCTATTGAAGTGAAGTATTTTATACTTGTCATTTTTTATCTTCTTTGTTTCATGCATCCATATATGTGTTCCAAATTTGAATGATAATTCAAGAGTATTATTTCAGGATTTGTTAAAAGCACCCTGTATTTACTATTTATCATTTCTATGTTTTCTGCTGATTTCCAAAGTAGGGAACCCTTAATTTCTCCATCTTTTGATTTGACCTCTGCCTACTACTTCCTTTTTACGGATCAAGAAACCTTCATCACTCTTTATCTCGATCATATCCTGCAGCTTGACCTTCAAGGATCTTCAAAGGCTTATCTATATTGCCCTGAAAACATTTGACTTTTTGGCCTTGATCCTAGTTTTGTCTTCTTGACTTTTGATTGCTTAGCCCAATGGACAAATAGATTTCCCACTATCCATCTCATTAAGTTATTTTTTCACACCAAATCAAACAAACCAAAACCAAAGTGCACTATCATAACTAGCCTAATATTTTATTAATCATAACAAAGTTAAATTTTATAGAGAGAGCCCTCTCTAAACCATAGGAATGCTACATCCTAGAGTTTAAAAGTTGGTGTGTGGTTACCTCTAGGGTTATTTCAACTATAAATCAAAATATCACAAGTTATAGAATTACTAGTGTGATAACATATTGGTGAATCCACTGGGGACTTAACCAATCCTTAGTTGTAAACTAGTTCTTAAAGGAAATCATTTTTATCATCCTTTTTCCTTTAAGACTGTTTGACAAGTTGTGAGTATAAAAAATTGTAATTCTGGCTTCTACGAAAATTTACTATACCAGGTCTAACCTGGATCCTAAACCTTCTGTTATAGTAGACAACCCGGATAGAATTGGGAAAAAGAAAAAATAGATAGAGGATTTAGATACTAAAGTTTCATTAATAAGACTCAATTCATTACCACAAGAAATAGTAATTTTACAGGATATAGAGTTTTATTTGAAATTTGAACATTCTTTATTCAGGAGAAAATCTGAAAGTAATTTAAGTATTGTTGTTTTAGACCCTGTTTTTATTTCATTTTTGGAAACAAAAAAGAAAAATATTGCAACAAACTATGAATTAATGAAAGTAAAAAATCAGGACAAACTTGAAGAGATTAATGCTACTATTTTTAAGGAAATTGATGAGGCTATAGAATTAGCCCAATTGTTATCATATACATCTAAACCTTTTACTCCTCATTTAGATACCACTACATCATCTATATTTTCTACTACCATCCAATCTACAGATCCATTTAACCCTAGATTACATTTATAGCCTAGAAGATTTTTTCCTTCATCCCCTACATCCACTTCATCCACTAGTTTACCTTCTACGTTTTCAACCACATCATTCTCATTTCCTAATATTTCCTATATTCCAGTTTCTTTTTCTAGTACCTCAACTTTATCCTTTAGTTCATCCACTTCTTTTTCTAGTTCAACATCTCATAATACAGTTTCATCCATTACTTCTGTTACTACATCAGCCATTACTTCCTGTTTAGCCCCAAGCACTTCTACTTTACCTCCTAGCCAAGGTAGAATTCAAGCTATGGCTGCTAGGTATGCTCCCCTTGTTCTTCCAGTACAACTTCATGATATGCCTCAAGATTACCAAAGTAAGATACCACAGTTTGATGCTACTACTCATTACACATCTCAACAGCACATTAATAAAATGACAGATTACTTTGAACTCCATGAGATAGATGAATTTGATGTTCAAATTAGGCTCTTTGCACAAACATTAACAGGGGAAGTCAAAAAATGGTTTAAAGGTCTTCTACCTGGTAGTGTAGCTTATTTAGCTCTTTTCCATAGATTATTTTTAAATAAATGGGAAAAGAAGAAAAATCCACATCAAATATTGTCTAAAGTTGGTGCAATGAAAAGAGCTCCCAATGAATTAGTATAAGAATAATGCACGAGATATAACTGTGTTTACAATTAAATTCCTGTAAATCTCAAACTCACTCCTGACTCTGTCTTAATTAAATTCCCAGACAGATTTTACACTAACATGGCATATCAGTTAAGAGAGAGAAATGTAGAAACTTTGGAAAGAATGCAAACAGATGCAGTAGGTGCAGAAGTAAACATTCTACCTAAAACGAACAAATTAAGAAAAGAGAGGAGAGTAAATATGAAAGAAGAAGCCTCTATTTCAGACACAAAAATATATATGTTAGATAAAAAATTATAGAGAATGATGGATATATTAGACAACACAGAAGCAAGACCTTAATTGGATAATGAACATCAAATCAGAAATCCCAACTTTAGGAAAAGAAAAATTCAGGAAAATCAAAAGAATCAGCCCCAGACCAAACAATAAGACCTCCCTTTCAGGAGAACTATGCTGAGAGTTCTTAAAACAATGATTATGATGAGGATACCATAAATTTAATGCGAATATATGATAATAACACTATCTTTCTCACACAGGAAGATAAAGAGTTATTTGAACTTCAACAACTCCAATTAGATTCGAGTGAATCCTTCGATTATAAACAAGGTTATGATTTTTCCATCAATAAAGTACACAATAAATATAACCTAAGAAGTAAGAAGAAAAATGAGCCTTCTACTAAGAAAATTTCCCAAACACAGAATAAGAAAATAGTAGAAGCTCCCAAAACAAAAATTCTGCAAATTCTACCTAGGGAAAATAAGCAAAACTCGAGTTCTTCCCAAAAAATTTCTAGCTCTAAGATTTCACCAAGCCCTAAGATTGTTGATATAACTGTTGAAGTTTCTCAAGCTACAAAAGATTCACAAAAATCTACTGCTGCTAACCATGTAATTCTACTCAAACAACAAACTTAGATCCTAAAATATCCAATGCTGATCCAAAATCAGCAGAGTCAAAAGCTGCCACTACAAAAACAACTTCTGACAATTCAAAATCTAAGAAAACATCTATTGCTTCGCAAACCATTCCTGAAAAGAAAAAAAGAGAGGAGTAAAACATAAGAAAATCAAACTGAACATGAAAACATAACTGTAGAAAAGCAAGATAAACCAACCAAAACTATAGTTACCAAAGAAGAATTGATTCAATTCAGTAAACCACAACCTTCATTCAACATACAAGCTGAAATTGCAAAGCTAAGAATACCAATTCCTTTGATAGAATTGGTAAAACATGACTGGTATAATTCAGCTATCACTAAAACATTAAACATAAATGATGGAGAAGACTCCATAAACCTAAATGATGTAATATTCCCAGTTAGGCCAAGCTAATGGGGATATTCAATTTTGTTTCATTTTTCTATTTCATGAATAAAAATCTAAAGAAGGATCATAAAACTCCTCAAACAACAAATAAATCAATTCAACATGTGAACAAGGCTAAATCTGGGATATTTGAATCAGCACCCTTAGGTCTGAAAGGGGCTGAAGATTTTTACCGAGTGAACCATGACCAAATAAAAAACATTATCTTGGAGGAGTGGAAATCAATAAGGCACAGCGTCGTTTTAGTTGGAGGTGTTTCATGTGAAAGGAGCTATTACATTGAGATGGTTTAGGGTTTTGAAAGCTTTCAAACTTATAAAAGGAAGAGGAGAGCAACACAAGAGGGTTGTTGATGATTATGTTATTTCTGAAGATTTTTTCTATTTAGACATTTCTTATTCTCCTTTTTGTTTAACAGACAATGGTGTTGTTTAGGACTGGGTGTTCTTGATTGGGAATCCCACCTCTTTCCTTGAGAGGCCTCTCGGAAGAGTTTTCATTTCTTGTCCACTAATAGGCATTTGGCCAAGCCCTTCTTCCAACTACAATGTAGATCCTATTGAGGGTTTGGTTGTCTTTGTAAGCTGCAGCAAGTGGAGGCTATATCTACTCATATCTAGGAAAATATAGCGCCTCTTTTCAGTGGGTAAGGCTTCTATCCTATTGGAAAGAGAGTGTTGGATGACTAGAGCTACATTTTCAGATCTTGGCATCAGACCAAACATGTTCTAGAGCCTACAATGTAGTCTTGCTTCAAGAATTGCGTTATTTGTGAGGGTTTTGTTGTAGGGTCTTTTGGCACACTTTTTGGAGGAGTGGATTTCATGTGTTGGAGATCTGCCCTTCACATTTGAGATCCAATAGAGGGGAGCTAGCTCTAGATTTGAAGTGTAATATAGAGCAGTTGCAGCTAATAAAAATAACACTGTCAAGATATTTCAGTCCTAATACATGGTTGTAGGACCTCATTTTGAGGATTTTCTTCCATAACAGTCTTCTATTTATTGTTTTACATCTCTTTGGTTGTCTTATTCACATATTTTGATGATGTATATGTAAATAATGATCCTACATATTGGCCTCCTTCTCTTACTTGGCTGATTTGCATTATTTATCTGTATTATTGTTTAATATTGCTGCATTTCCCATTTGGGAATATTATAGTGGTATCAGAGAAATCATCTTCGCATAGCCTGTAAAAAGCCAATATGTCTTCAGAATAAGAAGAGCCTCTTACTGATAGAGAGAAGAGGTATCTAAAAAGAATACAAAAGAAATTTGATCACACAAATGATGATAAAGACAAGGTAAAGCCCCTGAATCTAGAAGCGATGAAGAAGAAAAGGACTTTGCAAAGGTCCTTTTGAGAGCCATGCAAGATCTTGCTAGAGAGATCTAAGAGATGAGAATGGAAAAAATCAAAGGATCTCGTAAGATATTTCATCTTGGAGAAAGCTCTGGCATTTATCACCACTGGAATGATCAACCAGTGCATCAGCCACAAATTTCCCAACGCTCTACCATGCCTACCATTTTAGTTGTGGGAAATGAAGGGTTTCAAGAGCAAGCATCCATTGAATACTATTTTGAAGAATATGAGTCTCAAAATTAGAGATTCAAGTATCACTTGAGTTTTCAAGAGTTCTGTCACCTCAAGGACAAAAGAAGACCAAGGTACCAACATAGAGATGGTGGATTCACTCAGAATCATGATCAACATCACTCTATGGGAATATTATTTTTACCCAATTTTGATGGGTCATCCAAGTGTTCTACCAAAGCATGGGTAGAAAAACTTGACATCTACTTTCAATTGAACAAGGTTCAAGAGATGGAAGCTTTCAAGATAGCGGCGTTGCACTTTGAAGGTGAATCACATGACTTGTGGTTCCATGGCTTATGTACATTGGGTCATGCCAATGTGACTACTTATTCAAAGTTCACTAGAAGACTGGTGGAAATATTTGACAGAAGAGATCTAGAGGCACCATTCATGAACCTTGCAAAGTTGAAGCAACAAGGTAATACAAAATCTTATATTTCTGAATTTTTGATATTATCTGTTATGGTTCCTGATTTGTCTATAGCAAGAAGGGTGTACATGTTCATTAATGGTCTAGATGAACCTATTCATGGGTTGGTGAAATCTACCAAGCCCACTACCTTGAATGATTCCATTGAGAGGGCTAGAGACCTGCAAGATGCCTTGCCAAAAGCAAAGGAAAATTTCCAGCACAAGCCCTCTTTTCATTCTAAAGGAAAGGAAGAGAAAGTTTCTCTTTCAAAGGAGAGCTCATACAATAAGCCTCTTGATGATGAAGTCCGGAGAGATCTAAGGAAGAAGAAGCTATGCTTCACTTGCCAAGAATCATGGGCACCTGGACATAGATTTTCTGCTGGAAAAGCACATTACATAGAGGTCTTCTCAGATATTGAGGAGGAAGAAGAAGATGAACCAAGAATAGGTCACAGTGCTGACACTACTCGAGGAGATCCAACACCATCAAGAGATGGGAATGGAGCATTTTCTCCTATTGGATGGACCCTTTCATATTTGAGGGGAGTACCTAAGCACTTGACCTTAAGAGTTCAAAGTTCAATCTTAAATCAGATGGTTTATAATGAGTATTTTTAGTAGGAGAGAAACCATCTTACATTTTTAATTACTGTGAGTTTCTGGAATATTCTATTCATGATAAATTCCTCAAGTTTTCTGCTGAAAGTTCTTTCAAATATCATTCATAACTGGTATACTAGTTTCTATTTTTCCACGCATAAAAAATTAAGTTTCCATTACAAGAATAATATGTACAAGGAAATCCCCAGTCTCTAATACTCTGATGCATTGGACTTCCCTGGTGAGGAAAATATAGAATAATTTTCATTCTCAGAATATGTAGATCAATTTCTGCACATGGCTTTATATCTCTAGAGTAGTGATTTAATTCTTTGGATCTCACGTGAGATCAAAATAAATCTTCATCTCAGTGACCAGAAAAAGATAGGAGACTAGTATCTTTACCAAAATTAATCAAAAATAAGCATCTATGGGTGTGAGATAACTCCCTACAGATTGCTTAAATTTCTAACAATTAATATTTTTGCATTGGAATACATAAGGAAAATGTTGAATATGGATTTTTTTTTTTTTTTTTGTAGGAAAAAATATCGATTCAAGTGGAAAGAGAAAACTAAAACATTCATCGTCAACACTAGAGAAACTGAAGAAGAGACATAATCCTTATTGAAACAAATCAAGCTCAAATTTTTCTTGATGCAACAAAATATTTCTCAATGTCCATGGGAGATTTATCATTAAAGGATAAATAAATTGAAAATCTTAAAGCTCAGCTCTAGATACTACAAGAATAGAAAATCAAAAGTGATAATGCATATGCAGCAAAGTTGAAAAAGAGCCATAAATTAAATGAGAGGATATAAAGTTATGAAAATGAATCAGTGATGGCATAAACTATTGCTCAAGAAAAATAAAGCATTTGGATTAGTATAAATGAATCTATGACTAGTATGTCGCCTTTTATAGAGAGCATTTTTTAATAGGAATAATTTTTGCAAAAATAAAAAGAGGTTGTGGCCAAAGTAAAAGAAGAATTAGATCATAAACCAAGAGATGCAGCTAGATTAATCATGATTCTAAACTCTAAAACAAAGAAGAACTAGAAGAGTGTGATATTCAAGGAAAAACAAATACTATCTTATAAGTCTGGAAAGCCCTTACTAAAAGGAACTTAATGCTGCAGTTAGAAAACAAATGTCATAATATAGAAGCTCAAGTTAAGAAATTTCACAGAAATTTTAATGTGTTATATTAGAAAGGACTTATAGGTCTTCAAGGGATGGTTGATAAAGTTATTCCTCCATTAGAATATCAAAGAAGGTTGCATGGGGTAGCCATTGAAAAAGATAAATTTTCTAATATCAAGGGATCTATCAATGGGAAAGCTTTCATGGAGGGTTTTAATTATGATTTATTAATTCATCATGAGATTAAACTCTTGTTCATACTCAAACCAACTTTTGAAAAATACACTAACGTTGATGAAGCATATAGGAAATTGGTAAAATTTACCCTTCCTCGTGAGGATAGAAGGGATAAACTATTTGAGTTTATTGGATGACAAGGAAGAAGGTATTTCAACAATAGCATGCAGATTCTTAGTTGAAAGGAAAAAAATTTCACGAACAACAAATAGTTAAACAAATTTTCAACTCCAGTCATCAACATTTTTCCTCGAATTATGTATCATCTGTCAAATTAGTTTCTGTTAGCACCTAATTTGAACCTTGGGCTAAAAGAAGGCAAATCAGGGTAACCTCAAACCACACCCACCCTTGTAGCTAGCCCTACAAGGTCAGGAGAGGGCTCTCTCCGTAAAAAATATCCAATGAAATACGAGAGTAAACTGATTTTAGTCTAGGTATAATAATTGGAAATGTTTTTATAAATTTCAGGGTTGTATGAACAGATGGGGTTGGGCAGTTTGAAATTGGGGAATTAAATCAGAGATATAGGGTATTTCATGGGGCAAGGTAGGCAGGCATTTTAACAATTCAATTTAAATGATGATGGAATGTTTAAGACTGGTGAGGAGCTAAAAGGGGCATAGGAGATGGATCCTTTTAAAACAGAATAAAACATCAAGTATTGAATGATTTCCCAAGGCATAGCATTATATAATGGATTATACCTATCTTGAAAGCATTCAAACAGAGATATGAATGAAATGAATGGCAAACATAACAATTAACAGATGAACACAAAAGAAATAACAATGCTAAAATCCATACCACAGGGATCCCACAAATCAAAGTTGCATATCTTTATTAATTCCCTGCCAAAATGTTACAAATGGAGTGCAGAGCGTCCATAGTGATTCCAAACATATTCCACAGTTTATTCCTCTCTTTACAAATGATGAAGGATTACATTAAATATACAAAATTTGAGGGGAGTAGATCCACACAAGTAGGGGTTGTTTCAGCACCTCAGAAACTGAAATCTGAACATAGGAAAGGACAAAAAATATGCCCCTGAAAAGAAGGAGAAACAATACATTTGATCATCTAGAGGATTTGCAGTTGCTCGAATAGTGGAGAAGGAAGACAAATTTAGAACCATTTCTCCTTTTTATCATTTTTGTCGTGCTCTGTGTTTGTATTTTAGCTCTCCTCCTTGAATATTTCATTTCTTTTGTTGAAAATCCCTTTATGCCGAGAAATGCCCTTTGGAACCAATAAAACTGAAATTTTTCCATTTAATGAAGAAAAATACACTTTTTGGGTGAAAAGGAGAAAAGGAAAGCATTGTGGGCCCACGTTGTGATCGTAAATCACAATCAAAAGAGGGGAGGGGGAGTATCACATAGTGGAGGAAATGCGATTGGAGTCTTACGATGCAATGGGTTCTATGGGGAAATCGCAATCGCAAGTCAGAAGGGAAGGGGTGTGACATATAGTGGAGGAAATGCACGATGTGATGAGAAACATGCAATTCATCGCATTAGCGGGTCAGGAAAGAACATTGTGATGAAAACTATGCAATGGAAGGAAAGGCCTTTATAAAACAAATAAAAAAGAGTTTCCCGCTTTACAAAGGAAACAACCCTTTTTTCATTGAAAAGGAGGAAGGATTTTGGTGGGATCGGGGACAATCGCAATCGCAATCGGGAGAGGGAGCAAAGGAAAAGTACTTATGGGAACTGCTAACTGCGATGTGCAATTCATCGCATCGGTGGGGAAAGAGCACGGAGTTTTAAAATATGTGAAAAGGCTTAAGAAATATTTAAAATCGATCTACCGTACTTTACAAAGGAAAAACTACTTTGTTTGGGAAAGGGCGGAAGGGTTTATGGTGGGACCCAACCAATTGCAATCATAATCGACGAGGAAGTGGAGCGGGAGCAGTGCTATGAGAAATGTCGATTGTGATGGTGCGATGGCTTGTGAGTCATCTGTTCGGAAGGGTGGATCGACGTTGGAGATGTGATCAGGGGAGGTCAATCGCATCAGAAGTTTTTTAATCGGAGGTGGGTCAATCGGGAGTGTGTGATTGCAATGATGTGATCTGATCAAAAGAAAAGGGGATGCAATTGAAGAATTTTAAAATTATATTATAAATTCTAAGGGAACAAATGAGAAAAAGGGGGGGTAGTGTTAGGCTTTTGGGGACTTTTGTTCACTTAGGCATATTTTGCAATCCAGAAGTCATTTTTGAGAGTATAATATATCATTGGAAAGAGATTTTCGGGCTCTTTCTGATGGAAAAACTTAGAACATGATTTTATACTGAAAATACTGTGGAAAACACCTTTAAACAGTAGGGTGGTGGCTCTGTGGAGATAGCAGCTTCTGAAGTGCTATTTATTACATGTGAAGACAGAAAATTACATAAAAAGATGATAATAAAAGAAAAGTACCATGTTTTCACCTCAAAACTTGTTTTTGAGGTGAAAATTACATCAAGCTCAATAGAACAATTCTTTGATCTTTGCAGATACTGTGCCTCTGAGTTTATTTTTCCTCCTCATGATCTTGCTCATATTTATTGACACTTTGCTCATTAATTTTACCATGATGAGACACTAGAACCTAATGAGACTGACCCTATGACATAATAATATGAATTGGGAGTGAAAGTGAATCATGACTGAAGACCATAGAGAGGAGAATCAACAAGTTTTACATAAGGGAAAATTGATGAAAGACCACTACCATCAATGAATCCATGACCTAATGGAATGATGAAAATTTATTGTATGGGACTCCTAATATGAAAATGCAAAAGAGTGAGTTTGATCACTAATGGCAGTATGGTCAGACTGAAACTAATATTGGCTCCAATGGGGATGGTAGCTCCTTGGAGGTGCCAAGAACACCGTAGACCAAGTAGCCTTATCCATTGGGAAAATATGGTCAAAATACTAAAAATTGACATAATTCAGACTGAATCTGACTCAAACTGTGACTGAAAACTAAATTAAAACCAGCAAACCTCACACATATCATTCAATTTTTATAGCCTTTAGCTCGGGCCCCAAACTTCAATGACTGTGTACTTGAAATCTGACCAAAAATAACATGGTATATACAATGATTGTGACATAGTTTCTGATCCATTATCCTCAAAAATGGTAGTGCTTCAACCGCCTACCATTTACTCGTCCTCTGGGGAAATCTTGGCCATCCATCTCTAAGAGAAACAAAACATTCTATCCCCTGTATGCTAAAATCATGTATGGTCCTTTCCACAGGTTGTCAAACTTACCATGCTTCCATTTGTCCTCATTTCATGCATCCCATCTCAACACCACATCGTCCAACTGAAACCTTTCTGCTTTGGTCTTATGGTCATAGATTTTCTTTATCTTCTCTTGCAACTGAATAACATTCTGAGAAACTTCCTCTCTTATCTACTGAAAGTGGATCATTTGATTGATCCTTCACTGGTTATCATCTTCCTCAATTCCAACCTCTTTCAATAATCTCATGATCGAAATTGTAAGTGAAGTGGGAAAAACAACATTAGTACCATAAACCAACTCAAGCGATGACATACCTGAAGATTTCTTGTTGTTGACTCTATCTGCCCATAACACGTTGATGAGCTTTCAATGCCAGTTCTTCTTGTTCGCTTCCATAATTTTCTTGATTATGTTTATCAGAGATTTATTCGATGATTCTGCCAGGCCATTTCCTTGTGGGAAGTATGATGTCGAATGGCCCAACACAATGTTGTATTTGTCGTAGAATGCCACCATATTTTTAGATCTAAACGTTACTGCATTATCTGTTATGATTTTGTGATGGCAACCAAAATGAGACAAGATATTTGATTCTAAAAATTGAATGATTAATGTATCAGTGGCCTGCCTTGTTGGAATGGCCTCAATCCATTTGGTGAAGTAATCGGTGCCTGTCAAGATCCATCTATGCTGTGCTGATGCTATAGGATGGATTTCTCCTATGAAATCAAGTCGCCACTACTGGAAAGGAGAATTTACTGAAACTAGTTTCAAAGGAAGAGGAAGAAATTTCCTTTTTCCTTGGAAAACTTGACACTCATGGCAACTCATCACTATTTTGTACAGATCTGAGAATAAGGTGGGCCAATAATATCCTGTTCTCAACTCTTTGTTAACTGTAGTTTTCCAAAACAAATGACAACCCCAATCACCTTTGTGAAAGTCGCGTATAACGTGTTGAGCCTCATCTTCAACCAAACAATTAAGCAGAATACCTCTTGGATCTTTCCAATAAAGAGCACTGTTTAAAATAAAAAATTTAGCAGACTTAAGTTTTAGTGATCTACCTTTGCTTCTAGACATCTCAGGAGGTGATGAAAGGTGCTGAATAACATAGACTATGTCTGAATACCATGGGGATTATAGAGAAATGTTTGAAACCGAAACAAGAAAACCTTCATCCTTATCCTCTGACATTGCTGCTATAAGATTTATATCCAAAGCATGCAGGTTTGATTGGGCCATTAGCTTTTCCAAGCTTTGTCCTTTGATCAACTTTGTGGGTTCGATCTCCAAATCATATTCCAACATTGTTGCTATCCACTTACCTCTCCGACCCTCTGGATCAGTTTGCATCAAGACATTCTTCACTGCTGCATTAGGAACATATTCTATGGTATGTGAATGCAGAATGTATACTCTAAAATCCTTCATTGCTTTTATAAGTGCCAATGCTTGTTTCTCAATGATATTATACTGCAAAACATCATCTCGAATGGTCCTACTGAAAAAGGCAATGGGTTGTTCTATATGATCTCTCTTTTGCATTAATACCGTAGCCATGGTATGCTCCGATGCAAATGAGAATATAATGAAGTATTGAGTATAGTCAGGACTAATCAAGACTGGGGCATTGGACAGAGCAAAATTTACCAGATTAAATGACTTGATAGCCTCCTCACTTCATTTGACAGTGCTATCTTTCTTCAACATATTAGTCATTTCTCTTAAATGTTCAGCCAAATTGGGTATAAATCTGTGCAAAAATTTCATCTTACCATTGAATGCTTGAATCTCCTTTTTGTTACGTGGAAGGTAAATATTTTGAATTTCTTCCATTCTTGAAGGATCAATGCGGATGCCATCTTTAGAAATGATATGCCCCAACAACTTGCCTTCATCCATAGCAAATAGACTTTTCTTTGGATTAAGAGAAATCCCAAACTTTCTGCATCGCTGAAATACAACGCTCAAGTGGTGCAAATGTTCATAATCACAACCAAAAAATACTGTCAGATCGTCCAAATAAACAACAAGAAAAACATCCTTTTCATTGCAAAAGAAATATCCATTGCTCGCTAGAAAGTGGCTCCAACATTCTTCACACCAAATGGCATTTTGGCATACTAGAAAGTTCCCCAGGGTGTTGTGAAAGTAGTCTTGTCTTGGTCTTTCTCATGCATCAAGATCTGATTATAGCCTGAGTAGCCATCGAGTAGTGACATCCTTGATTCTCCAACTACTCTTTGCAGAATATGGTCCATCTTCGGAAGTGGATAGTTATCCTTTAAGGAGGCTTTATTTAGATTTCAGAAATCTATGCACAACCTTATCTCTCCTATATTTTTATGTACTGGGACCACATTTGAAATCTAGTCAGAAAATCTAATTGGGACAATGATAGCAGCTTTATACAATCTATTTACCTATTTTTCAATGGATGGCAACAACTTTCAGTTGATCCTTCTCAACTTCTGTCTAAATGGCTTCTGATCCGGCTTGATGGGAATAGTATGTTGAATTATATTTTTGTCATACACCTTCAAATCTGAATAATCCCACGCAAACACATCAGATAATTTAGAAATTAATTTAACATACTTTTCCTTTACCTCAGAGGACAATGATTTTCAAAACTTCACAACTTAGTCTTGTCAGCTATCCCAAGATTAACATCTTCAACTACTTTATCAGTACGCACCAAGCTCGGTTTCTTTGCAACATCATCCTAATCAAAAAAATCCTCTAAAGGTATGACACCTCTAGGAATTACATTTTCTTTCAGCTGCAATACATCCATATGATTTGCTTCGATTTCTTGATCATCGACCTCATGATCACCTTCTATAGGAGTATCCTTGAATTTTCCTACATTCTGCAAAAAAGAATTGATTTCATTTTCATCCCAAAACACTTGCCAATACCTTAAATTATCTGGAATAGTAGGCCGATGCTTGACATAAATTTCAAATTTGTTGTTGGAGTTCATTGGAATCTTCAAATTTCTTGCAGTGGTGGCAAGAAAATCTGCAATAAGATTCTGCATTCGGGGTACTGTTGTCAAAGTGTACTCAGAAAACATCCTCAATATGTCTAGGACTACATTTCTATAAGCCCTCAATCACGGATTATTTTCTTGGTACTCTCCTTTTACCCATTTTATTATCAACTCTGAATCTCCATAGACAGAAATTCTCTTAGCCTTTAGCTTCTTCAAAATTTTCAAACCTGCAATCAAAGCTTCATACTCTGCTTCATTGTTAGAGCAGTCAAAATCCAATTTTTAAGCACATACTCTGACATTAATAGGAACTTTTTCAGGCTAGAAAACAAGGCTCCGAATCCATATTCCTATAATAGCATCATCCTTACCAATAGCTCCATCAAAATCCATGCTCCAAAGGCCTTCTTCTTCTTCTGCTAGATGCTGAAATTTAACTTCTTTCTCCACTTTATCTTAACTGATTTCTGCATCTTTTTGTTGTTCACTATCCTTTTGCTATTGGCAGGTAGGAAGCTCAGAAATGCTTGCTTCTTTATCTTTTTCATGTTTAAGGACTTCCCTAAAATTTTCTTAAATTTCAGGTATCTCATCTACTTCGATCAACTGGACATTTTCATCATTCAAACTGCCATCTGAATATAATACAAATGAATCCAGATCTATGTGGACTACATTAATGGGATGATTAAATAGCTTCTCTTTGCTGGTGATCATGTATTTCATTTTCTTCTCCCTATATAATTTTCTCAACTGACCGAACACAAGAATGGTGGCATAAGAGAAATCAAGCTGAATGGTCTCTTTCAATTTTGCACCCCATGACCTGGACAGAAGCATTCCAAATCATGGTGGAACATCGGCAACCACTACGTCCATCAAAACATTTTTGGCTGGGATTTGGTCTAAAGATACTAACAAGTC
Source organism: Pinus albicaulis (assembly GCA_034641835.2). Classification (NCBI taxonomy): domain Eukaryota; kingdom Viridiplantae; phylum Streptophyta; class Pinopsida; order Pinales; family Pinaceae; genus Pinus; species Pinus albicaulis. Next base: position 131,497 of record JAXQQM020058972.1, read on the forward strand.
TTTGATAAGACCAATACAATGGACCCTACCGGAGTCAAAGGAATACAAATCATGGTATTTGTGGGTAATATCAAGACCCAATTTCTCCATAATGGCTTTGGGCATCAAGTTGTGTGAGGCTCCAGAGTCCAACATAGCATTATGTAAAATGAACTCATGCAATCTAAAAATCAGGTAGAAGGGAGGGACTTCACTTTCTTCAGACTGACCTTCTATGGCTGGACCAAAAATGAGTTCAAGATAATCATCTTCAAGATTTACCATATATGATACAGAGTATATTTGAAAAATTCTAGACACTTGATGTTTATAAGTGCTATTTTTCACCAACTCAGTCAAGGGCATGGACACCTTCAGCTTAGATATTTCATTTTCCAAATTAAAAGATGGGACTTTTTCTACCTCTTTGACAGGAGTATCCTTCTTCTCTACTTGCTCATTTGTTGCGCTATGTTGGTTCTTTTCATTTGCAATGTTAGTCACTGAGGATTCCTTGCTAGGAGAAGGATAAATAGGCTCTTTCCTTTTTCTTTGAGTATTTGAGGAGTTGTTTTTCGATTGCAGCTCTTTTCTCTTCTGAATAGGATTGATCGGCACATCTCTGCTCCTCAAAGAATATTATTTCTGTTGTGCTGAAAAAACGTTCATGTATCCTCTTTGATAATCATCAGACTCTTCCTCTAACACTAAATCGTTGGCCAATATGAAATCTTCGTCCTTTCGAATGTCTGTAGTCATTGTATGTTCCTCATATTCTGTGAGAAAGATGGGCGCACCATCAAAAATGAAGAAATGGTTGGCTTTAATGACTGGATCGTCATAATCATCTGTATCCATTCCCTAAACATAATTTTGCTACAATGAAGTTCTGATCTACTGCTGTGGCATTGCTTGGTCCTGCATTCTATGTTCCCTCTGCTTAATTCGAAATTGTGGCTGCTACTGTCTAGTGAAATTTGGATTCCTGATTTGTGCTTCAAGTCTATCTAAAATAGTCAACCGATCAACCATTTTCTCCACTGTTCGGATCAAAGTGTCCATCTTACTATCTGAAGGGGATGCTTCTTCGTTCACAATTACTCTATTTTCTTCCTTTTTCTACGCTCTTCTGGCCAAAAAAATTTCTTCTACACTAACAACTATCTTCTGCATGTCTTCAAGTGTGGTAGGATCTCTTTCTCGTAGTTGATATTCCATACCAGCATTGAAACCATCTGGAAACTTGAGCCAAGCTAACCCCATGCGGGGCTTCAGATTGGCCGAAATAGCATTATACACAGCATTAAATATCACACAATAATCCTGTACAGTTTCACCCACATTTATTTTAATATTTTCATATTCAGACAAGATTTGAAGTGGGTTTTTCTTTACCTCCCACTGGTTTAATAATTGTCTATGTAACTCTTGCAAAGTGTGGATAGAGCCTCCTGGTAAGGCTCTAAACCATTTTTGAACTTCACCTCCAAAGCTTTGGACAAACAATCTTGTGGTTACATTTTATGCCTCTACCTCATGAAGGTTGAAGAAGTCATTCCTCTTATCAACATGCTGCTAGGCTGTGGTGCTCTGAGTGGCATCAAAGATAGGTATTTTACTTTGGTAATCATTAGGCATATCATTCAAGTTCTGATGTAAAACAAAGGGTGCATACCGGGCAGCCATGACTTAAGGTGGATTAATAATAGCATTTTTGATATTAGGATTCAAGGGAGGTGTTGATGGAGGAGTCGAAAGCTGAGAAATGACTTCTGAAACTAATGGAAATACTAATGATTTAAGGGTAGGAACTTCTATTTCTGATAACTCTGAAGGCTCAAGGATATTGGTTACATTGACATATGTCTGAGGGGAATTCAAAATATAATCATCAATTGATCTGTTTTCCCTTTGAACTTCGATATCTATAAGAAAATTTGGATCTAAAACTGTGTCATTAAGTGGAGTTTCTGATTTATTTCTAAGCAAAGAAAGCTCAAAACACTCATCAAAAGAGAGGTCTTCTAGAAACAACCATTCACTAGGCCAGGTATGGGATCTAAAAATAGGTCTAGGGCTTACTGAACCTTCTTATCTTCTAATTATTCTTGCGATGAGATTAGGATTTTCAAACATAGGGAGAGGATTTGGATCAGTTTTGGCCCTTGTGTATCTCCTTGAAGACAGTGTTGTCAAATTTCTACTTTACAATGTTTTATTTCAGCCTATCAAACTCTGAACCTCATCATCCGGAGTCCAAGAATTTATATGGAAAATATTATTGGGGTGATCAGTTCCCCAGTATGGTTGCCAAAAATGTTAGCACCTAATTTGAACCTTAGTCTGAAAGAAGGCAAATCAGGGTAACCTCAAACCACGGTCAGCCTTGTAGCTATACCTACAAGGTCAAGAGAGGGCTCTCTCCATAAAAAATATCCAATGAAATACAAGAGTAAACTAATTTTAGGCTATGTATAATAATTGGAAATGTTTTTTATAAATTTCAGCGTTATATGAACAGATGAGGTTGGGCAGTTTGAAACTGGGGAATTAAATCGGAGATACAGGGTATTTCATGGGGCAAAGTTGGTAGCGATTTTAACAATTCAGTGGAAATAATGATGGAATGTTTAAGACTGTGAGGAGCTGAAAAGGGCATACCAGATGGATCATTTTTAAACAGAAGAAAACATCGAGTATTGAATGATTTCCCAAGGTAGAGCATTATACAATGGATTCTACCTATCTATCTTGAAAGCATTCAAACAGAGATATGAATGAAATGAATGGAAAACATAACAATTAACATATGAACACAAAAGAAAGAACAATGCTAAAATCCATACCACAGAGATCCCACAAATCAGAGTTGGATATCTATATTAATTCCCTGCCAAACTGTTACAAATGGAGCACAGAGTGTCCTCAGTGATTCCCAACTTATTCCACACTTTATTCCTCTCTTTACAATTGATAAAGGATTACGTTAAATATATAGAATTTGAGGGGAGTAGATCGACAGAAGGAGGGGTTTTTTTTCCACCTCAGAAACCGAAATCTGCACATAGGAAAGGACCAACAATATGCCCTAGAAAATAAGGAGAAAAAATACATTTGATCATCTGGAGGAATTTCAAGTGCTCGAACAGAGGAGAAGGAAGACAAATTTACAACCATTTCTCCTTTTTATCATTGCTGTCGTGCTCTGTGTTTATATTTTAGCTCTCGGCCTTGACTATTTCTTTTCTTTTGTTGAAAATCCCTTTATGTCGAGAAATTCCCTTTGGAACCAATAAAACTAAAATTTTTCCATTTAATGAAGAAAAATCCCCTTTTTGGGTGAAAAATGTGATTGGAGTCTTGTGATGTGATGGGTTCTATGAGGGGAAATAAAAATCGCAAGTCGAAAGGGAAGGGGTGCAACATATAGTGGAGAAATGCGCGATCACGATGAGAAACATGCGATTCATGTCGCATCAGTGGTCATCAAAGAAAGAATATTAGATGAAAACTATGTGATGGAAGGAAAGGCCTTTATAAAGTAAATAAAAATGAGTTTCACGCTTTACAAAGGAAACAACCCTTTTTCATTGAAAAGGTGAAAGTGTTTTAGTGGGACAGGACAATCGCAATCAAAATCGGGAGAGGGTGGAGGCAAAGTACTTATCGAGAGCTGCCGATTACGATGTACGATTCATCGCATCAGTGAGGAAAGAGCACGGAGTTTAAAATATGTGAAAAGGCTTAAGAAAACTTTAAAATTTATCTATTGCACTTTACAAAGGAAAAACCACTTTGTTTGGCGAGGTTTATGGTGGGACCCGACCAATCGCAATCGCAATCGGAAGAGAAATGGGTAGGAGCAATGCTACGAAATGCCGATTGCGATGGTGCGATGTGTGGGCACGTCCGATTGGAAGGGTGGATCAATAGTCGAGATGCACAATTAGGGGAGGTCAATCGCAGCGGAGCTTTTAATCGAAGGTGGGGTCAATCGGGAGTGTACGATTACGATGATGAGGTCGGATCGAAGGAAGGGGATGCGATTAAAGAACTTTAAAATTATATTGTAAATTCTAAGGGACCAAATGAGAAGAAGAGGGGGTGATTTGGGATTTTGGACTTTTGTTCACTTAGGCATATTTTCCAATCACAATTGGTAAGAGTGGAGCGGGAGCAGTGCTATGAAAAATGTCGATTGCGATGGTGCAATGGCTTGTGATCCGTCTAATCGGAAGGGTGGATTGACGGTGGAGATGCGATCGGGGGAGGTCAATCGCATTGGAAGTTTTTTAATCGGAGGTGGGTCAATTGGGAGCGTGCAATTGCTATGATGCAATCAGATAGGAAGAAAAGGGGATGTGATTGAATAACTTTAAAATTATATTATAAAGTCTAAGGGACCAAATGAGAAAAAGGGGGGGTAGGGTTAGGCTTTTGGGGACTTTTGTTCACTTAGGCATATTTTCCAATCCAAAAGTCTATTTTGAGAGTACAATATATCGTTGGAAAGATCTTTCTGGGCTCTTTCTAATGGACATACTTAGGACATGATTTTATACTGAAAATACTGTGGAAAACACCTTTGAACAGTAGGGTGGTGGCTCTGTGGAGATAGCAGCTTTTGAAGTGAAACTTATTACATGTGAAGACACAAAATTACATAAAATATGATAATAAAATAAAAGTACCATGTTTTCACCTCAAAACATGGTTTTTGAGGTGAAAATTACATCAAGCTCAATAGGACAATTCTTTGATCTTTCCAGATATTGTGCCTCTGAGTTTATTTGTCCTCATCATGATCTTGCTGATATTTATTGACACTTGGCTCATTAATTTGACCATGATGAGACCATAGAACCTAATGATACTGACCCTATGACCTAATAATATGAATTGGGAGTGAAAGTGAATCATGACTGAAGACCATAGAGAGGGGAATCAACAAGTTTTACATGAGGGAAAACTGATGAAATACCACTACCATCAATGAATCCATGACCTAATGGAATGATGAAAATTTATGGTATGGGACTCCTAATATGCAAGTGAAGAAGAGTAATTTTGATCACTGATGGTAGTATGACCAGGCTGACACTAACAGTTTTTGTTTTCTATTTTCTAGTGCTATTTGTGTTACAAAAATCAAAATAAGTTGGGTTTGATATTTTCTAATAAATTATGTAATAAGTCAAGATATTTTAAGAGAAAATTGTATAATTATGTTGTAATTCAAATTATACAGGGTTGAACCCTTGCAATAAACCTTTGAGCAAAGTTGTAATATCCTGCAATTTTTTCTGAGAAATGTACAATGATTATGGACTCGTTCTGAAGCAACTTGTGTTTTCCTGTGAGTCTTTCTATGTTTCTTATGTTCCATTTTTACATATTTCTTCACATATTTGAAGACAAATAGGAGATATGGGTAATATTAGATTAAATATTAATCTATATGAAATCCCCTTGCAAATTTATAATCAATTATAGAGATTACTTAATAGAAACTATTTGTTTTGTTTAATTCCTCTACATAAATTTATTGTTTCTTCGTGTTGTCTTTACATATGTTATGTTTGGCTGTAAGAAGATTTTACACGCATCCGCTCTACATTCCAAGTTATTTATTCTATATGAATATTTAATGAAACATATATACCATCTTTAATTAAACCTTTCAAAACAATTTAAAATATTTTTATGTTCAAAGTGAAGAATCAACCCTTTCTTATATCAGAGATAAAATTAAGAATTATGTAAGCTTAACATTTTAAAGCATTTGTGATCCAACCAAGTTAAAAAAACATTTTAAATGTTTTGAAATAGTTCCTTAGCCTAGAATTTCTACAACGGAGAACACATATATTATTTTCTAAAGAATGAATTTTTTTTACAGTGCCTTCAATTCTATTGTGTACATTATACTCATCATTTATAGCTAAAATGAAACACCTTAAATCTTGGTCCACAACATATATAGGATGATTTATAACTTGAGTATAATTACACAAAATATGTATCAATATTACTTCTCTTTATATCCTTAGATGTTACCCTCTATAGAATGGAATGGTAATATATGACATATCCATTTATAAAGTCCCTCCTATTTTAGCACACGAGGATCTTGATAACAACATACCAAATTTTGGGGGAATATTTGTAACCATTATATACATTACAACACTTTTAATGGTAATTTGTGCTAAAGTTACTACCAAATATTTGATTAACTCCAAACACTACACATTTTTTAGTCAAATATATATAAATCACTATAGGGCCTTGTCACTTGGAACTGAAGTTGATACATAATAATTTTTAGCATTATATTTTGATATTCCATAGAATCTAAAATGAAATTATAGATGAGATAATTGTGAATATTTAGAGTCAAATACAAAGGAGGAAGACTTCCATCTTGAATATCTAAAATTTGTCCAAAAATAAGAAAGGGGTTTTCATCTTATAAATTGATCACATCTCCTTCAACATCCACACTTGAAGATTGAATTCATTTGGACACATTTTCCTTATATCCATAATTTCTCTTGGGTTCTGATAAATGAATTGTAATTTTTACTTTTTATATCTCCTTTCTTCATTTAACATGGGAGAAAAAAGTGTTTATGTTGTATATTGATATAATGGATGTTTTTTAGACTATGAAGATAAGGTTTTAATAGTTTTATCCTGTGAAAGATCAAAGGTAACTTTCTTTATAGGTCTACCTCAGCCTTCTCGTGCTTTAAGTTTATATATTTTGTTTAGCCCAACAATTAGGAACTAGAAAAAGGATTGGTATTTAGAAGCTTCATAGTATTCTATATTTTGAGCTGTATGATGAACTTGGTTGACGAGAAAAATAGATTTATCTTAATGTTGATCACTAGAATAATTTGTTTCATCTACAAAAGGTGTTACTTCTTCCACATATTTATCATCTATAATCAGTGGAGGTTGAATTTTTTGGTCATTATTTGGTCTTTAAATTCCATAAAATTTGTGGCTCAAAAGGTCTTATGTAGTTTTCTAGTGCTCTATTCACATTTTTTTTGTACTTATCTAGGTTGTGTTTTCATCCTTTAAATTATATTAGAAAAGTTTTTCAACCTTTAAGTGACTTCATCAAATTTATGTTCTTCTTGCTTGATGTTTTAGGATGAACCAATATTGTTTTTTCCTTCAATTTCCTTTTTGTCTTTTCTTCCTTTGATCTCAATTTACTTAGTGTTTCTCTATTATCTTCCACCTCAATTGCATCATTTTACATGTATGCCAAGTTTCTGTATTTTATCTCATTTAACATAAAATCAAAATCATCATCCAATGCTTTAGAAAACCTAACCTTTGCTCCATTAACTCAAGGTTTACAATGTGCAGCACTTTTATTGTAAATTTTATTAAACTTGTTGATGAAGTATCACACATGTTTATTAGGATTATGTTTTTTGTCTTCTAATTTAGACAAATAATAAATAAGAACTTTCTTTATTCCCCTCTGATTTATGAAAATATTTTTTAACTCTTACCATGTAGCAATAGAATTTGGTTTCCATTCTCTAAACCAAACTGTAAAATTTCCTTCTAATCATTGAACAAAAAAACTCATATAAACATGTTCATATTATCTTCAAAATAAAAAAATGAAATAAATGATCTTCTGCATTCGGCCCTATTTACCCATTACATCTAGGGATATGCTTTAGATAATCGTGAGGAAAGGCATGAATTTGAATTGCTCTTAGTAGCACTAATGTCACATATCTAGCTACCACAACTCGTCCTCTGCTATCCATTCATTGTTGTTGTAAATTGGATTTTCTATGAGATAGAGGTTTCTTAGAAGAATATTTCCCTGAAATTATGGGCTTCTTTGAAAATTGAGGGTAGCTGAAAATTGAGGGCAACTGAAGAACTTTTCAACTTTAGAAATAATTTTCCCTTGATCTTCAAAAGATAAAGGATTTGTATAAATTTTAATATGTTCTTCACACTAATTATAATTATAAGGATAAGTATGGATATCATAGGATATAAAATATCTGAGTTTAAGCTCACCTAGTTTTAGTTCAAGCTCTCCACCTGTATGATAATATTCTGAAATCGATACAAGAAGTTCAAAAGATTCAAGTTGATGCACCCATAAGACATATTGTTGGAGGAATCCATTAGAAATAATTTATAATACTTTGGGAGGTAAATCAGATCAATTAGAAGGTATATGAATTGATTCAAACTATTCAAGGTGTGAAACTATTTTTAGTGGGAGGAAAATAGTAGTAGAGGCTTCAAGTATACATCTTAGGGACACAATTCATACATGTATCTCTGGATCTGATAATTGAGCAAAGTGTTAAGGATCAGAATGACATATTGTATGCCTCCATGAAGCCATATTTAATTTATTAAATCACCAAATGAATTTTTTTAGACTTGTAGCCTCTTATTCACCATTAGATGTTACTTTTGTAGTTGTACTAGGTAAATAAACTTCAAAACTCCATTCCTCTACAAAGACAACACTTTGATGTTGTTTCTTTGTATACATTTCTAGGATTGGAAATTGTGGCAAAGCATATAAATGAGGATTTATTTAAATTGATGATAAATGACTGAAATCATTCACATCTATATAATTCAAAGATTTTAAAGATTTCTCAAATTGTTGATTCCAATACTAAAAACATGCAATCTTATCCAAATAAAATCTTATCCAACATAATTTGGATAACTCTAATAAATACATCTCAAAATAGTAATTTTGGAACTGATTTAGTTGAATTTGTACATTATTTGAAGATTTAGTTAGTAACTACTACCTTTAAGTTTGGTTCCTTTGATTATGCTCATGTTCTTTACCTAATGTTTTCAATTTGAACCTGATTTCTTCTTACTCGATATGTTCATGAAATTTACCCCACTTATCATTATCTTGATACGAAATTTTATTACTTTTATGTATGTTTAATATAGCTTAGTGTATTTTTCAAATGTAGGCCTCATTAGAAAAATATGGTGAATTTCATATGAAATGAATAAATAATTTTCTAAACCTTTCAAAAAAATTCTACAGAAAAATTTCCTTACTTTAACATATTTTATGTTATCTATTGGTATATCATGTAACCTCTTCTAATAATACTAGTGGAGGATCAATCGGCCATGAACATCCCTAATGCTAGGAGTCCTTTTTTTAGAAGAAAAAAAATATTTTTATGAAGCCTCTTGATATAAATGTCTAGTTTTTGGAAATTTTTATCTAGTTGTAGCGTCAAATTTTTCTTTGTCAACACTTCTCTCACTTCAAGGATTTCCTCCATCCTATCTTCAATACCCATGTCTTCAAGTTCCTCTCTAGTTTTTTAATATGAAACTTTGATAATCCTTGTTGCTTCTCCAGGTTTATTGTCTAACTCTTCTTTGATATGAGAAATATATGATTTATCTTTGTGAAAAATATGTCCCTATTCAAAAATAATTTCTATTTGTGCCTAAATATCTGAAATGGAAGAATTTATGTCTTTTAGATCTTCTCATTAGCTTCCAATTGATTCTATGCATTAACACATTCATCCATATATTTTTCAAATTGTATAGTAAGCTTGAAATTATTTTGTACTTCTACAACATATGCATTATCTTCCTTGATCTTATTATCATCTGCGTTTTGTAATAATTTGTTTAATTTCTCAATTATTTCTTAATGATATATCTCCCATGGCTTTAGATCATTGTTCACGTGAATCCTATGCATTTTCTTCCTTGATCTTATTATCTTCTTCCTTTTTTAATAATTCCTTTAATTTCTCAATTATTTCTTAATGATATATCTCCTATGGCTTTATATCATTTTTCACTTGAATCCTAGTTAGATTGCCTTGTTTCCACTGTTGAAATGGCTACAATGATCTCTTACTCTTTCTTGTAAAGAATTTTCTCCATATCTTCCTCCATCTTCTTTCTTTGAATGTTTTTCTCAATAATCATACAAAACATATTCTCTTTTTACTTCTCTAATGGTCCTACTTTTTGATCTTTAGGATGTTCTATTTTTGGTAATTTCAAATTTTTTCATAGTGCTTGAATGCTTGCATTTTGTTTTTAATGATTTATTGAGCAAAATCAACATCATTAATATATAATCCTAATTTTATTATAATTTCTTGTAAAATATAACCTACGCGAAGAGCACTATTGCGTGGTGCTAACAATCACATCACATCCCTCAGATCCCTTTTTGCATCATAAGCAAGTGGGACTTTCTTTGCATCACAAGTTATCCTCTTTACTGCGATGTCCTTAACCTAACTTGTAAAATCTATGATATGTGATATGTTTGCCTGCTGATGCACCTTGGCATGGCGAAGCTCTCAAAATTTCCTTTGGCTGTAATCTTTGCCATTTTCATACATCACACTTATCTCTACCTTAATCAATTCCTTTGCTTTCTCTTATCGCTACTCTACTATTTTTTCTTCCTGCTACTCCTCCTTTTCTTGTTTGAAAATTCTTCAATTCTATCTCTCATGTGCTTACCTTTGTTTTTATTCATATATCATTACACCATCTCGAACTTGAAAATATAGTCAACTTGAAAACATAGCACTCTCTATATTATTTCTTCGAATTAGAATTCAGGATTTATTCTTTACTCGATCTATACACACATTCACTAGCTACAGACTGGAATCACACGGATTCTACCCATCCATTAAATCCTTTATCGCTCAGCAAGACTTATACATTCAACTTGAACTCACTCATCATGGTTTATCAGACAGAAACCATAAATTCACAATTACGGATCACTCAACATGTAAAAGGAATGACACACATAGTCACAATGAATTAAATTTCCTCATTCATTAAACAAATGTAAAAATACAAATAAAAACATGTTTTATAATCTAGATTTTGCTTGATCTAATTTTACATGGCCCTTTCTCTTCCTCTCCCTTTGTATATGCCCGTAGGCTTACAATTAAATTTCTCTCTAAGAATATCTTCTTTTTTCCTATTCTACATGTTTCTGCCTTTGAGGCTTTACAATTATATACAAAAGATTCTATAACCAATTTTTGTTGAGATCCCTAGGTTACTCAAAAATATCCTAAAAATCCTCTAAGCCCTCAATTAGTTCCTAAAATATCTTCTTTATCCCTTGAAGATCTCAACATTCAACTAAATCCTAAGTATCTTCCATAAATCATGAACTACTTTCTAATCTATGATTTACAATATTTCAGAATATCTCAATCCACACCAATTACTCATCAATGAATCATCAATCACTCATGTTCTCCTACATTCGAGAACATTTACAAATATGCCTCTCAATATTTAATTAAATCATATTCTAAATGTCTGACCTAAATCACTCAAAATATTGAACATTATCTTAATTAAATACTTAGGAAAACCAACTCTTTTAAAAAACACAATACCCCCTATATTCTACTAAATGTACAAATTTTAGGAACCATGATGCTCTGGCATTAGAATCCCAAGGTAGAAATAGTCATGATCTCTAGATAATGTCTTTTTAATGCTGATGGAATTCCTCCAGGATCCTAAACTTTGTTCTGTAATATGCTTTTGGTTATTGTTGTTGTTATTTGTTGTTGTTCTCTAGGTCTCCATACTTTATGTTGCATTGCCCCACTTCTGCTTTCTGCTTTCTTGTTCTGCTTTCTTTCTCTTGTTGCTATTGCTTTTCTTCCTTGCCAATGTCTTCTTCTGAGACAATTTCATCATCAACCTTATTATTCTTTCAATCCACATGTCCAATTTATCTTCTGACTGATACTCCCTCTTCTAATTGTTGCTGCACTTTGTCTACTCATATTCAAACTATTATTTGTTACTTTCACTTTGTTGGATTCTTACTACCACCTTTACATCCTTACCCTCTTGTTGCTTTTGATTTTCTATCTCATCTCCAAACAACCTTTGTTCAATATCTACAAATTTACTTTCAAAAAGTAAATTGTATTCTAATTCTTTGACTGAAGTAACATTTTCTTCTATTATTGTAGATCATTTACAATCTTCATCAGACTATTTCTTCTCTACTGGTGCTTTCAACCAATTCTCCAATAACTACAATTGTTTCTCCCAATTACTAAGAAATTTTACATGTCATTTCCCTTGGCTATCTTCATAAGATAACATAGCCTCATCCTCCATCAGAATATAATTCTGATCTTGCTTCTTTGAAATGTCCATGTACATTTCTTTTTCTTGCTTCATCTTTACCAGTGACTGTCTATCACCTATAAAACCTTCAAAACATACAATCACACATAGTTTTTTAGTTGTAAAACCACAATAATCAATTGTCTTATTTGATGATTCTATCATCAATTCCTTTTTCTGTTCCAAGTCTTCTACAAGACTCAAAAAATATACAATATTATTCATTTCAGCTTCCTTAAGCACTTCACTTGGTTGCTTAATATCCTTCTCCACTTCTTCTTGCTTTTGGTCATAATCGTGAGCCAAAATTCCTCTGTTTCCAACTCTAGTATGCTGAAAAAAAAATATTTCCTCTGAACTGTGTATGATCTCCCGTATGAGATCTAATTGTCTTAAAACTCAATTTTTTTTCCCTTTCATCTTATTTGACATCACCTGCAAGCATCCACAAATTATTGATTTCAAAATCATTAGGCCCAATTGCCTCAACTGATGTTTCAAACATCATTGTTCCATCTTCAAGTTCAAAAGAAACTTGTTCTTCTCCAGCAACTTTGTCTTGTCTTAGCTCAACTCCTTTGAGCTTCTCTATCCTCAATTGAACATTCATTATCTATTCAAGCTTCCGTAGCTCTTCTATTAACTACATATCCACCTACTACTTTCTCTTCTCTTGTAGCCTATGCCACCTCACTTTCTTTCTCATAGTCCAACCATACCTCCAGTCTACCTTATTTCTCTGCAACATATCCATCAACAATGTAATTTGGAAATTTATCTCAGCTTTCTCTATGTCAATCTCTACTTGACTCATCTTCCATTCCATGCCATTTTCTTTTCCATATTTCTCTACTCTCCTCTTACTGTGGCTTCTATATAAACCTCTGTTATGGCTATTAGTAATCATTCTTCTGTCTCTTGTGAATTGCCTCTGTTCACTTTCGAACTACAAAAAGCCTCTCCTTCTGAGCAAGTCTTCATACCTGCTACAAGTTCGTCACCAAGCCTTCTCTCGGTATTTTGGTAACACTATTTCTCTATCTCTGGAACCTCTATTTGAGAAAATATCTTACTCCTTGGCTTCTACAATTCTACTTTCATTTGAGAACACACTAGTCCTCTTTGTCCAACCTTCAACTAGAAAATTCATGTTCTTTTCCACGTTTCTTCAAAGTATCCACTTTACTATTCCTTCAAGAGCACAACCGGTTCTTCTTTTCTTTACAACTATCCTTGGTGTCCTAGCTAAGATATTTCTCCTTTGTCTGTGACCTGAAAAACTAAAATGAGAGTTAAATAAAACAATACCTGCATGATTTCACAAGTAGTTTTCTTCCACTCTTCACATTCGAATGGATCTTTATTCTTCTCAAGAAACAACCATCACTTTGTCAGATTTTACTGCGTGACTTTTCTCTGTACTTGTCTCCAGCTTTTCAGATTTATAATATGACTTCTTCTGATTCAAAACCACACTGAATCTCATTCTTCTCTCCTACCAATGTCTTCTACACAAATTAACTTTGCAATCTTCATAAAAAACTCTGCTTGTTCTGATTTTCCTCAAAAAGAGCTTTTACTCACTCTGATACCAAATTGATGCAACCATAAGATCACAATTATTCACTTATGTAGGGTTAGTGGAATTAACCCCACATGCTCTCCCCTTAAATTTTCCTTATTAACAATTTAATTCAAATGCACGTGGAAGTTTAACCATGATTGATAACTCAATATTATCACTTTTACCTTTATGCATTTTCGCCCCTTCACATTACCTTATTTCCTGCATGGCTTCACATAATACAAACATCACATACCTGTGGATTATGGACCACATAACTCCTTTATTAACACAGCGGGTTATAATGTCGGAATTAAATATAACATACATACCAATGTGATCAACAACGCTACTTTAAAACAGACCACATATAAACTCAAACTATATCGTAGTTCAAAGAACATATGATACCGCATATCATAGAATATAACAAATAACATTTGTGCTAAACAATAAAATTACCACTGCAAAGTTGCGCTGAAATCATCACCGTAGATATTAGTCAGACCTATGGTCTTATATTACCTCTTGCCTTATCGCCATCGCTTGCCTGCAAATTTAACTTGTATCGATAACGATAAACTATAACCTTTGTCAAGAGCGCTATTGGATGGTGCTGACATGTCGCATCGCATCACGTAATCCTTAGCTGCATCACAACTGTTGGATTTTACTGCATCATAGGTTATCCTCTTTACCTTGCAAAATCCTTAACGTAACTTCTAAAATATCTGATGTGCGATGTTGTGCCACACTGACATGCGTCCTTGTCTACAACTCTCCAAAATTGCCTTTCTTTGTAATATTTATTGTTTTCACTTCTGCCTGCACTAATCTCTGCCTTAGTCACTTCCTTTGAGTTCTACTGTCATCGCTCTACTGCTTTGTTTTCTTCCGACTAATCCTCCTTTGCTTGTATGGAATTCTTCAAGTCTATCTATCCTGAGCTTACCTTTGTTTGTTATTAATATACCATTACACCGTCTCAAAATTGAATAGAGAGCACTCATTGTATTATTTATTCGAATGAAAATTTGGGATTTATTATTTACTCGACCCGTACACCCATTCAGTAGCAACAAACTGGAATCACACGGATTCTACCTAGCCGTTAAGTACTTTATAACTCAAAAACACTTATACATTAAACTTGAACTCATTCATCATGGTTTATCACACATAAACCATAAATTCATAGTTACAGATCACTCAACACATAAAAGGAATGACACACATGGTCAGAATGAATTCAATTTCCTCATTCAGTAAAAAAATGTACATATACAAATAAAAACCTATTTTACAATCTATCTTTGGCCTAATATTCTTTTACATGGCCCTTTCTCTTCCTCTATCTCTGTGTATTCCGATAGGCTTACAATTAAATTTCTCTCTAAGAATATATTCTTTTTTTCTACTCTACCTGTTTGTGCCTTTGAGGCTTTACAATTATATACAAAAGGTTATGTAACCAATTTTGGTTCAATTCCATAGTTTACTCAACAAAATCCTAAAAATCCTCTAAGACCTCAATTAGTTTCTAAAATCTCTTCTTTATCCCTTGAAGATCTCAAAATTCAACTAAATCATAAAGATCCTCCATAAATCATAAACTACTTTCTAAACTAAGATTCACAATGTTTCAAAATATCTCAATCCACACCAATCACTCATCAATCTCTCATGTTCTCCTACATTCGAGAATATTTACGAATATGCCTCTCAATATTTAACTTAATCCTATCCTAAATGTCTCAACTAAATCACTCAAAATATTGAAAATTATCTTAATTAAATACTTAAGAAAACCAACTCTTTTGAAAAACACAATACCCCCTAGATTCTACTAAATGTACAAATTTTCGGAACCATGATGCTCCTGCATCATAATGATTTTCACACTAAGGAAAAAACTCACAGAAATGATAAGTTTTAGGGAAAACAAATTGAGGTAACATGGATTCCCAAAATATGAATTCATCACTAGAATATTCAGTTTTGTGAAATGCCCAATTATGCAATTCATATAAGTCAAATTCACATTGGGGTTCAATGACCTTCAAAAAAATATCTACAAGAGGAAATTCATCTAAATTAGGGACCAAGGGAAGCATTACGTTTTCAATATACATCTTATATCTTCCCTTCTCACTAGTCATTTTGAATTAAGAGAAAAATAAGGAATTATGAATACCCGGTGATATACTTTATTCTTAATGTGGTCAAATTCACAATACAAATTTTTGTTGTCATTGAGCACTTCTAGGAACATTGGAGAGATGAAGGAAAATGATACGGCTTATGGAGGATAATGACATTTAGAAGAATATTTTGGGTAGTATATAGTGAAACTAATGGTTGTCGTGTTGAAAAATAGCTATTGGAACAATGACAAGAATGAATTTAATTATTTAACAACTAAATCATTAAAATTATTGAATGAAATATATAGTGCTAATTTACAATTATTTATGAGCTATTTTTTCAAAAAAAAAATGTGTATCTCCCCTTCATTAAACATCGGGAGTGCAACGTGATCTCATAATGGATTCTTGATTGTTGATTGCAACGAAAGGAGTAGATGTTGTTGGAACTTGCTCGATAGATAATTTCTTGCGGTGTTATTCAAATAACCACTAAATGAATTTTATTGCTCCAAAAATTTAACTTAAGTTACATTTATAAAGATATTCCAGGCTTTATTACAGAGCGCAAATAATTACCTATTTTTTATTTTGAAAAATATACAATTTAAAAATAAATTGCATGGGTAAAAAATAGTTACAGCAAGATAGAAGGTAAGGTGAAGGATATATGATCACCCGAGATATGTATCCTCTACTTGTTCCATATTAGCCCCACAAGGACATCCACTTTGACACATAATAATGATAGAATTTATTTTTTTCCCTTGTAGAAATGGTGAAGTGCACAACTTATTTGGAAAAATGACCATTGTAGGGGAGATTTAGATCCACTTTATGGTCATTGTAGGAAATTATATGTATGGTATTGTTGCATATTTGGAAGAAATAAATCAATATGAGCAACACAAATTTTAGGTTCATCTTATACTTTTGAATATTGTGTTCATTAATTACCTTTTTATTTCCACATGTCACATTGAAGCACATAAACCGCTTGTCACATCAAAGGATAAAAATGATTGGTTATGAAAATATAACAGATGGATGTTGATGGTTAATTTGAACAATACTTATTTAATTATTCTTACAATAGAAATACCTTAATTTGATAAATAATTGTTAGGTCACTATGATATGTGCTTATCCCACATTTATTATTATTATTGTGCCATTAAATTATTGTTGTTATGTAGGTCATAACTATATTTTGACATAGAAAAAAGGTATTATCATTTGAATCATCCAATAATTGTTCATTTATTTGATGTAAAAGGAGGTTTCCACCTTGAAGTGGCTTATTATGAAGTTGTCAATCCATATTTTTTTGTGTTTCTACATTATTTTTATTTGTATACAATGTGAAGGAATATTTTAGGATTTATTTGGTTGATAAGGTATAATTTCACGCTTGTTAATAACTATGAGAAAATAGTAGACCCTATAACAACATTCG
Source organism: Pinus albicaulis (assembly GCA_034641835.2). Taxonomy (NCBI): domain Eukaryota; kingdom Viridiplantae; phylum Streptophyta; class Pinopsida; order Pinales; family Pinaceae; genus Pinus; species Pinus albicaulis. The sequence goes on from JAXQQM020058972.1 coordinate 148,841, forward strand.
TCAATAATGATGCATTTTTTTGAACTCCAAAGCAACTACGACCTTAAACATATTAACAAGGTAATGCACCAAGATGTGGCTCTAACTATCCTAGACTTCAAAAAATATCTATTGTGGAATGTGATTCCTTAGGAAATTGCATACATAATTTTTTTATGCAAGAAGGAATACCCATTATTTTTTTAGGTCATCAAATCGAGGGAAAAAATTACACAAAATTATTTAGGAGAAGAAATTGATGGAAATAATACATGTCCTCAGGCAATGTTATACTTACATAATGGGAAGACACTTCAAGTTAAAAAAAATCATGATAGTCTTAAATACTCATTAGAAGAGAGATTATATTCAAAAGAGAAGAAAAAATAAATCACAAATAGGTTGGTTTGTGACTTTGAAATCATCTACAAAATAGGGAAGCATAATTTTGTTGCAAAAGAGGATGTGGAGGAATTACTCCGAGCCATTTATATTACACAACCTTATTGGATAACTGAATCAAGTGATGAATGGAAGAATGGAAGAAATGTATGGACACTCATTCAAAATTTGCACCAAGATACGAGAGCATATAATGCATTTATCTCGAAAAATGATTCACTACCGTACAAAAATCACTTATATATATGTAGGAACTACCAACTCAAACAAAATGTCATTTTTGATGTTCCCTATAGGAGGGCACCCAATATTTTCAAAAACTTATCACATGGTCAATTTTTTTTTTGGGGGGGATGGCCTTAGACCCAATATTCAAAAGTTTATGGAATTTTGTTTTTCCAAAAAAATGAAGTTGATACAATTAAGACCCTAGGTATTTTACAACCATTAGTCATTCCAAGTGAGACGTAGGAGTAAATGTAAATGGATTTTATCATAATTCGTATCCAGATTCAAATGGAATATTTTCATCATGGTGGTAGTTGATGACTTACCAAGTATGCACACTTTTGTGCACTATCTCATCCTTTCAAATCCATTACAATCACTATTTTATTTGTGGAAATATTTCAAAATATACATGGAGACCCAAATATTATTGTAAGTGAAAGATATCCAATTTTGACTAGAAATTTTTGGACAATTTGTTTTTTTTCTAGGTACTCAATGAGCTCATAGATAATCTTATCATCCTCAACCTCATGGGAAAACTGAGATAGTGGGAAATTTTTTTGAAGGATATATTTTTTGTTTTGTACCTAACAAACAAACACAATGATTCAAGTGGTTATTTTGGGAAAAATAGTAGTATACAACTTCCTTCCATACCAAAATAAAAATGACCCCATTTGTGGCACTTTATGGATATAAACTACCATCAGTGAGATTTCCTTTAAGAGACAATTCTAAGGTTCAAGGTGTGGGAGTGCACATTGAGCATCGGCAACAACTTCTCCAACTCTTAAAAGATAACTTGACTATGGCATAGAATTGAATGAACAAATAAGCATATCAACATCAAAGTGAAAGGTGTATTGACTAAGGAAATTTTATATTTTTTATGGCTTGAACCATACACATAAATGTCCCTCAAGTAATCGAAAAAGGACAATAAATTCGGTATGTAGTTTCGAAGAGTGGGCTTCATCATGCCCCTCTTTAGAATAATGTTTGCATGTAGTTTTCTCCCCTTCTTTCTTGATGTTTGCATTCTTCTTTCCCTTCCATTTTCCTCCGTTCTCTTTTCCCTTACACTTGAATGGCTTATTATTGCTACCCTGTTCCTGAATGTTCTTTCCCATTGCTTCAAGATGGATGGCTTGCACACATACTTCATCTAAGTTGTTTGGGTTAAACATAAGGATAGTATGTTTCAAATAGGAATGTAAACCCCCAATTTATTTCAAGAGTGTGTCTTGTGAATTCAAGTTTACTCCTAACATCAAAGCCCTCTTTATAACTCTTGAGTGTACCCTTGAACTTTTTGGCCTTTCAGTTGGCTAAAGTTTTTCCAACTCATTACTGCTTTTTGCATATAGGCTAATAGATAAAACTTTCTTTTATTGGAATAAATGAATTAAACCCAAGAAATGGATATCTTACCATGAATTTGCATTTCCTCTTGAGTCTTTGCCTCCCACCAAACTAGTGTTGCTCCTTATATCCTTAATGAAGCTAACTAGATCTTTGTGTCATCCTATTGTAGATTATGAATTTTGCAATATACTACCGATTGACGGATCCAATTGTCTAACTTATTTGCATTTACCTCACCATTTTACATGGGAAGTTAAAACTTGATGTCCAAAGTTGAATAATGGAGTTTTTCCTTTTGGGATTTTTAAATGAGTATGGGTGGTTTTGTGGTGGATGTGGAAGATGAAGATGCTGATGAAGATTATGAGGATGAGGATGGTGGAGATGGAGGTGGATTTCCTCCACTTTCTTTTGAACTCTTCTCTTAATCCTTATTACCATCTTAAGATCCTTCTCCATGTGGAGGCTTAGAAACTTCTACTACTCTTTCTGCAGTGAATGCATCAAAAATGATTTTAACCATTCTTTGAATTTATTTGAAGTCTCTCTTGACATCCTCTTCTTCTGAATTTCCATGAGTCTCTCCAACTACTGAAATAATGGATAAATATTCAAGCTCAACCTATGATGCTTGTACCTCTTTAATCACTTCAGCTTCTTGTGAAATTTGTACCTCTTCAATATCAACTATTAGAGATAGAAATTTAGGTGCTTCAAGTGCAGCTTTAAGTGGAAATCTCAGTGAAGATGATTCTCTCTTAGCTCTCTTTATTATTTTCCTAATCTCAGAACTAACAACCAATACCTTCCCTTCTCCTCTCTGCAACTTCAACCTTGTAAGCATCACAAAATTGAAACTATTAAAACCCTTCTTGCACAATATCAAGAAAAGAATGAAAATAACATTTGGCAACCTTGTGCTCTCATACCAACTTGATCTGAAATTGATTGTTAGTTATTTTTGTGCTAGTATCAGTTTTATAATTAACATGAAAGTGTTTTGGTTTGCTTCTTATACAAGGGTTTATACATGTGTTTATGATTGAAAATTCAATAAAATTGATGACATTAAATATATTTCATGAAGTTAAAAGCATGGAAACTCAATGCTGAACAACAACATAAAAAAAACATCAAGCACAAATAACATAGACAGATACACAAGTTTTTGATGAAGGATTTCACCCCTCCTCAGCTACATCTCCTTGGTTGAGCTTCATAATGTGAGCCTTTGTATTAGCTTCAATTGTACAGTTTTTTTTTTCACAGTCCCATGTTACCTCTACAATCTACTCCAATGGCTCCAAAATATCAAAATCTACCAAGAATGACTCTTCATGAGCCAAAATTGGTCGAAAATTGCTTGAGTTATGCAAAAACCAAATTTTCCTAGTTTTTCTCCACCAATTCTTGAAGTCCATGAGTTAACTCCACTAAATGTGGAGCTTCTCAGCATTCAGCAGGTCTACTAAACCTCCTGCTAAGATAAGTACACACTTAGTAGTGGATAAGTACGAGTTAAAGCAGGATTAACGACATGTTTAATGCTAATCAGGCTTTATCACAAATTGTGGATTATCATGGTTAAACCACAAATTCACTTTATTAAATACATTCTAATCCCATTTTAATCTCCCGCAGGATCTATCTTGGGTCACGGTCTTCGGCGCTTAGACATGTGGGAGGGGGTTGGCCCCTCCGGACCCCCAACTCGGGGCTCTATTAATAAGGACTTGTGGTATGATTCATTGGTCGGCACTAATGTTATTTTCGGGGAGGTCGTCGGGTCGAACCCAACATCCACCCATTCGATAATAACATTTTGTTGAGCATAATTTTGGTTCAGACCATAGTTAATAACTTTGGTTTAAAATATATGTTGATATAATGTATGCGATATATATATATATATATATATATGTATGTATGTATTGTGACATGACTATAATTCAAACATTGCATTCGAACTTGCATAAAAATTAATTTCCTTGAAACCTTGCCATTGGGGAGGGCATGTGGAAGCCTTTGGCTGTGCCATGTGGCTCTTCTCCATTGGCCCAAAAATTCCACCATTAAAATAATATCCACCATGGAAGATATTTCAAACTTAGGAATAGGAGGAAAAATTCAACTTCCTCAACCAACATTGGTGAATGTAGTGATGACACTTGTCACAGTGTCACTAGCTTAAAATTGGAGAATATTCCCTAAAGATTCTTGAGGTGCTGACTCGACTGCCAAGTCATTAGTCTCTCACTCTTCTGCACACTTTTACCTGTTTTAGAAAAAGAACAGGAGACCATAAATTACTCATACAAACTTAGATTTTGATGAAACGAGTTGCGTTGGAATCCTTGTGATGAGCTCTATCCGGTCATTCTCCTTTTGAGAATTTTTTATCACTTTCATTTTTTAGCTAAATATTGAGCCTTTCATCAGTAGGGGAGACTGAGATCCACTTTATGGTCATCGTAAGACATTATAGGCATGGTATTATTGCATATTTGGAAGAAATATATCAATATGAGAAACAAATTCTAGGTTCATATTATACTTTGGAATATTGTGTTCATTGATTACCTTTTTATTTCCAGATGTCACATTGAAGCACATAAACCACTTGTCACATCAAAGGATAAAACTGAATGGCTACGATAATAGATGGATTGTCAAGATTAATTTCGAGAGTATTTATTTAATTCTTCTCACAATAGAAATACCTTAATTTAAACATTATTTATTTACTTGTTCTCACAATACAAATCCCTAGTTCTCAATAATTTTTAGGTCACTACGATACGTTTTTATCCCACATATTGTTATTGTTGTGCCCTTACATTATTGTTGTTATGTAAATCATAATTATTTTTTGACATAGAATGAAGGTCTTATCATTTGAATCATCCAATAATTGTTCATTTATGTGATGTAAAATAAGGTTTCCCCCTTCAAGTGACTTATTATCAAGTCGTCAATCTATCTCTTTTTTTTATGTTTATACCTTATTTTTATTTTTTATACAACAGGAAGTAATATATTAGGATTTCTTTGGTTGATATGGTATTATGGTAGGCTTGTTAATAATTATGAGAAAATAGTAGACCCTATAACAACACTAATAAATAATGATGCATTTTTTTGGACAACAAAAGCAACTACAATCTTTAAACATATTAAGAAGGTAATGGGCCAAGATCTCGCTCTAACTACACTAGACTTTAGAGAAATATTTATTGTGGAACGTGATACCTTAGGAAATGGAATTCATAATTTTTTAATGCAAGAAGGAATACCCTTTATTTTTTAAAGTCATCCAATTAAGGGAAAAAATTACACCAAACTATTTAGGAGAAAGAATTGATAGAAATTATTCTTAAATACTTCTTGGAAGAGAGATTATATTGAGAAGAGAAGAAAAATTCAATCACAAATATGTTGGGTTGTGACTTTGAAATCATGTACAAAATAGGGAATCATAATTTTGTTGGAGATGAGGATGTAGAGACATTACTCTTAGCCATTTCTATTATCCAACCTTATTGGATAACCGAAGCAAGGGATGAATCGAAGAATGACAAAGATGTATGGACACTCATTCAAAAGTTTCACCAAGATACGAGAGCATCTAATGCATTTATTTCGAAAAATGTTTTAATATGGTAAAAAGATCACTTATATATATGTGGGAACTCCCAACTCAAACAAAAATTCATTTTTTATGTTAGCTATAGGAGGGCACCCAATATTTTCAAAAAATTACCACAGGATCAATTTTGTTTTTTTTGGGACAGCCTTAGATAGGATATTCAAAAGTTTGTGGAATTTGTTTTTCCAACATAATGAAGTTGAGACAATTAAGACCCTAGGTATTTTACAACTACGATTCATTCCATGTGAGAGTTAGGAGAATATTTCAATGGATTTTATCATAAGTGGTATCCAAGTTCAAATGGAATATTCTCATCATGGTGGTAGTTGATGACTTACCAAGTATGCACACTTTTGTGCACTATCTCATCCTTTCAAATGCATTACAATCTCTAATTTATTTGTGTAAATATTTCAAAAGATACATGTCGACAAAAATATTATTGTAAGTGAAATAAATCTTGTTTTTACTATAAATTTTTGGACAAATTTGTTTTTTTTTATTGCTACTCAATTAGCTCATAGATAATATTATAATTGAGATAGTGGGAAAATTTTTCGAATGATATCTTTTTTGTTTTGTACGTAATAAACAAACACAATGAGTCAACTAATTATTTTGGGAAAAATTGTAGTATAGCACTTCCTTCCATACCAAAACAAAAAATGACCCCATTTATGGAACTTTATGGATATCATCCACCATCCATGAGATTGCCTTCGAGAGACAATTATAAGGTTCAAGGTGTGGAAGTGGACATTGAGCATCAACAACAACTTCTCGAACTCTTAAACGATAACCTGAATATGGCATAGAATTGAATGAAACAATAGGCATATCAACATCAAAATGAAAGATGTCTTGACCTACGAAATTGGCTATTTTTATGGCTTCAACCATACAAAAAAATGTCCCTCAAGTAATCTAAGAAGGATAATAAATTATCACCCAAGTACTATGGCCCTTAAGAGGTGTTACAAAATATTAGTGTTATGAAAAAGAAATTGGCGCTACTTGCATATTTGTGAGTACACCTAGTTTTTCGTGTTTCATGCCTAAGAAAGGTTAACTTGAAAAGGAAGAAAAAATAATATTGGGCCTTAAGAAATCATGCAAACACGAATCCAATAGCTATATAATATCAATATTAGTATATAGCATTAAGTGGAATAAATTACCTACTTAATATTCCACATGGAAGAATGAGTATTTTATACAAAAACATTCATAATTAAGGATGCCACTTTTTTGAATGAGAGATGCATGTTAGCTCCCAATAATACTAATGTAGCCCCCATATCATTATTGTTGTTCCACATAGAAGCCCACGATTGTTATTGGTGTGACTTTATATTATTATTTTTATGCAATCCCTAATTATATTTTGACCCTTTAGAGTCCTATTAGGTCTTATAATTTCAATCATTTAAGATTTAAAAGAATATTGGGCTTCTTATTATCAAGTATATGATATAATTTTTCTTATGTTTCTCAGTTATGTTGATTTTGACACATAAAAATAATTATATAGGGATTATAAAGAAAGTAAAAGTAAGGTAATGTTAAGACAAAAAAATTGATCACTTAAACCAAAATGTTACCTTAAGTAAAATAGAGAACATGGATTCCATGTTTGATAATTAAGAAAAATCTTTCACCATTAATCACATGAAAAATATTTTGTGGACACCCTTACAACCATAACTGTGGTTCTTGGTCAAGATAAGATGGAGAATAAGATCTTGGCACCATTACTCCCTAATTGAGTGAGGGAATCACATTTTATAATTTAGTTTGACTTTATTAAAGTTGTAACCCATTTTACCACTTTTTTCTCTTAAAATTACTCAAAAAAACAAATAATAAATTATAGTAAAATAAAATAAAGTAATGATTAAAGCTCATTTGGTCATGTAGCTCAACCAATATTTCCTTCATGAGAAGGCATTCTCCAACCAATATAAGGAGCATAGCTACTTGCTAAACTGTTGTATGACACTTACTATTCTAGTGGGACATAGTCTAACTTATACACAAAATGACATTTTTGAGATGATTTATTGTAAATTTTAAAATTTGTTTAATTTATAGAATTCAAGTGCTCTAGAGGATTTTAATGTGCTAAATCCATTTATACATTCAAAAAATTATCTTAAACAATAAAAAAATAGTATCCCAAGATTCTAGTGAAAAAGGTACTAATAAATAATGAACAAAGTTGATTGGGTCAAGTAACTCATGACTATATTCTGGCCTCCTCCATGAAACCCTCCACATAAATCTTTCCTAAATTAAAAAAAAATTATATTTCTTGAAATAATGATATTTTATTATGAGTAGCTTATCAAACCTAAAGAATATTAAATAATTATAATTTATTTGGTCAAATACAATAAACCCCTACTCATAATTTTTTCCTAATTTCTAGAAAACAAATATTAAAATAATCATTTTTTATTATGTGTACCTTATCAATCATAAGAACTTTTAAATAATGACCCGTCTTGAGGCCAAATTTCTTTGACTTGGTCCAGTGAGGCCAAAATAAAGTATTGTGCAAACCAAGACATTAAAAGCTCAAAGTAACCGTTAGGGAGAAGAGGATAGGTAATAGGGGTGGGGATTGATTTGGTCAAATAATAATATTTTAATTTCTAAGATTTATCAGATATAACTTCTATTTTACCTATAAATTGAAGAGGTTCACGAGGTTCTTTCTAATAGTGACGCTCGCTCTTTTCACTTAAGAGGAATTTGTTTTCTAAGTTTAGAAGGTTGATTTAGGAATTTGTTTTCTAGGTTCAAGGTTGAAGATACTAGCAGAAGGATCCACTTTTCAGGTAAGCTGATTTAGGAATTTGTTTTATACTGTATTTATTTGTCAATTTAATAATGGATTTTATTTAGGAATTTAACATTTATTTCTTATCTTGTGATTTTTCCATTATATCTTTAGTTTTGTTTACAATCATTTTAGAAATGATGCATCCTTTGTTGGTTGTGGTTAGTTCTAGTGGTCAGGGGCAGGTATTATTTGTTTAGTAATACATATGTAAATCATCTATTTGGCAGTACTCTATATTAGATATCCAAAATATATATGATACAAATCCATACAATGAAGAGGAATAACGACATCTAAATATTTGTTGGGACATGGGAAAAGGCCACCATGGAAGCTTACAAACCAATGTTTTTTTTTTTTTGGAATTTTACTTACATTTCTTTTTAATGTCTTTTTCCCCATATGATTTTAGAAGGTTATATGCATTTCTTTTTTGTTTCTTTGTTTTTGGGATTTGGGGGAATCCCACCAGGGCCCGCCAAATCCAACTCTTTCCACTATAAACCTAGGTTATAGGCTTTTTCCCACCTGTGCTGGGTTCAAATCCAACACTATAAACCTAGGTTATCAACTTTTTTTCCCGGGAGGCCCAAAGTTCAAATCCAATCAAGCCACTATACACCCCAGTTCAAATGCATATTTTTCTTTTTTTTTTAGATTTAGGGAATCACTGTGCCTAGTTTCAACCAACTTTCTTTCCACTATAGGCTTTTTCCCACCTGTGCTCTAGGTTCAACCAATGGTAAACTAGGCTATCTAGTTTTTCTTCCTTTTTCCGAGGGAGGCCTGTGTTCAAACTAACTGCCCACTATACACCCGAGAGCCAAATCCAACTCGGCGGCCACTATACACCTAGTTATAAGCTTCGCCACTATACTCCCGAGGTTCAAATCCAACTCAAGTGCCACTAGACACCTATTATAAGCTTTTTTCACGGTCAAATCCAACACTATAAACCTAGGCTATCTGCTTTTTCCTGAGCGAGGCCCAGGTTCAAATCCAATTGGCTGCCACTATAAACCTAGGCCAGGTGCAACAACGTGCATCTATAGCATTTAACTTATGCCTTAGAAAGAGCAGAGACGTTAGCTATGGGGTCACCTACTCTTCTATCTAAGACACAAGAGACATATGTCTCCAAGGAGGTGAAAGTCAATGCCTTGGTAGTTGTTGTACCTCCCCTTCATAGACTTAAGGTTGCATGCATATTACTCTCTATTGTTAGTGAGATGTAATGGCATTAAGTTTACCCACTTTCCTGCCGCAAATTATGTAAGAGTTATGCATTGTGCGAATCTAGCTAGGTTTTAGCACCTCAGTGTTAACACCCATTATTGTTATTGTTGTGACTTTATATTACTATTGTTATGCAAGCCCTAGTTATATTTTGACCCTTTATAATCCTATATATACAAAGAGGGTGTTATGAGTTAGGGAATCACCTTTTATAAGTTAATTTCACTTTATTAAATTCATAAATCCATTTTATGAATTTTTTCTCTTAAAATTACTCATAAAAACAAATAAATAAATTATAGTAAAAAATAATAAAGTAGTGATTAAAGTTTATTTGGTCAAGGGGGTAGTGAACAAAGTTACCTCATGATTACATTCTAGGCCTCCTCCATGAAACTCTCCACATAAATGTTTCCTAATTTCAAAAAAAAAAAAAAATTGAAATAATAATATTTTATTATGGGTACTTTGTCAAACCTAAAGACTATTGAATAATTATAGTTGATTTGGTCAAATACAATAAACCCCTACTCATAATTTATTCCTAATTTCTAGAAAAAAAATCTTCAAATAATCATTTTTTATTATGTGTACCTTATCAAACCTAAAATCTATTAAATAATGACTTTCATTGATTTGGTCAAGTGAGGCCAATATTGCTTAGTCCCTTATATGGGTCAAAATAAAGTATTGTGCAAACCAAGAAATTAAAAGGTCAAAGTAACCATTAGGAAGAAAAGAATAGGTAATAGGGGTGGGGATTGATTTGGTCAAATAATGATATTTTAATATGTGGGATTTATCAGGTATAACCACTATTTTACCTATAAATTGAAGAGGTTCTAGAGGTTCTTTCTAACATTAACTAAGTGCATATACTAGGGTAAGGCGCTCTTTTTTCAGGTAAGCTGATTGAGGAATTTGTTTTCTAGGTTCACAAGGTTGAAGATACTAGCAAAAGGCTTTCCAAGTAAGCTTATTGAGGAATTTGTTTTATATTGTATCTATTTGTCAATTTAATAATGGATTTTATTTAGGAATTTAATAATGGATTTTATTTAGGAATTTTTTAAAAGTTGTTAAATTTATAGAATTCAAGTGCTCTAGGGGATTTTGAAGATGCTAAATACATTCATACATTAAAAAATGTATTTTAAACAGTGAAAAATCACATTATTGCTTGAAATTGTATCTCAAAATTGAATAAAAAGTCATATACAGATTTTTGAAACATATAGATGATGAAAATCCATTATATCAAAGTATTGAATAATGTACCTTTATCCAATAATTTACCATTCCTTTGAAATTTTTTTGAATATTACTTATTCAGTTTAATTTTATTAATTGTGTACTCTAAAATAAATTATTATTTTCATGTTGAAAATACCTAAGATAATGCTCCTTACCTGAAGGAGGCTACCAGGCTGACACTGAGAAAGGTGTGTACTTCTTGGAAAAATTGTAAGCAACAAATTATTTTCGGTATCCAATCAAATTCCAATTCGAACTGTATGATTATGTTATAAACAACCATTGAAAACATTCTAGTAAAGTATTATATTTTATTTTATATTTACAGGTAATTAATAAAAAGAAGTTAATTTGATTTTTATAATAAAATTTCGATTTTCATTTTAGGTAAAACCAAGATGACGCTCCGTAGGTCAACGAGGCTGGCACTGAGAAGACAGGAGGATATGCTTCGCCATCTCCCAAAAGATTTAGTTAGAGAGTGTTTGCTGAGAGTGCCGTACAAATCGCACTCGAAGCTCAAGGGTGTGTGCAAAGAATGGAGAGACATAGTGAAGAACCCACAGTTTTACCAGCAGCGGAGGAGCAGTAGAACAACGCAGCAGTTTATTTGCATGATTCAGCGCAGCGGAGTGTTGGTACTGGACCCGCTTACCTGCAGTTGGGCAACACTACCTGACTTTCCCGGAATGATTCCTTCTTTCTCTACGTGCACTTCCGTTAATGGGAAGCTACTTGTCATGGGCGGATTCCATCCACAGACATGGGAAACCATGAATACAGTTTACATCTTCGATTTCACAAACCATTAGGAGCACGTGGAGCCATGCCCACCACTATCTCAAATTCTGTCATTTTATAAACTAGGACCCATTAATTGAGCATGTTCCCTTGTTTCTAGACTCCACCCTAGGCTAGAGGATCACCCTGGCATCCGTCGAAAGGGGATTTGTTTGCTCAAATGTTGGCTACCTCATAGTGTGTGTGTCATACTGCTGTTCGTTTATAGTTTTTCTGTGTGTCCAACTTGGTCGTATTTCTCATTTCTCCGCTTTATCTCATTGACTATTTTAAGCCACTTCACCTATTCTTAGAGTGATAAGCTTGTCTTCCTCAACTTCCTTTTCTCCATTTTTGGGTTTCTTATCGTTGTTGTTTTCTGACAAGCCATGTACTTCATTGGTGGGGGCTTCCTATGCTACTGGTGTGAATTCCTTGTTCAACACACATTACTACCAAATAGTCACATCAATCCCGTATCGTTGTTTTTAGGCTCTTTGTCTCGAAGGGCATCATCTTACCCACTCGATTGGTTTTTCCTCTTTGGATTACTCCACGTGAATTTCTTTTGGCTTCCCTGTCTCTTTTATTTTGGTTTATTATCTCTCATCTCATCAGTGTGGCTTTTCATCCTAAGGTTTCTAGGTATCTTTGATTTCTAGTTCGACCACATGTTCGCTGAGTATCCAATCCGTGTATGAGTCAGTTTATTCGTTCATATTTTCATCTTGTTATCTGATTGTTTAGTATCTTCTTTCGATTCTATGTGTTGTTAGATAGTCAAACTAGCATTCTAGTGCCTGCTTGACCCTCCATCCATCGCCTTGAGCATAGATTACATTGCTCACTCAGTCGATTTGAAATTCCTCTTTCTACGTGAAGGAATGCCTGTCTAGTTTTGATTGTGCTTTACATGCATTTTGAATTGGTCTCTTCGTGTTTTGCTCATTTCATTCGGATTGATCAAAGCTAGTGTTTTTTTTGTCCTTTTGGTGTAACTTTGCATTATTTCTCCTCATTCATACGAAAGAAAAAAATTTGCATTTTTTCTCTCTCTTTGAAAATGAAAAGTACTCTTTTGCATTAGTAGGTTTCTTCTTCATTAGAAAAGTGAAAAACAAGAGAAGCATTTTAATTTTTCAGCTTTAGTTGTGTTAGTAACATGAAGGAAGTGTTATTCCTACATTCGATTGATTGCTGCTCTGTTATGAACCTCTTTCCCTCTCTCTTAGCTAGTTGTTCATCGAATTTAAATGATATTATTTCGCTCTTATAGTTATGCATTAGATATTTGGGATCACATTCAGTAAGGCCTTGAAACCAAAACATAATTTCAAGATAAACTTTAAAATGAATTCAATCAACCTAAGGAAGCATTGAAACTTAACGCTCACACTTAGAGGTCTACGCTAGTGTCACAGGCCAGTCTCATTAATCCTAGAACTTATCGCTCATACCTTAGTAGTTTGACAAATCCCTCTTGCGCGAAAGAGTGATATCCCTAGTATCATAAGGATATAGAGAAAGAAACAGGAACGAGATGTAGACCATTTCCTCTAGACTACTATTTTGCTTAAGAATTACTAATTAATTACGGAGAGATGCTCCTACACGAAGTCCAATGCTTGTTCAAATCAGCACAATCCGAGTTGCTCTAGAAGGTATCGATCTAGCATAAGATCTGCAATCAAAAACAGAAAACAAGATCAAAAGCATTTGCAAAATATGATAATTCGAAAGCAATAATCTACCTTAGTGATAAAGGAATCTAAATTAAATCATTCAAAATATAGATGAACAACTCAATGAGAAAATAGAATCCATTTGTATTAACTTTGAATATAAAAGAAGAAACCTTACAACCTTGACGCCTTGATGTTTGTACAGGTTCTTCTGGGGTCCCGAACAGTGGTTTTCCTTAGTTTGACAAGACTCCAACTCTCTTTATTAGCATAATACTATAGCCATGAGTACGTAATATCTCTCATGCTAATGATGCTAAATGTGGAGAGTATCTTCATAAATTTCACCTCAAAACTACTAAGTTCTAAGTACTCTCTCCAAAGCAAGAAGTAAGTACTCTCTGAACTCTCTATGTACTAACTACAAAGTAAGAAGTACCCTTGAGACTGAAACTTGGTATTAATTTATAGCAGAAGGGAGGTAGTTTCAGCTCCAAAAAGGAATGGATAAAGCCCTCTCATCATGGGATTTCAGCTCCAAAAAGCAAGGGATAGCTCCATCTATGAAGGGATAAAGGTTCATGAATGGAAGGGACGAAGCTCGACCAATTAGCACTTCTAGAAGGCCCCATCTGGGAGAATATTTGAGCAGCTAGGCTTCTAGAACTTACTTTTCTTTTTATTTTACCTTTTAATAGGGTCCGCAGTTTTAATGAGCAGAACGTGCGGGATGTGCCGCAGCTTTTATAGCAATAAACCGCAATACCATAGGAAATGACTAGGAAAAGTGCAGAGTTAGAATTTTTAGGTTTTTTAAGAGCTTTTCTCTAGTTCCAAGACTTGATTTAGGAACTTTATGTTTCTAGAATTCTAAGGAAGCAATAAATAGGTAATGATGAATCCATATAGACAGCTCAATGTCATGGTGAAAAATTTTAGTGTAACAGATTGCCCCCTAAAGTGTGAAGTCTGAAGAGTTTTTTGAAGAATTCTGAAGAGTGAAATGCTTTATCATTCTGAGGATCGGGTTGTCGGCACATCAGTTGAAACCTAGAAAAACATTCAATGCAAGCATATATATATGTATATCATCGCTGAGGTAGGCATTCCCATACTCAAATCAAAACTAACTATATGTTATGATACATAAATGATTTTAGAATTACATGAAGTAGTAGACACAACATGGACGTAGCCATATGTTATGAGTATTCTATTGTATGATGAATAATAAAACTCCTCGCAGCCTGGATGGTGGAAACTAGATCCAGGGTCTTGATTTCTGCTTCTCGAACTAGTACGATTCTATCCATGCGATTGATTATGTCGAAGTCGAACATGGTAGAAACCACTTGATTATCAATCAATGATGTGAATTGTTAAAAAATGTGAGAGAAACCACCAATAATGATGATGGTTCTCAAAGTACTCAGTACAATCTATGAAATGTGAATTTGTGATCTGAAGTTGAACATTTCACATAATCATTCGATCGAAGGTCAATGATGCAACCTATCGTCAAAGGTGAGAAACCTGCCATTAGGGCATGCAGATCCCAACGTACTGATAGGATTCTAGATCGGATTTCTCGAAGATGAGTTTTCGTCGGTAGAAAGTGACCCGTCGTAGGAAAGTCCACGACACAAAACCATTAGATCAAGTTTTGAAGAAATATTTTGCAAGGACTGAATCAGGGATGGTCAACGCGAGTGGATACAAATGTTTGCAATGAATGGTTTATTTAACTGATCTTTTGAACACATAACGACACTGCAGATGGTTTGGTGATGATTGACCTAAAGCTAATACCCAAAAACCGGATGAAGACTTTCATTGTGGTTTGATTAACTGTTGGCCAAATTATTTTCCCAACCCAAACATGAATGTGACAAAAGTGTCGTGTTCAAGAGTGGTATACAACTTTTTGAAACGAAGTGTGACAAATGGATTCATTTTCTCTCTTTTCCCCCACCATTTCTGGCAAGTACCTTTTTATTTTTGAAAATATTGAGGAGGATAAAATTTGCTTGTAATGTAAGCTCATCCTTCGAATGAGTCCAACTTAGTATTAAAATTGAACTCTAAGAAGGAGTGGTTCGTTCCTGTTTATAATTGACAAGTCCTTTACTGTTAAATTTTAACGAGTCCAGTATTGGTGAAACTCGGTGTTTTTTTGTTTTAGGGAGTCAGAAGAAAAACTTAAGAAAACTCTGTGGGTGTACTTTTTCGTAAATTTAGTCTCTCAAGCCCGAAAAAAAGATAAAATAATGCAGGATAGAACTCTATTGACCATAATTATTCAACGTATAACTTTTTTGTAAATATTTCATTTCAGTCCGGAAAAGGGGTAAACTTATACTGAAGGGACGATTGTTCATTTCCTTTAACGAGTTTGAATATTCAAGTACTCGGCAATCTTTTCATGTTTACAGAGTCTGAAAAGGGCTTAAAAGAAAACTCTAGGGTTTCGCTTTTTCATAAATTTTAAGAGCCCGAAAAAGTGATAAAAGTATACTCGTCATCAAAATAATCCTTTTTCACCTGATAAACTTGTTTTCCGCACATAAACTCGAAAAAATTAAACATATATGTTTCCAATAAGTAAAAACTTTCGAAAAACAACTTTTTAAAGTGGAAAACAAATAAAATAATGTTTTATTATTCAAAAAATCTTATAAAAAGAAGCTCAACGAAGTCAAATTTACCTTTTGTGTTCAGAGTTGAAAGTTGAGAGATCTAGGCAAAAAAAATTCTGGAGGTGATAATGGGAGAACCAACCGCTCAAATCGAAATCCGTCGAATCCAGGTAATCCACAACACTCTTTTCTTCATTTTCATTCGTTTGAATTCTCTTTTTAAGTTTTTAAATTTATTTTTGTGGGGGAAATGGTTCAAAATTTCGCTCACGAGGGTCCGCAAGCCAGCCATTGGTTACCTGCGGACCCCGATAATTTTCCTAAAGGAAAATTATCGGGCTACCACAGTTTATATGAAGGGTTTGTGCGGGGGTCCGCATTGTCCCTATATAAAAACTGTGGGGGCGCCGTAAGAAAATGAAATTGATGAATTCTCTCAAAAATGGATAAAACTTTTCACTCTAATAGCTTCTAACCATTAAATGCATCCATTTGCAGGTCTTTTTCACAATTTTGGAGTGGTGAGAACGCGAACATGAAGAGGTAGATGATATGGCCATGAATAATCCAGCTGTAATGCGTGTTTTAAGAGATTGTGGTTTATACAAATTCTGGGCCATTTAGGGCATGAGGGCATAGGTAGAGCTGATGACCTGGCTAGTGAATAAATGGGATGTTCAGGCACAATTCTTTATTATTGGAGATCACAAGCTAGAAATTGAGCTTGAAGACATCTACTTCCATACCGGTTTATCAAAAAGAGGTGAACCAATCTCTTCGTTCAGGGCTAGGCAAGGTGGCCAGCCTATTGCTAGCTACAAACAAGAGTTCTGTAACGAGGCAGTTGATCCCAAAGAAAACCGCATAGACATAAAAACTATCATACGTCTTGATCTGAAAGTAATTGCATTTACTGTTACCAGATTATGTGGGAGTGCATCTCTACACGTGGCTACCAAGTCACATATGCAGACAGATATTGAATGCTACAGAGGTACAATCTTCAATTGGTTTGAAGGGGTGTTGACCAACATGAAGGTTCAACTGACCAGAGTGAAGAACTCAAAGTTGAAAAACTTTTGGTATGGATCGATCTTAGTATCTTCCGCTTTGGAGAGGATTTTGTCTCTTGCCCCTCAACTGATCTCTATTGATCCTGGTGAACTCAGAGAGCCTCACATGGTGCGTTGGATTGCACTAATGGCTCATCATGGTGGAGACGGTTGTACAGTAGTTCAGTTTACTCCATCATACTTTCGTTGGTTAGAGAACCAAATCTTTGCTATCGAGGATTTCCCATATGTAGGCATAGACTTTCAAGGAGACCCCGAGAGGTCCTTACCTCTAGTGACACAATGGGATGAGTTAGGTAATTGAATTATTTTGATGTCTTTTAATTCTAATTTTTATTTGTTTTTTAATCGTCTAATACTGATAACAAGAATTCAAATGCAGACGTTGGTCCACGAAGACCAGCCAATATCCACCACTTCGAGAGAAAGTGAACAGATCCTATTGCACCGCCAGAGAACTAGGCAGCAGAGATTCTCATTGATTTAGAGCAGAATCTAGAGAGGTTGACTAGAGACATCCAAGAGACTACGATGGATGATATTCCACTTCGTCTCCAAAGGCATGTCATTGGCGTTCCTAGCCAGTTTCGGAGATATCTGCGTAGAGTGGCGCGGGCGATTGTATATTATCATGATCATCACCACGGATAGTGGAGGATCATCGTAGACTATTGTATTTTTTTTTTTGTATCACTATCTTTCAGATCATAAGGTGGTTTAAACCTATGGTCCTAGATGATGTAATATTTTTTGAAACACAAACTCTATCTATGATATGACTACTTTTGCCAGCTATCTTGTTCAACACATATATAATGTTGTTTTAATTTAATTTTAATGTCACAAATGTCTATTTATAACATTATTAGCTAATGCATCATCTAATGTATTTAATATTCTTGGAATGCGTTGATATTCGATGTAATCAAATTTCATTTCCAAGAGACGAACCTTCAAAAATAATCTCAGTAACACTGGATTTTTAATTGTGTATACTGTGTTTAAATGTAATACAATGAGTTTTGAATCTAACCTAATAATCAAACGTCGAATGCAAAATGAAATGGCATCAGATAATAACTCAACCACTATGCTATATTCTGCCACATTATTCGTTGTTTGACAAAGGCTTACCCCATGCATAGAAATTAACTCATCGGTGGGTGAATATATAACCCAGGCCGTGGAAGAGATATTTTGTGTACTACGATAGGCATCATTAGCAAAACAAATGTATGCTTGAAGGGACGTCGACATCTGCGATATCAAGAGTAATCAAGATAAGAAGGAATAGTAGTCAATGCAAACTTAAACTAGACACACTCATCTAATATAAAGCAACTAATCTTAGAAAAATAACTAATGTACAAGTATGATCTTCACACAGAAATCAAGCATAATATCTCTTCAGATAAATTCCATTTCTGGGTTTATCTAAAGAGACCCTGTCATAATCAATCAATTTGTAAGCCCCTTTTGCAAGCACTCGCTTGACAATATAAGGACCATGCCACATGGGTTCAAATTTTCTAGCTCTTATTTTATCGTTAGCTTGGTCATATACCAATACTAGGTCACCTTCTAAAAAAACATGAGGTGTAACACTTCAGTCGTACTGAGCTTTAACGTGTTTTTTATGAGCTTTGGCTGCTAATGCAACGATGCGCTGAGTCTCATATAATTGTGCTAGGTACAAAAAGTGTTTTCCCTCTTCAGAAGAGGCTGGTAGTAACTCTATGGCTAATTGGAGTGATGGTATTTCGCATTCAATCGGTAACACAGCTTCTAAACCGTAGACTAGTTGAAACGAAGTTAACCCTGTTGCAGTTTTTGCTGAGGTTCGATATGCCCAAAGTGTTGAGAAAAGCATAGTATGCCAATTCGATTTATGAATTCTGATTATCCTTTTAATCATAGTGGTTAAAAATTTATTGACGGCTTCAACCTGACCATTAGCCTGCGGATAATATGGAGTAGAGCTATCATGGTTTAGGCCAAGTTGGTCGAAAAGTTCAATCATCATGATGTTTTGAAAATGACTCCCATGATAAGTAATGATAGCTTGGGGTACACCGAATCGAGAAATCACGTGATTGAATACAAATGTAGCTGTAGTTTTTCCATCTGTCGCAAATGTATACATCGCCTCGGCCCATTTGGTAAAATAATCTACTGCGATAATAATATACCCATGCCCCCCGGCCGAGTGAGGGTTACATGTAATGAAATCAATGTCCCATTTTGCAAAAGGACCGACAACAATTATAGGGTGAAGAGGAGCTGGTGGTGCACGCATTTTTTGATAAAAAATCTAACAGTTGTGGCATTTTCAGACCGCAAGAATGCAATATTTGAATAACAAAGGCCAAAAATAACCAGCGTGCAATATCTTTTGGGCTGTGGCATACCCAGACATATGACCGCCACACACTCCAGAATGGTAGTCATTCAAAACTCGTTCATCCTCTTCATGAGTCAAACATCGTTGAAATACAGAATCCGCAGCACGGAAATATAGCGTGTCCCCAACAATATTGTATTTTTGGGATTAGTAATAGATATTTTGTCGATGTGAACATGAAATTTCAAGTTGAAAATTTTGGGTTTGAAGGAAATAAATTATTATACACACACGAGGATCCTAACGTACTAATAAGAAATAGAGATCTCACCGCGTGATCAGCTGCTCTACCACATCTTACTTGCCCCGCATGTGAAAGTAACATAAGCTCGATGAACACCGTTGATTTCTTTGATTTTGGATTTTTTCAAATTCTAAATAAAACTCTGGTGGACAACTATCCATTTGAGAGTATTTTCTTTGAGAAAATTTTTTTAGTCACATGGCACATCATCGGGTTGGAATTAGAGATCAAAGTTGTAAATAACAAAATGTAATGACAAAAATCGTTTGGACACCTTGAAGCTCGTTCCAAGGCCAATTTCTCCACATGCGAATATTTAATCTTTGCGACTGAGATTCTCGACTAAGACAGTAAATCACGTGCTCGTCGTGGAGACTACATCCCTCCTAAACTAATACCATTCTAATGGTGGAATCATAGAGAGTCTGCTAAGATAAAAAATAATTATTGGGCGTAGTAATTTGGTGGATGCAATAACGGTGCATGGGTCAAACACATGTTTTAAAGCATTAAAAGACCTGATCAGCGATCTTATCGAAAATAAAAAGGAACATTCTGCTTTCAACGGCTTTAGTAAAACCTTTGGTTAGCTGCATCATAGTTCGGGATAAACTCTACGCAGAAAGTTACGCTTTTCCCTTGCAAACTATGGAGCTGGCGGAGCGTGGAATGAGGAGGCAATTGATAATGGCCTCAACCTTTCAAAGGGTTGACATGAATGTCCTTATTTTGAAACGATAAATCCCATTAATCTACCATATTGTACATAGAAAACACACTTGTGGGGATTCAGAGAGAATACTGCCGATCACCTACATCTCATAAAAATCACTCATAAAATGAGTAGGAAAATCTTCCGTGTAATGAATGAGAAGTAAAATCATGCTGTAGATAAGGTTGAAAAATGTGTTTAATGTCATGAAAATCATAAGGAAATTTCTCCGAAGAGTTTCAAATGAGATTCTTCAATCTGAAAGGTATTTTCACAATAAAACAAATGTTCCCCAAGGATTGTAATATTCCAAAATTTGCATGCGAGAAATTGGAATATTATTTTTTGTTGATTTCACTTAGGAGGAGAGTAAATAGGTAAGGAGGCCCATGCATAATAAAAATATCAATAAAAATCCATCACAGTATTAATGGGGATCATCATTGGAGTTGGTTTTCACACCCTCATGTGTGAACGGGATTTCGCCCGCAAGTGGACGAGGTCAAGTTTGACCAGCGTCAACATGCCGTGGGATAGGAGGTGGAGAACACTTAGGAGAAACAACGCAATATGAATGGGAAGAGGTTTCTCTGGTGAAGGAAACCCTAGCGAGTGTGACCCATTTTGAGAGAGGATCTCACATGCTTAAAAGGAGAACAGGTAGGCCATTGTTTCTCATGATGAAGATTATTGATTTCATTATCTCATTCGGACCTGTGCATTCTCTGCTTTGCTCGAGGCAGAGTTGCAATGTCGCCCAGCACAAGGCGTAGCTATTTAGGAATTCCTTCTCCCTTCAAGAGAGGCCTCTTGGAAGTAGTTTCTATTCATTTTCTCCGCATTTAGGGTTGAGTGCTGACCTTCTCTTCGCCCATAGTGTTACTCCCGGTAGCGGGATAGTCTGTCGTTGCGTGTTGCGATTGGAGGTTCTACAACACCACTCCATCGGCTATTTCTCGCAGGAGGAGTCTCTATTTCCTTTGGAAGATCAGTGATGCAGAGATTTGGGCTAAAGATCCCTGTCATCCTCGGGCGCCAGGAAAACCATTTCTCATCGCCTACAAGTGCGGGCTCCTCTCCTCTGTTGCGTTATTTTTCATAGAGAATTTGTAGTGAGAATTGCGGTATTTGTTTGGAGGGTTAGCATCTTTCGGCAAGTTAGGATCAACCTCTTCACTTGGACTCCATCCCTTTGGAGGAGTGTATCTGCGCGCTGCATCATCTTCAGCCTTCTTCATTCATTTATAGTTTCTTTTGAGTTGTAGTTGCTACCCAGCTGCTCCCGCATTTCTATAGAATTTCCATTTTGTCATGAGCCTGCCAATCCTTTTAAGGATTGTTGTATTGTTGTTTCCAAGGGTTTACAGCTTTTTTTCATTATTTGAGTCATACATGTCCATATCTATGTATTTAAATCACTTTGGTATCGGTTTATTTATATAAAGCTTGCGTTGTCATAGCTTGGGGTCTTTACATATGTGTGAGTGTTCTTTATCTCCTTGTACATGTATTATTAGAGGCTTGCATTTGCCTTCCTTGAGTGATTGCTTCGTCGAGGAATTTTACTCTTTTTTACTTCTATAACATCACTTTTTATATTTGCATCTTCATATCTATTCGGGCCAGATAAGAATCATACGCCTGTCATTCCATTATATGTTCTTGCATTTGTTGCAAAATCCCTTCATTAGGCATTTTCTCAGAGACAACCAGTGCATGGGAGACTTGTTTAACCCACCCAGAGGGATTTATTTGGAGCACTTCTTGGATTTTAGTCTTAGATATATTGATCTAAGGGATCCGGAGTCTTGGTTTCAAACTCCTGTGGCAACCATTCGGGAAAACGAATCCGACCATGCCTTGCCAGTCGCCGAGTTCCCAATTTGCCGATATTACGCAGTATCAAAGCATATTTCTTGGCTCGGCCCTATGAGTCTCGGCCAAGAAGACAAAGAAAAGTTCCAATGTGATAAAGAAGATGATATTTCTCTCATCGATTTTTAGAAAATAAGGGAGAGGCTCTCTCCAAGGAGGTCAAGAAAAAGGGAGCAAAAGAAGAGGAAGGACCATGCACTTCCTATTCTCATCGAGAAGAAGACAATGAGCGTGAAGGATACTTGGATCATCGGATCTCCGAGTAATTACCTTTTTGAGTTCAAATCTCAACCCTAGAGCCTTCTGTGGAGACTCTCGCTTTTCCACAATTCATCTAGTGGGTGAAGAGAAAGACCATGCACTGTGGGATAGATCAAAGGCAGTAGATTCCTATTGTCTACATTTCTGATGTCAACTCACGGCAAGAGCTTGGGAAAGCGAAGCTGAGTGGCATTATTCCTACTACATCCGGTGAGCAGAGCAGGGAGAGCGATGAGAAGTTACAGCCACTTCACCCGCAGGGTGAAGTGAATGCTCCCAGTGAGTTTAGCCACTTAAGCCATAAAAAGTGAGCTTTATTTTTCTAAGTTCACTCAAGGGTTGATTAGAGCCTCTTGATGGAGAAAAAGATGCGAGGAGAGAAGTCCCACACCACCATGGGAGGGATACATGTACCAGGCGGTGTCGCGGCCTCGAGTGAGCGCCTTTCTACATCCTGCAAATTAGAGGCCAGCCATTTGGTGGAGTGAAAGAACCATTGCGTGCCTTCTGAGGAGATCCCGGGTTTCCATCAAGTGCATGAGTAGAAGTTACACTTTCTATTTCGAAAATTATTTTGAGGATTGTGGAAACTTTCGCATTTAAATGAACAAGAATCAAAACACATTGCTAACCTAGAGTAGCAAGATTGCACTCATGCACGTTGTGCAACATGAGAACATTCAAGGAGGAAATAAACGATCACTCATCATGAGCTATTATTGGATTTCATATCACACCCTGAGGTTTGGGGTTGCCTGAAGACTTGAAGGGAAGGATGGAAGATAGTAGAAATATTAAAGTGAGAAACCTTTTCTCCTTTTCTCGATGACTCCTTTCTCAATGAACACCTCTGCGGCTCAAAGAGAAACTTCTACTTTGTAGCGAGATCCAAGACCTCATTGGTTTGGAGGACTCGTTGATGAGAAGGAGATCTCATGGAGAGATTTCATTAGAGGTGCACTTCAACACATTGCGGAGTGCGAGGATTTTCTTCCCTTTCTCATACTTGAATCTTCATGGATTCATGAGGAGCATGACAGAAAGATGGAGGAAATATTAGGATGGATAACATCTCACATGATTGTGCTGGACATTCCTCGAGCCAAACACATCATGATGGGAGGTTTTTCCTCACCACATTGCTTCCTGGGTCATATAGGATCAAAATGATCCTTGAGAACTATTGCATTTAAAAATCCCCATGAAGTGCAAAGCACAAAGAATCTAATTTGGGAGGATGGTAGCACTGTGAGGGTGGACAAGATGAAGGATGGGAGGAGACATTCATAATTGGGAGAGTGGATGGGGATGAAGAGCAAGCAGCTAGCGAGATACTCTGCAAATTTATGATACTTTCGGGTGCAGTAAGCTTGGGCGCGACCGGCTCCTCTTGAAGGAGTTTGTGCCATCACTTGGCATGTCCTTTTCCTAAGAGGATGATGGAGAAGAGGTGCCGGGATGCTTGCATCATTCGCAAAGGCATGGATTATGGATGCGGTGGTGTTGACATGGCATTCATATCATTCATTGTGTATTCATCACATGAGTTGCATGATGCGAGCATATGAGGATATGAGCACTTTGGTCGGCTTGAGTTGTGTATTTCTTTAGGGAGACAAGGGAAAAATTGATCTCACTTGTTGTGTGATGTTGCGTGGAGGTAAGAAGGGCTCTCTCATGGTGCAAAGGGGCTGGCTTGGCCTTGGATTATATGGAAGCACTTCCATCTTGGGAGGTATTCCATATTTGCAGCGCATCGTGTAGAGGAGACTTTGACAAGGAGCATGTCAAAGAATAGAGCTTTCGTGTCAGCCCAGGGGCTATGTGCATGAGCTCACAAAGGTCTTGTCACTTGAGCAAAGAGACTTACAGGATGGGAGTGTCCATCGATCACTGTCGCATTGGCATACTTGGTAAAGGAGGAGGTGACGATTGATAGAGTAGTGGATGCGAGTTTCATTTAGTCAAATATCTTTTCGAGAATTGCTGACCCTTGACTCATGCTTTAGTCACAATATTTCCTTACTTATTGATCGGATCTGTTCATAATCATCTTAGCGACATCTAAAACAATTAATCAACCCATATCTACATGAAGACTTCAATGACGAGACACAGACAAATAGCATGAATAAACGAGAAAAACCTCTCGCAACAAGCTTCAAAAAACCCTAACTACCATACGCACATTTTCTGCAAGAAAAGCACAACGTATATATGTGCTTTGCTCGAGACGAAATAGTGTATAGATTTGTAAATATAAATCCTTGCTACGGAAATGAACCGAGATCCATAGAAATTACCCGCATTTCTTCACTTAACTTCAACAAACATGCTCTAGGTCATAGATCAAATCATCTTCTTCAATGGACTGCATGCACAGCATAGTCATTTTTAAGTCTATAGATCTTGATCCATCGATTTGCCCAAGGGTGCATCATAACTTCATATTTATCAATAAAAAGCAAGAATTCATCCCGACGGAGATCTACTTGCGAAGAGAAGTATGTAGTGATTTCCTTTACACATGCACACCTCACTCACTGAATCTTCTTATCCTTATATAGATTTAGCCTTTATCAATAACATGAGTCAAAACCACACAACAACGCGATGGTATTCCTAGACGAAACTTTCAAATAGACCTGACACAACGTTCATCTATGGGCCAAATACCATGGTAATGCCCCCTAGTATCTTCTCTTTAGAGTGCGAGAAAGGCATATACGACTTGGATCATTCTTATCCGCCATGTACACGTGGCTTGGCATTCTGAACAAACCCACGTATATAATGCTCAAATATGAAAATTATCAGTCTGCTCCGTCACTATTTTGTTGGATATTACCCACTTCTTCTCATAGACTATCGAGCTTTCTACAAAGAACATATATTCCACCATTTACAAGAGATTTTCTCTCGAGGACAACATAATAAGTGTTGAACCCTTAGTTAAAGGCGAGAGTGAATTAGTTTAACACATTCATGGACTTTTCAAAACTTTTTTCATTAAAAAATTATTTACATCTTCATTTACACGTTTAGCTCAATATGTGAGTAATGTTAGGATGTGAGCAGCAAGCATTAACATAATGTAACAGTAGACTTAATATGAGAGAAGCAAGTATTAAGTAGATGATATAAACCATATCAACACATAAAAATCATGCGGTAATCGACACCGGATATAAAAGTGTGGAAACCCATATAAAGGGAGAGGAAAACCACATCTTATTATTGTTGTGATGCAAAGGCAAGCCCCAACTCCCTCTTACCCGTTCGATTTTTTTGTAGGCCTTAAACTCCACAACGTTTTCTCAAGAGGCTCCCTGCCTCGACACGCAAGGCCACAACTTGCTGCGAGGAAGCTCCAACTCCCTCTCACCTTTCTCGTGAGAGCACCAACCTGCTGAAGGAGGCCCCAACCTCGCAGCTACAGCGGCATCTATCGAGCTACAACTTGATAGGGAATCTCCAACTTCCTTACTCTATCAAAATAAAACACTTGCTGATTTGGCCTTGGACACCGGCCACGTTCGAACCTTCCTCTTCGATATCCGCCGGTCTCTCATATCTACCCTACATCATCTCGGCATCTTCTCCGATTCTCTATCAGCTCCTCCTTCTCCTCTGCATTTACTACTTCATTTACGCGTCTCTTGCCTCACTCTCTAACCCTCTCTTGATGCATATCAAGGTGATATCGCTTTATAGAGATTTCCCTTATGATCGTGTTATATTCCTCGGGAATTCGAAATTGATAGCCATACCTCTTAGCCTTCTACCTTCTCATTTCTTTTTCCGAGCTCACTCAGAAAAATTATAACCGTATGTACTAATTTTAATATTACAATGGGATTTTTGTTTTCTTCAGGGAGACTTTCCAATGCATCACAAATAATAAAAATCAATTACAGACATTTACATTCACATTTTTCGGTTACATAAAAAACATTTTTCACTCGGCCCATTTTTTTGGTCTTTGGCTTTACTAGTTTTGTCTTTTCTGTTGTACATCGGGTAACCATCCTACATACCTCTGTATCTGCTACTCGTGCACACACGCATGTACACCTATCAAGCTCAAAATCTCATTCTGTGCAACACTGTTCACTACAATTTTGAGTCATTGGATATATAACAATTTTACCAATTTAGTTCCCAATAACTCTCAAAGTCTTGTGCATATAAAAGTGCCTCAAAATTTGATCAAGTTACTTCCAAAAACTGTGTAGCGTTTAACATTCCATTTTCCTATGCTGGCAATTTAATTAAATACCCAAATAAAATCGAGTCTAGAAAATTCAATGATATATACGGCTTCCTTAAAGTTTCAAATATGAGATTTAAATTAAAACTCTCTCGATGGTCATAACGCAGCAATCTCCACTCTGCCACTTTATGAAAACCCCGATATATATATATAGATATACATTTCCAAAATAAAGGTTATAACATATTAATAAGCGACGAATCATTTACGACCCTTTTAACTTGAATATACGTCAATACACAATCCCTTTCATGCAAGGTTCAGATTATCATAAAATATATATCACACACACACACACACACACACACACACACACACATATATATATACCTCCATACATATGTATTCACCAAAAGCGAGCTTTATGAACATTAATAGACCATGGCTTTCACGTTAGACCCTCAATCTTCAATCACTAATTATCAATGTATTAATGCTTTGTGCAATCCACATGTGTAGCCCTTTAATCATATGGTTCAACCATAGTATATCCCTCTCACGCATACATATCGAACCACCAATGCTAACATTTGAAAGGTTTGGGCCCCACATCTTTATAAACCCTTCTTTTATATTTGCCGATGTGATTAATAACAACTCAATTCTTGGGATTGCAATTGGATCCTTTGTAGTGTCTCGATGCGATTGATCGCATTCGCATCCTTCTATGGGATGTTCCGATGTTTTTCCATTTTTCCGATGCGATGGCATGGCTTTTAAAGCCGGACCTCAAACACATATGAGTCCTTGTTCATAAACACATCGGGTCCACAATTTCCATCGAGACTTTTATTAGCATGTTCCATTGTTATGATCTTCTCCAATGCAATTTCGTGAGGGTCCCACGGAGTTAATAAATTCTTCTATCCATTCAATTTATTATAATGTATGCGGCTTTCCGATGGTTTAGAAAACCCACACTACTCATCGGGCCCACACGGTGATTGTATCACTTGCCTTTTGCGTTAACACTCCTCATAAGCAATTGTGCTCTGAATAGTTACAAGTTTCTACACTTATCACTTTTTTGATTCAAAGGTTTGAATCATTCACATTTAAAAAGTCAATTTAAATCATATGAACCCCTAATGTATTAAACTTTGGCCCTACACTCAAAATTTCAATACACACATTCAGATATCATTTGCGAAGGGTTTTACATTATATAACTCTTTAATGTATTAGCATAGTGTATATCGATTGTATTAAACCTTCTGGTTTAATATCTCTTCCAACCCTTGCATACATATATGTGTCAACTTGCATCAAACATATATATTAGATAAAAAAGTCAGCCCTGATGAGAACCTTATATTAAGTTTCATACATCACACAATCGTGATGGCCGTTGATTCCAAACATTGACTATCGGACGACCCGGGGCGTTATCACGTTATTTTTCCTCCCGAACTTTAACCCGCCCAAGTCGCGTGATAAAAATGGTTTTACCAAACCACCCAAGGCCACATGTCGCACAAAGACTTAGATCGTGTTCCAAATATAAAATCCACTTACCAAGTTTGGGGCCACGCGATACTACTGCTGTATTGGAGCTTCAATTTCACTGTTCATCCAAGGTTCCATTAACTCATGGTTCTGGTTTATTCATTCATTTGTTAACTTTGTCTGCCTTTGAGTTCGCATTCAACTTTTTTTAATATTGTGGCTTTATCACTTTTCTTCGATTTCTTGTCTAGCCCTTTTAAATAACTATCTTCCTGCTTTGTTAACCCTGTGGTGTGACTTCACCAATATCGACCACATCGTTCGATCGGCTTGATCATCGTATGATTCAACCATACAAATGAGATATTTAAACCTTCAAATTCACGGTTAACGCATGATTCAGCTTTTATATGCAAGTTAGGTGGTTCAAACCTACGATCGAGCCCCGAATGAGATTCAACCTTATCATATACAAAACCTCTACACGAGAGATTCATTCGGAGCATTGCCCATACAATTATTCTTGTGCCATCACCTAATTTCACAATTTCCTTTTCATGGGTTCACCGTATTATGTCGTATTTCCTTAGTATATATATAACCTCACACACTATACTCCACACTAAATCCATGTACGAGTTAAACATAATTTCACATAGGAGCCATTTATACTCCCGATTACGAGTCTCATCATACCCATGCACGTCTTGAACAAATTCCTCCATAGATACAAATGAATCCACCCGCAAACACTTCTTCTTGTCTTGGCGAGAACTTCTTCTTCTCTTAACTCCGCCTTTTTCAAAAATCCAATGGCCCTCCTTCTATCCTCACTACTCTGTACACCTTCAATAGATCTCTTCTTCTTTGCTATCCCTCTACTCCTTGGTGATGTTGCTCCTTACTTCTCTGTACGTCTCTACTACACTCTCTTTTTTCTTCCTCTCGCTCATTGAATGATGTTTCGGAATTGCTCCTCCTTTTTCATCTCCTTTTTCCATCAATAACAACATTTCCAACAATAAGACGTAGGAATCATATTTTCAACAATCTTCCCCTTTGGACTTGATGGCAACCCATCGATAGCTATGACGATCTTCTCAACATAACCATCGAAAAAATACCAAAAATATTCTCCCCCTTTAACATCAAGTGCAAAGGGCATGATTTTGACAATGCTCCCCCACGAGTGCATGCTCATATTGAGATATTTTCAATGAATTACATGAATTTTTATAACCAAAACCAAATAATCTCAAACATGAGATCATAACCCGAACCAATTAGAATGCGAACAATGCATCCTGTTTCATAAGACAGGTGCTCCCCACACGCTCACCGCATCCCGAACACCTTCAACAACCAAATCATCAAAGAATCTTCATTAAGGAGATAAATATCGAGAGAATTATACATAAATATGAATCTTTGGAACAACAATAGAGATTACTCATCAACACCACAATAGTTACGAACGGTGACTCGGAGGATTTACATCAACAAAACCCATATCGCAGTTTTTATGCACAAAAACTCGCGTATATATGGTATTCGCTATGAAACCCGCGTATCAAAATTAATCTTCCGAAATTAAACGAGTCCGACTTGAGAGGCGAGAGACCACTCCCGACTTACATGTCCGAGATATTGAAATGCTTCCCTAGAAAGAGGTTTAGTGAACATATCGGCAACTTGTTCTTTGGAGGGAACATACTCCAATTTAACGTTTTGTTCGAAAAGCACTTGTTCACGTAAGAAGTGATACTTGATAGGAATGTGCTTGGTCTTGGAATGCATAACAGAGGATTCTTTGAGATACTAATGCCACTTGTATTATCACACAAAATGGAGATGGGAGGTGATAATTTGATTTGAATGTCTTGTAAAGTCTACATCATCCAAAGTATTTGTGTTCAGCATGATGTGGCGGCCACATGTCAGCTTCTATTGTAGATAAGGCAATGAGAACTTTGTTTATTTGCTCGAACCATGCTACTAATTTGGGCCCCATATAGAATGCACCACCACTAGTGCTTTTTCGATCATCAACATTTCCGGCCCAATCCGCATCAGTGTAAGTATGAAGTGTGAGATACACATTCTTTGGATACCATACACCAAAGTCCCGAGTACTTGTAGATATTTGAATATTATTTTTACGGCTTTGAAGATGGGACTCTTTTAGATTAGCTTGGAATCATCCAAAAATCCCAAGCTTGCATGCATGATGTACTAGTCTTGTCTCGAGTTAGATAAAGAAGAATTCAATCATGGATATATATTCCGGTTGATTTACCGAGGGAGAATTATTATGAGAGCTGTAGTTACATCCGGTTACCATGGGCATACTCACGAGCTTGTAGTCTTCCATACCATATTTCTTCAACATTTGCATAAGATATTTTTGTGATAAGAATATGCCATTTGTTGCTTGTTGCACTTGTAAGCTAAGAAAAAATTATAGTTCCCCACAGTAAAGATATTTCAAATTCTTGTTGCGTAACATAAGAAAATTTCTAACTCATGGACTCTTCATTACTCCCAGAAAATGATGTCATCAACATATACAACCACAATCCATCGTTTATCATTCTCTATTTTTGTATATAAGTTACTATTAGTAGATCCCTTTGTAAAACCTTGTTGATGTAGATATTTCTCGAAACGATAGTACCATGCCCTTGGAGCATTTTTTGAGACTATATAAAGCTTTTTTAAGTTCACAAAAAGATTTCATCATTTCCCAAAATGAATAGTTATAGTTGTTGTATATAAACTTCTTCTTCTAGATCATCATTAAGAAAAGCGAGATTTAACATCCATTTGATAAAATTTGAATTGTTGAAAGCTTTGAAAGGCAAGAAACATTCTTATGGCTTCAAGTCTAGCCACGGGAGCAAATGTTTCTTCAAAGTCTATACCTTCTTGTTGAGCATACCCTTTACAAACAAGTCTAGCCTTGTTTGAATCTAATGACATCTCCCATTTTCATTTAACTTGTTTTTTAATATCCATTTTGTCTCCAATCACATTTTTTATCATAAGGTCTTGGAACCAATTCCCAAGTATGATTCTTTTCAATCTGATCAAGTTCTTCATTCATGACTTGAATCCAACATTTCATATTTACTCACTTGATTGACATTTTGTGGTTCAATAGTAGATAGAAATGCCGGATATCTAGGAAGATCCTATAATAGTTTCTTCTTGTTTGAACGATTGATCCTTTTCTCCCAAAATTTGAGATTACGCATGATTCATTTTGTACGTACTGGATGGTGCCTCTTCGAGATAGATATTCTTCGGGATGCTTCATTGGGTTCACCTTCCATATTGTTTCTATTTCTGACGCAATAGGGATATCCATCATCATCATCTTCATTTTTTGTTGTTATTTCCTTTTTTAGACGTAGAGAGACTCATCGATACAAAATCAATACATTCAACAATATTCCAAAGTCTTTTGTTGTAACATTTATATGCTTTACTTCTAGAAGAGTAACCAAGAAATATTCCTTCGTCTCGATTCTTGGTTCAAACTTTGCCGAGATTTTTCATCATTGTTCTTGATAAAACATTTTCTTTCGAAAAATCTCTAAAATTTTTTACGGTGGGAAGATTGCCATACAGTAGTTCATAGGGGGTTTTATCACTTTGACCTTTGAACTATGAGGCTTTGTTCTGAATATGTCACCGTAGTATGTGCTGCTTCTCCCCAAATGTGCCGAGAGTTCTAGATTCATAAAGCATAGCTAGAGCCATTTGTTGAAGTGTTATATTCATCCTCTTACGCCACACCATTTCGTTGTGGGGTTCCGACTACGAAAAACTATCTTTTTATGCCATGATGTTTTCACAAAAGTCAAAGAATTAATCTGATATATATTCTCCTCCTCGGTCAGATCTAAGACATTTGATTTTTTTAGATCTAATTTATTTTCAACAAAGCTTTGAAGAACTTAAAATTTTTCAAATGCTTCATCTTTATGTTTCGATGAAAGCCGATCCAACACATTCTAGGGAAGTCATCAAAAAATAAAATATAGTATTGTTCCCCTCGAGGTGAATTTTTTTCCTTATAGGACCACAAGATCATTATGTATAAGTTTAAGAGGCTTACTTGCTGATCCTTCTTTAGCATTGAATTGCACCCTGGTTTGATTACCAAATTTGGCATGCTTTGCATATAATTGCTTTTCGGTGTAGAGTGATCTTTGGGAAGATGTCACAAAATTTCTTTGAGTCTCTGTGGATTTGATTATTTGAGAGAAGCTCGAAATGTCCCAACCTTAAGTCCCATAACCAAACTTTTCTAAAGATTTTCTCAAGTATCATTATGTTTGACCAATGTTCGGTACATATCTGATTTCTTGGTGTTCTAGTTCCTTTTATTACTATGTTTTTCTGTATCAAGTTCACGTACAACACATTATTTTGAACTAAAGACAACTTCATTTTCCTTGATCACACATTTGACTCACACTCAACAAAGTTGTGCTTTAATCCATCCACATACATAACATTGTTAGCTTTCACTTTTTCTTTTAGAGCAAAGACCTTTTCCGTTTAATGACGCGAGGATAATCATTTCCAGAAGGTAACATTTCATTTTTCTTTCTCTAGAGAATTATATGAAAGGAGTTTATTTCTATCACCTCTCATGTGTTTTGAGCAACTACTATCAATGTACCATTTGATTTTCTTCCCCTTATCGCAAATAATGCTATGCCACAACTCTCAACCTATAAATCCTTCCTTTTTCCAAACCTTGGAATTTGAAGGTATATGCTCTTTTAGGCTGGAGTCTTGCTCATGCATTCGATTCTTCATGACCAAAGTTATTGCGATAGGTACATTCAATCTCATTTTGAAGAGGAGAAAAAGTTGTTATAATTATTCTTCTTTATTCCATTCTCATTTATTTTTCTTTCTTTCCTTCTCTGTGTCATGATGGTTTTTGAATGCAACACATTGAGTAGCCTTATGCCCAAAATTATGACATGAGAAACATTGTCCATTAAAGAAGAAATTTATGCAATCATGAAACCTTCTATTTATATTTACTGCATGGACTCATTGATATTTATGTTATTGTTCTTCCTAGTATTAGAGTGGTCATGCTTCACCTGTGGTGGTTTCTTTGTTCTATTGTGAGGCCGAGAATGTTTGCGGACATTGTAGATAGCTTGGTGCTTGAAAGACGAGGATGATTCTCCAATATATCCAAGACTCTGTCTTTATAAGAGGAGAGTGTTGTACCTTGATAATTTCATCTAAGGTTTCGGATCCTTTAGCAAATCTAAGATTTAAAGTTTTTCACTTTCTCAATTTCTTTCTTATACTTACTATTTCACATTCTAATTTCTCATTCTGCTTCTCCTTTTCCATGAGATGATTTTCTAGAGTATCTATGGAGATTTTTTTTTCTTCCAAACATATTTTGAGATGAGTTATTTCTTCAAGAAAATCATTTATTCTAAAGCATCCATAAAAGTATCACTAGAGTCTTTTTCAAAAGCCATGAGTAGTCTAATATCTTGATCGAGATTCTCCATCTTCACTATTTGATAAACCTTCACTATCTTCATGAGTATAATAGATTTTTCTATTGATAATTTCTTTTTTCTTATTTCCTCTCGCCAATTTCGTTTCCCCTTTTTCATGACTATATTTATAGGGACATTTAGCAGCATAATGAGCACTCTTTCCACAAGAAAAACATTTAAAGGGAAGCTTACCTCTTGAACCTTACCGTACGAGTTGTAGCTTCTTTACAAATTTTATCTCATCTTCTTCGAGACATACCTAATCCTTCTTGTTCTTCTACCTCTTTTCCTTTTTGAAGAAGCTCTAAAGACAACTTCCTTGACTTCGGATGGATCTCCTTTTCTCATTTCACAAGCAGTCGAAATCCCATGAAGTTGAACAATAGTAAAGATTTTGTAGATCATGTTTCTCTTAATTGGTAAACACTTTTGACTCAAATTTTGGGAGTTAGAGATCTTAAAACATTTTCTACCGGAGTAGTGTCGAATATAGTTTCACCCAGATTTCTCATACGATTTACAATATCATCTAGACGTAAAGAAAACTGGAAATGCTTTCCTCATTGTGCATTCGGTCGGACTCCCCAATAATGCATTGACCGCCTTTGCATTGGTTTCATAGTTATTTCTTGTTGTTGCATACTGTTGGAACGAAGTTGGATATTGATAACCTCAACTTCGACTATAGCCCATACATCTGCTCCAGAGACTAAAAGATAGGATCTTGTCCTTGTCTTCCAAAAGATTAAGTTGTTTCGTTGAAGAGAGGAGGCTTTATAAATGTTGTCCCATATTGATTGCTCATCTTGACTAATATTCCTTCTAGCGATTAAGCTTCTTCGAAGGAACTCTTTCGATACCAATTATTGGGGAAAATACCGAGAGGGCGTGAATAAATATTTGAGATATTGCTGAAAATATTTCTAACTTTTTCTTTTACAAAATTCCATATGTAGACTTTGATGAGCCCAACTCGCATATACACATGCATAAGTTAAAGAAACTAGTATATGCGATATAATTTTACATATTAACAAAAAAAATTCAGAACAATATTTAACTTAGTTTATCGGTATCATCCATACTGTTAGACAATCGGTAAAAATGTGCAATAATCGGTAAAGACATAAATAATCACACAATTACAACAAACATGGACACCAATATTTAAGGTGGAAACCCAATTTGGGAGAAAACCACCACTGTTGTCGTCTTTGTCTTCAATATTTATTGTATGGAAAATTGTTTACAATATTTTACTAATGCGGACTCATATCGGTACACATGTATCTACATGTAGAAGGCTGTAACCTTCTCTCGTTCTCACGGGTGCTCCCTCGGGAAGGGAGCTACAACCCCCTAATCTCGTTTACCAACCACTACTGGGAAGGGAGCCCAACCCCTAATTAGAACACCAAACTACGTGTGAGAGCTTCCACTTCCATGTGTCGAAAGGCTTCAACCCTCGGAACCACTTTAGACCACGTTTCATCAATTTTCATAATGGATCAAACTACATCAGCCCAACTCTTCATAGGCATCAACAACCATAAAAATATCAATACTCAATCGAGACAGTGAAATCAGCAGTAACCCTGAGAACTCATAAATAACCCGAGAACTTGAGAATAAATATGCGAGATACAAACTCAACCACGAACATTCATCAAATTAAAATGCATACACTACTTCACTTCACTTGAACACCTGTCTGTATAAGCGCTTCCTTCACTACCAACTCTAGCGTATAGATCCGTGAACACTATTTTTTGAGAATATGATATGATTCATATCTAATTCATTCGATCGGATATCTTTTTAGAATTGAAAAGACGTTGATCAATCAATCATCATATTCTCTTACTTATTGATCATATTTTTTTCATAATCATCTTAGCAACATCTACAACAATTAATGAACATAGATCTACATGAAGACTTCATTGATAGAAAACGAGGCAAAGTAGGAATAAACAAAAAAACCTCTGTAGCAAGCTTCATAAAAACCCTTACTTCCATACACGCATTTCTGAACCAAACCTGCGTATATATGTGCTTTTTCGCGAGATGAACTAGCATATAGATACGTAAATATAAACTTTGCGAGAAATTCATGAGATCCATAGAACTTACCCAAATTTCTTCACTTAACTTTAGAAAACTTTGCTGCAGGTCATAGATGTAATCATGTGTTCGATGGATCGTGCGATAACATAGTCATTTTAAGTCTAGAGATCTTGATCCATCAATTTACCCAAGGGTGCATCATAAATTCATATTTATCAATAAAACATAATTCATCCCATGCTGAAACTCTACTTCAAAAGAGAAGTATGTAGTGATTTTCCTTACACATGCACACCTTTTCACGGGATCTTCTTCTCCTTATATAGATTTAGCCTTTATCAATACTATGAGTCAAAACCATACAAAATCCGATGGTATCCTTAGACGAAATCAAATAGATGACACAACGTTCAATACTGTGGGCCAATACCATGGTAATGGCCCCTATTATCTTCTTTTTTAGATCATAAAAAGGCATATGCGACTTGGATTGTTCTTATCCACATGTATATAGGGCTTGGCACTCGAACAAACTGCATATGTAATCTTCAATATGAAAATTATCAATTCTTCTGTCACTTCTTTCTCGAAAGAGAATTGATCATCCTTCTCATCTTCAACATATTTTCGAGAGACGTCGTCATTATAAATATGGTTGAATCCGAATAAGTGTGTTTTCATCGTCACATCCATTAGATTATTGGGATTCATTTTTTCTACTCAATGGATTCATGTAGATCCTTTCACAAGGTTGAGGAAATACTACAATTGCCTCCCCCTAGTCTTCTATTTGTTGACTTCAAACTCTTCAAGGAAAATCCAAATTCTTGACAAGATTCATCGTTAACTATGCCAAGATTATGAAAGGGTTTATGAGAATGTTGAAAAAAGGAATTCCATTACCATGGGATTACTTCTCTCAATGCTTGTTTGATGCTTTGAAAAAGACATTGACCTCTTCTCCTTTATCGAGTCCATTTGATTATAGCGAGGGTTTCCTTCTATATCTCTACGAGGCATAATATACTATAGGTATGGTTACGGTTCGGGAGGATGATGATCTTGGTGAGCATGTTATTTACTATCTAAGTTGAGGCTTGGTAGAGTGCTTCAATTGTGATATTCTCCCATCAAGAAGCTAGCTTTGGTAGCCATCCATGCTTTCCAATGACTTAGGAATTATATTATGCTTCACAAAACTTATATTTTTCTAGCCATCAAATCCATTTCAATTCGTTCTCGGTAGGCAAGTGATTGGGGGAAAATACAATAGATTGATTGTCATTTTACAAGAATTTGATCTCAACTTCTTGTCGAGAAAAAATCTAAGAAATCATTGGTATTTATGGAGTTGATCTCCGAGGTTTCCTTTCTGGAGAAGAGATTATTTATGAGGAATCGTTCCCTCATGAAAATATTTTCCTCATTTCTTCACAAGATCCTTGGTATGGATATATTATTGTGTACCTCCAAAATTTGAAGTTTCCCCTTGCTTTTTCGAAGAATGAGCGTAGAACATTGTGTCACTTAGTGAAAACTTATCTTATCATTGGTGACACATTATATCATCGTAGGGTCTATTCAATCTTTAGACGTTTCTTAACCCTAGAAGAAGTCGATGTTGTGTTGAATGATTTGCCACAGAGTGGAGCTTGTGGTGGTGATTTTTCACGAGCTCGCTACAACCCAAAAGATTTTGCGTGCCGAATATTTTTGGCCCTTCGAATTTCAAATATGGTGTTGAGCGGTCAAAAAAATTTCATCCTAGTGAAGTTTATACTCGAAGATGCACGCTTGTTATGAGGATTAATCCATCTCACAAACAAGAGAGATCTCCATAGTACACCTAATGAGTAACTAGAAGCAAAGATCCATTTGAATACCTCTTTCTCGAGATTATTTGTATTTTGAGATCATTATAATAGTAAAGTAAAGAGGACATGCTCCTACCTTGAAATCCAAACCTTTGATGTAGCCATTTGTCCCATCGCTCCAAAGTAGTTCTCCAATGATGAGTGGAACTTAGTGATCAAGGAGTCTAAGTATTGATATTATTCCCATGAATACGAGAAACAAGACAATGAGAAAAAAGAGATCCATATATATTATCATAAATTACAAAGAGGAGTCTTACAACTAGGATGCCTTGATGTTGTATAGATTCATCCGATTACGTGCAATTTCTCCTTCGAGTTTGATAAGCCTTCTTATATAGAATAACCCAAGCATGAAGTCATGGGCATAAAGGTGTGATGTTCGATGTGTAAACACCAAAACACTAGCATAGAAATTATGCACTCTATGAACTCTCTTGACTTAGAAACTATATAGATCATTTTCTATTATTCATAATCTACCTTCTCCTAATCCCTAAACCTGAAACTTGAGCTCAATTTATAGGGATATTGAGGTAGTTTCAGTTCCATAAAGAAAAGGATGGATTCCTCTCATGAAGGAATTTGAGTTCCTTCAACGAAGGAATGAGCTCCATGAGTGGAGGGATAAAGCTTGAATTGAGTGTGAATCTAGAGGCTTCCGGTTGGGAGAATATTCGACCAACTAGGCTTATAGAAGTTACTTTTTTATTTTTAATTTCTTTTCAAGGGGGTGCACGGGTTTTAGTGGAGAAAATTTCGGTGGTTGTTGCGGCTAATAGAAGTATCATGAGCGCATCGAAGAGAAAGGCTATTAAAATAATGCGGGTAGACTTTTAGGGGTTTTGCGGATATTTTCTCCAATTTACAAGACATGATTAGGGAACATCGGTGTTTTTCGACCTCCTAAGGGAACATGATATTTATGTTAATAGACCCATATGAACAATCAAATTCCATGGTGAAAAAGAAAATGGCGTGTAGCAGTGTACTAAAAGTGTGAAGTACGAAATTTTTTTCTAAAGAGTGAAGTGCTTTATCATTCCTAAGATTGGATTGGAGATGTCGGTCAAAAGCACGTAAAACATTCAATGCATATATATATATATATATATATATCATCACTCGGGTAAGGATTCCCATACTCGAGATAAAAACTAACTAAATGTTCTCTTACGGATATGGTTTCAATGTTACATCAAAAGTAGACATAGTATCGGCATAGCCATATGTCAGAAGCACTCTACTATATCATGAATAATAAAACTCCTCATAGCTTGCATGGTAGAAAATAGATCGAGGTCTTGATTTCTTCTTCTCAAACTAGTACGAATTTATCCATGTGATTGATTGTGTCGAAAGTCGAACATGGTAGGAACCACTTGATTACGAGTCGATGATGAGAATCTTTAACAAGTGTGATGAGAAACCATTATAATTAAAATGGCTCTCAAAGTACTTTAGTAAAATATAGGAAGTGTGAATGAATGATTTGCGGTCGAACACTCATAGAATCGTTCGATCGAAGGTCGGTGATGAAAACCTATCGTTGAAGCGAGAAACACGCCATTAGGGCAAACGCGAGATCCCAAGGTGCGATAGGATTCTAGATCAAATTTCTAGATAATGAGTTGATGTCGATAGAAAGTGATCCATCGCGAGAAATCCTATGACACGAAACCATTAGATCAAGTTTTTGAAGAAAGCGTTTTGCAAGTATTGACTCGGGGATGAGTCGATGCAAATGGAGACAAATTTTTTGCAACGAATAGTTTATTGAACTTTCTCACAGAACACATAATGGCACTATAGATGGCTTGGAAACATTTTACCTAAAGCTAATACCTACAAACCAAGTGAATAATTTCAATGTGGTTCAATTAACTATTAGAAAGAAGTATTTCCCCAACCCGGGTACAAGTGTGACAAAGTGTCATTTTCAAGAGTGACGAAATCGCTGCTCTAAAATAAGGAAGACAACTTTGGATTATTTTTTCTCTCTTCTAGCCCCACCATTACTCGAAAGTACCTCTTTATTTTTTGTCGAGCTTAAGGAGGATAAAATTTTGCTTGTTTTTTTAATCTCATCCTTCGGATGAGTCCATATTAGTATTGAAATTGAATGCTAAGAAGGAGTGGTTCGGTCTGTTGTGATCGACGGGTCCTCTCTGTTTATTTTTAACGAGTCCGGTATAGGAATAACTCGACGTTTTTTCAATTTTTAGGGAGTGGGAAGAAAAACATAAGTAAACTCCATGGTTGTTCTTTTTCATAAATTTTGTGAAAACCGGCTCCAAAAAGAAAAAGAAAGGAGATATCATTTCCTTAGAAATAGGCCACTTCGAGGGGGCAACCTCCAATACATTACATGAATGAAACAAATTCTTGGATGATTCAAATTACAAAACCTCCTTTCTATATATAGAAGTCCCATGGGCCATAATGTAATCCTAGTGGGGCCACAATGTAATCCTAAGCGACCTAACAATAATAATTTAAGGGCACAATAATAACAATATGGGGGTTACAAGGGTACAATAATAAAAATAAAGGGGGTTACACTAACAACAATAAGGGACTATAATAGTAATATAGCGACCTAACATGCCCCTCTTCTTCAAAAAAAGTGTTGTCCTCAACGCAGAGTAGCTCACAGGTGCTTCTTTATAAAATTCTCATCCTCCCATGTAGAATCTTCGGTGGGTAAGTTCTTCCACTTGATGAGATACTACGAAATTGATTGATTCCGTAGTGCTGTCGAGTTCTTGTTTTCGTGACCGCTTTAGGTTCCAATATGATTTTTCCTTCCTCATCAAGTTCTAGCAATATTGTTTGAACTAGAATATTTTCACCTATAACCTTCTTTAAGCATGAAACATGGAAAATTGGATGCACTCGTGAAGAGGCGAGAAGCTCCAATTTGTATTCCATAGTCACCAATCTTTTGCAAAACCTTGTAAGGACCATAGTACTTTGGCGATAATTTATTATCCTTCTTAACTTGCTTGAGGGCATTTGTTTGTATGGTTGTAGCCGTAAAAAATACCCGATCTCCTACATCAAAACTTCTCTCGCTTCTGATGATCGATTCTGCCTATTGTTTCATTCGATTTTGTGCCAAATTCGGGTTGTCCTTTAAGAGTTGGAGAACTTCTTGTTGATGCTCGATGTGATCTTCCACTTTGCTTGAACCTTCGAACTTTCTCTTAAATATGATGTGATGGATGGTGGATGATATCCATAAAGTGGCATAAATGGTGTCATTTTTTCTACGGTATGGAAGGAAGTGTTATACCACCATTCGGCTAGAGGTAACCGCTTGATCCATTGTGTTTTATTATTAGATACAAAACAACAAAGATATCCTTCCAAACATTTATTTACTATCTTAGTTTGGCCATCGGATTGAGGATGATAATATGAGCTATGAGCTAATTGAGTACCCAAACAAGAAAATAGAGTCCGTCCAAAAATTTCTCGGTAGAAATGGGATCTCTGTCGCTCACAGATAACCTTTGGGATTCCATGTAGCTTTTGAATTGTGTCCATAAATGTAGTAGCAACTATACTTGCTTTAAATGGATGAGATAAGGAACAAAAGTGTGCATACTTGGTAAGTCTATCAACTACCACCATGATGACACTCTTTCCTTCGGACTTAGGTAAACCTATGATAAAATCCATTGAAATCTCCTCCCAACGTTGACTTGGAATGGATAAAGGTTGTAGAAGACACGGGAGTCTTAATTGTCTCAACTTTATTATATCTGGAAAACCAAAAATTCCACCACAAACTTTTGAATATCAGATTTAATGCCATCCCAAAAAAAATTCTTTCTTCACACTATGGTACTTTTTTAAAAAATCTCAAGTGTCCTCCTAAAGGAGAAGTGTGCAATTCCAAAAGAATCTTTTCTTTTAGTTGGGAATTCCTACAAAGATATAAGCGATCTTTGTACCATAAGGAATCATTTTTCTAGCTAAATCTATCGGATGTACTAGGATCTTGCTTGCAACTTTTGAATGAGTGTCCACACTTATTCGTCCTTCTTCCATTCATCTCTTGCTTCGGTTATCCAATCTGGTTGGATAATATAAATGGCACAAAGCAATGCTTCCACCTCTTCATTCTTTCTTGAGATTGCATCTACAACAACATTTAGCTTCCCTTTTTTTGTATACTATTTCAAAGTCATAACCCAACATCTTTGTGACCCATTTTTGCTGCTCTTCTGAAGATAGTCTTTGTTCCAAAAAGTGTTTAATACTATCATGATCAGTTTTTACCTTGAAGTGTCTTCCCATTAGGTAAGTTCTCCATTTCTTTAGTGCATGTAGTATTGCTAACATTTCCTTCTCATAAATAGGTTTTTGTAAATACTTTCCTTTGATTGGATTACTTTCAAAAGCAATGGGTCTTCTTTCTTGCATTAAAACGAGTACCAATTCCATTTCACGAGGCATCACATTCCACAATAAAGGTTTTTGTGAAGTCACGGCATAACTAAGACTGGTGCTAGCACATTTCCTCTTTAAGATGTTCAAAGGCCTTAGTTGCTTCGAGAGTCCATGAAAATGAATCTTTCTTCAATAATGTTTTTAGAGGTGCTTCTATTCTCCCATAATTCTTAACAAAATTTTGATAATACCCCGTTAACTCGACAAATCCCTCACAATGCTTTATGGTTGTGGGGACTTTCCATTCATTAATGGCTTTAATTTTTTTAGGGTCTACTCTTAACACCCTCGTGAGATACAATATGACCCGGATATTCCCACCTCTTGTACTCTAAAAAAAACATTTGGATGTTTTTTGCATATAATTGTTTCTCCTGCAATAGTTTGAGCACCACTGTCAACATGTTGAACATGATCCTTCCAAGACATGTTGTAGATTAGTATATCATCAAAAAAATACTAGCACAAATTTTCTAAGG
Organism: Pinus albicaulis; assembly: GCA_034641835.2. NCBI lineage: Eukaryota > Viridiplantae > Streptophyta > Pinopsida > Pinales > Pinaceae > Pinus > Pinus albicaulis. Next base: position 191,609 of record JAXQQM020058972.1, read on the forward strand.
AAGCGTTTGAAAATGGAATTCATCAACCCTTGAAATGTAGAAGGTGCATTGGTAAGGCCAAAAGTCTTAACCAAAAATTCATAATGACCCTCATGAGTTCGAAATGATATTTTTGGAATATCTTCGGGTTTTCATTCTAATTTGATGATACCCTCAACGAAGATCAATTTGGTAAAATAAATTGTTCCATGTAATTCATCCAATAATTCATCAATCACGAGAATGGGAAATTTATATTTAATGGTGAGCTTATTGAGCTCCCTATAATCCGGACACATGAGCCATGATCCATCCTTCTTGTGTACCAATACTACAAGAAGCAGAGAAAGAACTTTGACTAGGTTGAATTATACCTACCTCTAACATTTATGCAATCATACGTTCAATTTTTCTCTTTTGGACATAAGGATATCTATAAGGCCCGATGTTTGGAGGAACACTTCACGGAATCAAATGAATGGCATGATCATTATCATGAATAGATGGGAGTACTTTTGGGAGTTTCAAAAACCTTGGAATGATTGTCCAAGACTTTTTTAGAGATCTACGAAATAGATGATTTTGATGTTGGAACTTCTAGTGAGCATAATTGTGCAATTATGCCTCGTTGTTCTTTCTTTAGAAGCTTTGTCATGAAATTAGAGATTATTGTCTTTCCTAGATTTCCTTCAATACCCCAATAATTCGACTTCCTTTCCTTTTGAAAAAAAATTTAAGATGAAAATTAAAAGCTACCATCCCCAAAGATTGTAACCATTGTACTCCTAGTACAACATCAACACCTCCCATAGGAATGGAAAGCATTGGACTATTCGATACATATTCCCCCATGGTTATCTTGATATTATGGCATTTTCCGGAGCAATTTATAGTTCCTCCATTTGCAACCATCACTTGACATTACAGTGTTGGGTATAGGAAACAATTTCAATTCCTTGGCTACCTTACAATGAATAAAATTATGGGTACTACACGAATCAATCAACACTATTACCCTTTTTCTTCTTGATATGTCCTTCTATCTTGAGAGTTTGAGGAGTGGTAGTTCACTGCAATGCATTACACGATATGGTTGGACTCATTTCTTCCTCTTATTGGGTTGGTTCTTGGTGTATATCCTCTTCTTGTTTATTTTCTTCTTCCTCTTCACAATCTATGTAAAATAATTTCTTCTCAACACACTTATGACCTTTAGTGTATTTGCTATCATAGCCCCATAGCAAAGCCCTTTCGATTTTCTTTTTTTCTTCCAATTGTTGTGGTGTCAACCTTTTAGGTTGTGGAAATCTAGGAGTAGCAACACTTCCCTCTTTATAGAAGTGAGTGGTAGGCTTCCTTGTCGCCATAATTTTACATTCAATTTTTCTTGCCAACTTGAATGCCTTCTCACAGTGAATCACGTTCCAAAAACGTGAACTTCATGTTGGATGTTATCCTTTAAAAGTACCTATGAATAGATCAATCCTGTGTTCCTTTGGAATATCGATTTACCTTTATATTCAATTTTTTGGAAGTCCTCAATGTGCTGCCCCCATTATACCCTTTTGTTTGAGATTTATAAATTGGCTAAAGAAGGTGTTTCTCTTTGTATCCTCATAATGTGATATCATTTCCTCCATAAAAATTAACCAAGTGACAATTTTTTTATAGGAGCAAAATCCATCGATACCATACAAATATATTTTGTTCTAAATGTAAAGTTGAAATGCATACCTTTTTGTGTGTTTTGCACATTATGGAGATCAAAATATTGCTCCATACGTAGTATCCATGTTACGGGATCCTTTCCATCAAACTTCCTCATATCCATTTTTTGGAATATGGTGGTTCTTCCCACCAAAATCATACTTTATGAAATTACGATTAATATTTATTTTGTTCTCATCATGAGTTTCCTCTACTATCTTTTCACCATTAGAAAACATTTCTTGTATAAACTTTGTCAAACCTTCCATGTATGCTTTTAGATCATTCTTCATGTTTTCCATCTTAGCTTCCATGTCATCCATCTCAGTCATGCATCCATGCTAGCTTCCATGCCATCTATCTTAGATTCCATGCGTGTTATTCAACCCATCCATATTAGTTTTCCATGCCTTTCTTCAAAACTTCCATGTCATTTTTTTGTTTCTCTTTGCGAGAGCGAAATTTGTTGCACTTTCTCTTGTAATTTTGATATGTCATGTTGCCATTCTTCATCTTCATGATTCATAGTAGAGCTTTCTAAATGCTTAATGTTGGTTGAATTATTTTTTAGGGGCCATCTTTTAGAATCCAATGCTGATATCTATTCTACAATATGCCCTTGGAATCAATTCAACTTGATTCTTCAAACAAGACTTATGCAATTTGGAAAAACAATACACACATTTTACTTGATTTTGAGGAGTTCGATATTGAAATTGAATTATCTCTATAATTGCGGAACCTAAATATTTTAAATTCAGCCTTTTAGTAGCCCTCTAAATATTCTTTTAAATGCCACGGGTCGATCGATTTGGATTCTTCAAGGCAAAGTTATGTTCAATCTCCCACAATGACCCAATCTTGGAGCCCTGGTTTAGTAGAGCGAAATTGTACGACATGCCACGTGTCATTGTTTTCTCATTTGGCTCTAAAATTGATAGCAAAGAAAACTACAATCCATGTAAGTTTGATCACTTTTTACGGCATTCCAATCCGATGGTCTAGAAAGAGAGCTATGAATATTTTCCCACGATCACCTCTTTGAGCTGAAATTTAGGAGCCTCAAACAGCCACAACTTCCACAGATCATATCTCCAAAAATATTGCGAACCAATATCCTAAATTTTGCGAAGATGTTCCTCGGGATTGCGGTTTCGCACTCATAAAAAATTTCAGCTTCGAACCTTTGTAGAAAAAAAATGTTATTACGAAAATACAACGATGACTCGTTTAGGTTAAATTGGGGCACGCAAAAATGACCTAACTTGCACGAGATCATATCTCCGAAAATGTTCCAAACCAAGCTCTGAATATTTTTTCGATGATGTTTCTCGGGATTTTGGCTTAGCACTCTAAAAATTTTAGATTCCGAACCTTCGTAGAAAAAAACTTTATAGTGGAAAATTCCACGATTACCTATTTGGAGCAACGAAACCCTAGAATATCAAAGCTACGATACCAAATGTTGTGAAACTAGCTCCAAAAACGAAGAAAAGAGATATAAACACCTGAGAAATAAGCCACTTCAAGGGGGAAACCTCCAATGCATTACATGAATGAAAAATTCTTGGATGATTCAAATTACAAAACCTCCTTTCTATATATAGGAGTCCATGGGCCACAATGTAATCCTAGTGGGGCCATAATGTAATCCTAGCCAACCTAACAATAATAATTTAAGGGCACAATAATAACAATATGGGGGTTACAAGGGTACAATAATAACAATAAGGGGGTTATACTAATAACAATAAGTGACTATACTAGTAATATAGGGACCTAACAATAAATTTATACCCTCGAAAAGCCCGTTAAAGGATAAAATAATGTAGGAGAGGACTCTATTGACCATAATTATTCAACATATACCTTTTTTTGTAACTAGTCCAATTCGATCCGGAAAAGGGGTAAAATTGTACTTTGAATGGATGAGTGCTCATTTACTTTAACGAGTTCGAATAGTCAAGCACTTGATGATCTTTTCATGTTTCGAGAGTCCGAAAATGGATTAAAAGAGGACTCTGAGGGTTTCGAATTTTTTGTATTTTTTTATAGATCCCAAAAAACAAATAAAATTATACTCGATGTCAAAATAATTCTTTTCACCAAAATCCTGTATCCCTGCACAAAAAATCAAAAAGATTACAAATACATGTTCTCAAAAAAGTAAAAATATTTTGATTTGACTATTTTAAAAGTAAAAATAAATAAAATAATAATATTTATTCATTTAAAAACTACAAAAAAAGAGTTAAAACAAGAAATTTTCACCTTTTTCTTTCGGGAACGAAAGAGCAGAGAGAGATTTTGGCCAAAATATTCGGGAGCGATATCGAAGAACCAGATCGATCATTTAGAAAACTATCGAACAACGTAATCCACATCATCATTGTCTTTGCTTTCGACCATTTCATTTCTTATTTCAAGTTTTCATGGAATTTTTTTAGGAGGAAATTATGTTTTAAAGTTTACCCTCGGGGTGCACGAGTTTCTTTGTGCGAAAACCATCCACCCAGACTATTTTTTTAAAACCACCGCTGGGTTCTGTGTAGAACATGTGCGGATAAACACACTCGTGTAAACACAAAACCCGTGCAAAGTACCTGTGAGTTTTTGAAAAAACTAAATTTCTCCATAAAAAATGGTTCAAGTTTTCCTCCAACTTATTTCTAATATTTAGTTTACTTGATTTGTGGGTCTTTAATCATGTTGGAATGGAGGGAATGAGAACATGGGCTTGTGGGAAAAAAAATCCATGGATGATTTGGAAACCATGCCCTGCATTAAAAAATTGTGGTTTATACAAGTTTTGGGAAATTCGGGGCATGAAGGCACAAGTTGAGCTCACCGACTTGGCTTGTGAATACATGGAATGTGTAAGACCAATGTTTCATAATTGGGGACCACGCGACTTGAAATTGAGTGGAATACATACACTTCCTCACAAGGATTCCTCGTAGAGGGAGAAAAATTTCCTTATTTTGGGACTAGACGAGGGAGGTATTCCCACTACTAGATACAAGGCTAAGAATTGTAGAATTAATTAAAAGCTAAAGGAAGTCAAATAGACATCAAAAACACTTTTGCCCTACTGGAACTCAAAATCATAGCATTCAAGGCTACCGGGGTTATGCAATAGTGAAACTCCTCATGTGGCTACAAAATCACATAGGCAAACTACATTTGAGTGTTTTAGAGGGAAAATATTCAAGCCGGAGTGAGGGAGTGTTGGCCAATATCAAGGGCCAACTCGACTAGAGAACTAAAAATGGGAAGTTGAAAAACTTTCGATATGGTGCCATTCTTATCTCATTTTTCTCTAGAGAGGATCCCACTCCTCACGACTCAACGAGAATCTAGTAGATCTCGGAAGTCCTTAGAAACCTCGGATGGTGTGATGGGTAACATTAATGGCTCACCATGGTGGTGACTATGGTGCGATGGTTCGGTTCAGTACAAATTATCTCTTGTGGCTCACGAATCAGATCTTTGCAATTGAAGATTTTCCTTATGCGAGAATGGATTATAGAGGTGATCCTAAAACATCTTTTCCATCGGGAGCAAAGTAGGATGAGGCAAAGGGTTATTGAATCATTTTGAATTTTTTTAATCTAATTTTTTATTTTATTTTTTCTCTTCCAATAGTGAATTTTTTTCAATGCAAATTTCGGTCCGACATGACCAACAACGCTTCATCTCTTTGTCAGTGAGAGACACAACCCATAAAACCCCCATAGGATGATGCAACAAAGATGTTGGCAGAGATGACACAACCTTGAGAGGTTGAAAATTTATATTCCTAAGACAAGAACTAATGATATACCTCTTAGGTTCTAGAGACATGTGACGGTGTCGGGGTCCACTTAGGAGATTTTTGCATAAGGTGGCGTGTGCCATAGTTTGCTATCAAGACCATCATCATGGATAGCTCATGGTCAATGTAGATCAACATGTATCTTGTATATTTTAGATCATAAGGTGTTTGAACCTATGATCATAGATGATGTAATATTTTTTTGACACAAACTTATCTATCCTAATGATATTACTACTTTCGTTCTTTGAGTATCTTTTTTCACATGGATTGAATGTTGTTTTGATTTAATTTTTTAATGTTACGGATGTCTATTTAAAACTTGATTAGTTAATGCATCGACCAATGTGTTTAAATTTCTTGAAATATGTTGATATTCGATATAATCAAATTGTCTTTCTAAGAGACGAACCTTCAAAAAACAATCTAAACATAGAGTAGAACACTGCAATCACAAATAAGAAAAATAATCAAAGCATCCGCAATATATAATAACCAAAAAATATGTTATGTAACCAGACTCCAAAAATAGAAGAAAAGAGATATCAACGCCTTAGAAATGAGCCACTTCGAGGGGGAAACCTCCAATACATTACATAAATGAAAAAATTCTTGGATGATACAATTTACAAAACCTCCTATCTATATATAGGAGTCCATGTGGGCCATAATGTAATCCTAGTGGGCCTACAATGTAATCCTAACCCGACCTAACAATAATAATTTAAAGGGACACGATAATAACAAAATGGGGGTTACAAGGGTACAATAATAATAATAAAGGGGGTTACACTAACAACAATAAGGGGCTATACTAGTAATATAGGGACCTAACATGCCCCTCTCCTTCACAAAAGTGTTGTCCTCAATGCTTGATTAGCTGCGGGTGCTTACGTATAAAATTCTCATCCTCCCATGTAGAATCTTCGGTGGGTAAGTTATTCCACTTGATGAGATACTGCGAAATTGATCGATTCAGTAGCTATCGAGTTCTTGTTTCCATGACCGCTTTAGGTTCCAATATGATTTTTTTCTTCCTCATCAAGTTACGGCAAGATTTTTTTTGAGTCGGAATATTTTCACCTATAACCTTCTTTAAGCATGAAACATGGAAAACTGGATGTACTCACGAAGAAGAAGGAAGATCCAATTTGTATGCCATAGTACCAATCTTTTGCAACACCTTGTAAGGACCATAGTACTTTGGCAATAATTTATTATCCTTCTTAGCTTGCTTGAGGGACATTTGTTTGTATGGTTGTAGCCGTAAAAAATACCCATTCTCCTACGTCAAAACTTCTCTCCTTCGCGATGTTGATTTTTCCTGTTGTTTCATTCGCTTTTGTGCCAAATTCAGGTTATCCTTTAAAAGTTGGAGAACTTCTTGCTGATGCTCGATGTGATCTTCGACTACTTGAACCTTCAAATTTTCCCTTAAAGATGATGTCATGGATGGTGGATGATATCCATAAAGTGCCATAAATGGGGTTATTTTTGTTGTAGTATGGAAGGAAGTGTTATACCACCATTCAGCGAGAGGTAACCACTTGACCCATTGTGTTTGTTTATCAGATACAAAACAACGAAGATATCCTTCCAAACATTTATTTACTATCTCGGTTTGACCATCAGATTGAGGATGATAAGATGAGCTATGAGCTAATTGAGTACCCAAATAAGAAAAATAAATCCATCCAAAAAATTTCCGGTAAAAATGGGATCTCGTCGCTCACAATAACTCTTGTGCTTCCCGGGTAGCTTTTGAATTACTGTCCATAAATGTACTAGCAATCGCACTTGCTTTAAATGGATGAGATAATGCACAAAGTGTGCATACTTGGTAAGTCTATCAACTACCACCATGATGACATCGTTTCCTTCGGACTTAGGTAAACTCTGTGATAAAATCCATTGAAATCTCCTCCCAACATTGACTTGGAATGGATAAAGGTTGTAGAAGTCACGGGGTATTAATTGTCTCAACTTTATTCTCATTTGGCAACACAAACGATATCTCACAAACTTTTGAATACTCAGATTTAAGGCCATCCCAAAAAAAATTCTTTCTTCACCCCTGTGGTAAGTTTTGAAAACTCCCGAGTGTCCTCCTAAAGGAGAAGTGTGCAATTCCGAAGAATCTTTTGTTTTAATTGGGAATTCTTACAAAGATATCAGCAATCTACTGTACCATAAAGGAATAATTTTTTCCAACTAAATGTATCGAGATGTACTAGGATCTTCTTGCAGCTTTTGAATGAGTGTCCATACATCTTTGTCCTTCTTCCATTCATCTCTTGCTTCGGTTATCCAGCTCTGGTTGGATAATAGAAATGGCACAAAGCAATGCTTCCACCTCTTCATTCTTTCTTGAGAGTGCATTTGCAACAACATTAAGCTTTCCCTTTTTGTAGATTATTTCAAAGTCATAACCCAACATCTTTGTGACCCATTTTTGCTACTCTTTTGAAGATAGTCTTTGTTCCAAAAAGTGTTTAAGACTATCATGATCAGTTTTTACCTTGAAGTGTCTTCCCATTAGGTAAGTTCACCATTTCTTTAGTGCATGCGATGTGCTAACATTTCCTTCTCATAAATAGGTTTCTTTAAATAATTTCCTTTGATTGGACGACTTTCAAAAAGCAATGGGTCTTCCTTCCCTGCATTAAAATGGCACCAATTCTATTTCACGAGGCATCACATTCCACAATAAAGGTTTTTGTGAAGTACGGCATAGCTAAGGCTGGTGCTAGGCACATTGCCTCTTTAAGATGTTCAAAGGCCTTAGTTGCTTCAGAGTCCATGAAAATGCATCTTTCTTCAATCATGTTTGTTTAGAGGTGCTTCGTTATTCTCCCATAATTCTTAACAAAACTTGTGATAATACCACGTTAACTCGAGAAATCATCACAAGCTTTATGGTTGTCGGGGACTTTCCATTCATTAATGGATTTAATTTTTGTTAGGGTCTACCTTTAACACCCTCGTGAGATACAATATGACCCATATATTCCACCTCTTGTACTCTAAAAGAAAACATTTGGATGTTTTTTGCATATAATTGTTTCTCCTGCAATAGTTTGAGCACCACTGTCAACATGTTCAACATGATCCTTCCAAGACATGTTGTAGATTAGTATATCATCAAAAAAATACTAGCACAAATTTTTCTAAGGAAGGGTTTGAAAATGGAATTCATCAACCCTTGAAATTTAGAAGGTTCATTGGTAAGGCCAAAAGGCATGACCAAAAAATTCATAATGACCCTCATGAGTTCGAAATGCTATTTTTGGAATATCTTCGGTCTTCATTCTAATTTGATGATATCCCTCGAACGAGATCCAACTTGGTAAAATAAATTGCTCCATGTAATTCATCTAATAATTCATCGATCACGAGAATTGGGAAATTTATCTTTAATGGTGAGCTTATTGAGCTCCCTATAATCTGGACACATTACGCCATGATCCATCCTTCTTGTGTACCAATACTACGAGAGTAGAGAAAGAACTTTGACTAGGTTGAATTATACCCTACCTCTAACATTTCTCGCAATCATACGTTCAATTTTCACTCTTTTGGACGTAAGGATATCTATAAGGCCCGATGTTTGGAGGAACACTTCACGGAATCAAATGAATAGCATGATCGTGATCATGAATAGATGGGAGTCCTTTTGGGAGTTTCAAACACCTTGGAATGATTGTCCAAGACTTGTTGGAGATCTGTGAAATAGATGATTTTGATGTTGGAACTTCTAGTGAGCATAATTGTGAAATTATGCCTCGTTGTTCTTTCTTTAGAATCTTTTTCATGACATTAGAGCTTACTATCCTTCTTGGCTTCCCCGCAATACCCCGTAATTTGACCTCCTTTCCTTCAGAAAAAAAATTTCAAGAAAATTTCTTGAAAATTGAAAGCTACCGATCCCCCAAAGATTGTAACCATTGTACTCCTAGTACAACATCAGCACCTCCCATAGGAATGGCAAGCATTGGACTAGTCAATACATATTCCCCCCATGGTTAGCTTGATATTATGGCATTTTCCGAGAGAAATTTATAGTTCCTCCATTTGCAACCATCACTTGACATTCGAGTGCTTGGGTATAGGAAACAATTTAATTCCTTGGCTACCTTATAATGAATAAAATTATGGGTGCTACTGAATCAATCAACACTATTACCCTTTTCTTCTTGATATGTCCTTCTATCTTGAGAGTTTGAGGAGTGGTAATTCACTGCAAGTGCATTACACGATATGGTCGATTCATTTCTTCCTCTTCTAGAGTGGTTCACTGGTATATATCCTCTTCTTGTTCATTTTCTTCTTTCTCTTCACAATCTATGTCGAATAATTTCTTCTCAACACACTTATGACCTTTAGTGTATTTGCTATCTAGCGTAGCAAAGCCCTTTTTTCTCTTTTTTTCTTCCAATTCTTTGTGGTGTCAACCTTGTAGGTTGTGGAAATCTAGGCGTAGCAACACTTCCTTCTTTATAGAATTGAGTGGTAGGCTTCCTTGTCGCCATAATTTTACATTCAACTTTTATTGCCAACTTTGAATGCCTTCTCCAATGAATCGGGTTCTCATGCGAACTTGTAATATCCCCCAAAGGGAAATAACCGATAATAAACAGAAAATATGCGTACGTACATAGAAAACACAATGTTGAACCGGATCATGGAACAATTACACATAGAATGCTGTAAAACCGAGCCATTTTATTAATCCGAAAGTACATAGAGAGGAGCACAACAAAAATCGAAACGAGGGCACCTATCCTCGCTCAAGGCCGGTGAAGAATCCTCTCGATAGGAAAATGGCTACTACGAAACTCGCATCCTGAGCTTGCTGGAAGAAATCGTCGTAAATGCCTCGGCTGTGGAGTGAACTCGAAGCTAGGGGCTGATCCCCCTTGCCGAAATGAGCTAAAAAATCTCCGTGATCACCTATACTCGCTGCTCCAGGACAAAACCCGTAAACCGTGAAGCAAACGGACCACCTCCGAAAATCGCCTGACCCTCCTCTCACAAAAACGCCTTGTGCCTTCGAGGAACGTGCTCGAAGCTCAAGACATATGCGGCAAAAGGGCCGGATCTACCCACAAATCCTCTAGATGAGATGACCAACTCTCAAGGTGAAAGCTCCTGAAGAAATGTCGCCGTAACCCGCAAAGACCCTACTCATCGGATCCGCGTCCTCCCCGGCGGGATCGCCGTCCTCTCCGCCCTGCATCCGCTGGATCCGAGTCATACAAGGCTAGATCCGCCGCTATCTCTCAGATCTGCGCGTCCCACAAGGCTAGACCTGCTCGCTAGCTCTTCGCATCTATGCTAGATCCGCCAATATCTCCTCGCACCCTGCAACCTCGAAAAGGTCTGGATCTGATGTTATCTCTTCGCATCTAGGGCCGGACCTGCCAATATCTCCCTCGGATCCGCAATCTCTCAGGTCGATCTAGTGCTACCCCTCCGGATCGCAACCTGCGGGACCAGATCTGCAAATATACCGCTCGGATCTACGATCTCCAAGGCCGTATCTATCACCTTGTGCCTTCAGATCCTGCGTCCTTCCTCTTCCTGCCCGGAACAGCGTCCTCTACTCCAAACCGATCCGCGTCCTTCTCTCGGGCCGAAGCTCGCGTTTTTCTACGCTAGATCTGCAGCAGCCCACTAGAGGGCTTCTTCCTCTCTCCGAATCTCCACCGAAAATCGCTATTGAAGCGAAAGATAGAACTCGAAATTAACCTTACTAGGCGGGCACTCGAAGTCCCCCGAAGCTAAGGGTGAAACCGAAATAACCTTACTGCATGGCACTAAAGTCCCCCGAGGCTAAGGGTGAGATTCTCCGACCGGAGACACTCGTGCACTAGCAGTCTGTTGCGGAGCATCGAGCCAAACAGCCGGCGTCTTGAAGCGGACAAAAGTCTAGCTCTCAATATCAACATCAAAATATGCATACCAAATGAAGTGTACCCTCCTTTTATAATGCTAAACTCCTCCAAAAACCTTAACCGCGTCCTTCACCTGCAGTTACTCTTGGGTCGGCGTGAGGCCTCCCCCTCATATACGTGTGGACCCCCAAGGCCCCCTCTTTAAGTTATAACGTTAATCAACTAGGAAAACACTTTATTTTATAAAGTGAGGTGACTAAAGTGAGGTGACCCTCTTATTTCTCACTTTATTTATTATTTCCAACTAAAGCGGCAAAATTAAACAAAAATGGAATATTCCAATTAGTGAGGCTAATTGGGAATATTACAGCCTCTCGACAAAACGTTGCTTGTCCTCAAGCAAGCTGAAGTGATGGATGCCGTAAAGTCCGCTCACTCTCCCCGGTGGCATCCTCATCCGGAAAAATGGCTTGTTCTCAAGCAATGCTTGAACAAGCCTACTCTCTAAGCGATGCTCCCCGCTAATCATCTGCAAGATGTGCCCGGGTCCCACCTGAAACCTCTCTCGTCTCCCCGCATCACCCCGATGATGAAGGGACATCTCAATCGCCGTGATCCCAAACCGGCCTCTCATGGTACTGACCAATCAATAGTCCTCCCGGATCCCATCGCCACTGTGCACAATCGTACAAGCCCCATGGCTCGGATCGCTCACTTTCGCCTCTAGCTATGACCGAAGACCATGTCCGCCGCCGCTTTCCGCATCTATGTTGTGTAAGTTGTCCCATCGATCGCGCACCGACTCATCACTCCCTCTCCCATCAAGGCATGGAGTCGAAAATATAATGAGGAATATCTCCCTCTCTGTGGATCCTCCATCTCCAAGCAATCATCCGGACAAATGAGCCACCTCCCGACAAGGGAGCAACTCCCAAAAATCTCCTTCCACCTCAAGCTCAGTAATGAAGGTGGGGCACAGAAAATATGAACTTGGCGAGCATCATAGCTTACCTCATGCTTTGTCCTTCTCTCCACTCATGACAAGTGTAGAGTCTATGCTGATCCCGGGCCGCAAAATCATTGCCCTCCAATGGAAAAGTGAAAAACAATCCACCATAGAAGGTTCCTCCATCGATGAAGAACAAGTCTGGCCCAAAACAAACCATAGATGCGGTCTCATCCACTACGCAACCTCGGAAAATCACATGGCAAGCAATGTACAAGATCCAACACATCTACTAATGGATAGAAAATGGTTGAACATGACAACAACATAGGTCCAAACACTTGCCCATGGGCGTAAATATCAATCTCATGGCCCACATCAAAAGAGAACGCATACATAGTAGTGGTGGCCACTGCCTCCTCCCATGCTCCTATTAGAACATGTAGTGCGAGAAAATACTCAAAGGCACATTCAGCTCATGTGTTTCTCTCATAATCAAGCCTCCCATACAAATCTCGACCATATCTTGGAAGTAACATGGTACATGGATCCATAAATGAGTCCTCCATAGTGTTTTGGCATGCTATGAAGAAGAATGGACCATGTCTTTATAAGAAGATAATCCTCCTTATGCTTGGAAACCCAAGTTAAGAAGAATATGCCATAGATGTCTCATCATCATTACTCCTTGTAAGTGCAACAAATATGAAGTGATCCCTGGGACCTATGGGTTATAGATCCACCATATCTCTGCTGCGCATACTTTCTCCATAATGTTCTGCTCCAAGGTGACAACGTTGTGAGCTCATGCAAACTGAGTTCTGCGTCGGTACAAGACTACGTTCTTTGACATGCTCCTTGTCAAAGACTCCTCTAATAATGCTTGCGATAAATATGGAATACCTCCCAAGGTGGAAGTGCTTCCCAATCAAAGACCATGGAGATTGTGCCATCTCCTCCTCTGCAGACATCATACAAAGTGTGAGAGCAAATACGCCCTTGCTCTCCTAGGAACAACAAGCACAAGACATTGTGTTGCCTCTCCCATACCTCCATCAAACAACTCATGTGATGAAGACACGAAATGAATGATATGAGTAACACATAAACACCATGCATCCATACTCTATCGTCGCTCCATAATGCAAGTATCCATCCATCTTTTCCCCATCCTCCTACTCTTAGGAAGAGTGTTTGCCAAGTGATGGCCAAACTCTTTCAAGAGTAACCCAGAAACGACAAGCCTCCGATGCAGTCGGTGTCATAGATCCGCAAATAGCCTCCTAGCTCCTTGCTCATCAAAGCCACATCCACTCAATACATTGTGGATGCCTCCTTCTCCTCATCCTGGTACTCCTCCCATGAGGGCTATCGTCCTCCCAAATCAAGTTTCTGACTTTGCACTCCATGGGATCTTGAATTATAAACTTCTCAAGGATCAATGAGACCCTATCAAGAATCAAATAGGTGGTAGGAAAAAACCTCCCATCATGATGTGTATGGCTCAAGGGTTGTCCAACACAAGCATGAGGATAGTTATCCATCCGAAGATGTCCTCCATCTTCTATCTGCTCGTGAGAAGGGAACCAAATCATTGTGTTCCATAGCCCGCTCCACCGAGTACCAACTCAAAATCTCTCCATCCAACCTCAACATATGGATCGTCTGTACCTGCAATGCAACTCGATCGTCTCTCACGCTATCCAAGTCAGCGATATGAGATCTTACTAGGTGGCTCCTCTGCTCTCTCTCCAACGGGGAAGAGATGAATCAACAACACCGCAGTCCCATCCATGCATACACGAAGGGGAATGATCCCCGACGCTCCAATGTGCCCTCTCGGTTGTACCATCGGGGAATCCAGCGTTTCCCCCCAATGTGGACCAACTTGGCCGCCGACTTGGCACAAGTCGCTCTCATACCCTCCGCGCTCCTCGGTCCCGCAACAAAATGGTCTTTCGTGTCGACGCGGCCTTTCTCTCGAAAACTCGGGAGGTCCGTCCGGGCGCCGATGATGCCATGTCTGCGACTATCATCCAATACCTCTTGCACCGCTAGTACCTCATCGAAGGTGGACACATCTCTTGACACCTCACTCATCTGTTGTGTCGTGCCACTCAGAAGACTCTGGACATGGCTCACGTATCACCACCTCGATGGACGGATTCTACCGAGGTAGGCTCCACCTCCACTATGATATCAACTAGCACTCGGTCAAGGAGGTATCCAACGATGGTGAGTCCTGTGTCACACTAGGTGTAACCTCGGGCTCCCCTGCAATCCGTGTGCCCTCATCCTCCAAGTGCGAGGCAACCACTTTAATGGTTTCCCTCTCCGATACTCGTGTCAGGCCGGAAAGAGGTATCCAACTTGTCCACCGTGCGTCCTTGTTGTAGCCCCTATCATGTGAGTGCTGGTTCCCTTCGTGAGAGTTGTGAGGTCTATTATCACGCCTGGAGTGACATAATCTCTACTAGATGTGCGGTGGTAGTCTCCACCATGATGATGCCAGTGCCCTGGTGTTGATCATGGAGTCTAATGCCATAACAGATCGTGATATATTCCTCGAAGGGAGGGCATCCATGAATGCCTCGTCCTAAGGCACGATGCGCTGAAAGAATGTCGCCCTGATCCGAGCTGGTTCTGCCTACCTCGTCGCATCTTGCTATTCCTCGGGGTCCTCTCGGGCAAGAATGTGGGCACAGTGGGACGTGTGGGTGTACATGATGCCACATGCTTAGAGGTGGCACTATGATGAACGATCCGAAAACCCCCTAGGGGAGTTCTCTCTCGATCGTCCTCTACGAGCTGCAAATCTCTTGTTACATCTGCATGAATGTATCCATCTTCTCAGCAACTTCACAATCATGTCCTCCATCGATTCTCACTCGTCTTGTCTCCACAGTTCTAGGCGTCACCGCACTACTACACGAAAAACCATACCGCATTGCTTAACTTTGACCTCCGATTTACCCATTGAAACTACCTCAGTAAAATTCTAAGGATTTGGGAAGGTGATCCTTGATCCAAAACCCGAGAAAAAACCTAGAAAAACGTTTTTCCCTAATTCCAAACTCAAAAATTGACCCTTTTTATTTTGGCCCTTTTTTCCAACTAGTTGCGTTTACGGTATTCTGCTGTCATTCCACTCGTATTATCTCTTTTCTCGATGTCATAGACCACGGAGTCGAGCTTTGAATTATGCTCCGATACCACTGTAATATCCCAAAAGGAAATAACCCGTAATAAACGAAACATGCCGTGACAGTGATATAGAAAATACAATGTCGAACCGTATCATGGAACAATTACACATAGAATGCCGTAAAACCGAGCCATTTTATTAACTGCGAAAGTACATAGAGAGGAGATACGAAAGAAAATCGAATGAGGGCACCTATCCTCGCTCAAGGCAATAGAAGAATCCTCTCTAGAAAATAGGAAATGGCTACTGCTGAAACCCGCATCCACTGTCTGAAGAAAAGCTACCCGTAAACTGCTGCTGGCAGGTGAAGCTGAAGCTAAGGGGCTGATCCCCTTGCTTAGGAATGAGCTAAAAATCTCGCGATCACCTATACTCGCTGCTCAGGACAAAACCCGAAAACCGTGAAGCAAATGGACCACCTCAGAAAATCGCCCCCGAAACCCTCCTCCTACAAAAACGCCGTGCTCTTCGAGAAGCAGCTCATAAGCTCAAGAAATATGCCGGCAAAAGGGCGGATCTACCCACAAAGTCCTCCGAGGATGAGATGACCAACTCCTCAGGCGAAACACTGAAAAAGTCGTCGCCGGACCTCACATAAAGACCCTACTCATCGGATCCGCGTCCTCCCGACCGGACTGCGCGTCCTCTCGCCCGGATCTGCTGGATCTCGAGTCATACAAGGTCGGATCTGCTACTATCTCTCCGGACCGCGTCCCGCTAGGCCAGATCTCGTCGCTAGCTCTTCGGATCTATGCTAGATCCGCCAATATCTCCTCGGATCTGCCAACCTCAAAGGCCGGATCTCGATGTTATCTCTTCGTGATCTAGAGGCCGGATCGCAATGTCTCCTCGGATGCAATCTCCCAAGCCGGATCTGGTGCTACCCCTCCGGATCCCGCAGCCTGCGCGAACCCGGATCCGCAAATGTACGCTCGGATCTACAATCTCCAAGGTCGGATCTATCGTTTGTGCCTTCGGACCGCGTCCTTCCTCTTCCCTACTGGAATAGCGTCCTCACTCAAAGTCGATCTGCAGCGTCCTTCCTGCCGCCGAAAAGCCGCGTTTTTCTGCTAGATCCGCGTGACCACTAGAGGGGCTTCTTCCTCTCCAGACTCTCCACCGAAAGCTCTATCGAAACCGAAAGATAGAACTCGCAAATTAACCTTACTAGGGGCGGGCACTCGAAGTCCCCCGAAGCTAAGGGTGAAACCGTAACAACCTTTACCCAGTGCAGTGCACTCGAAGTCCCAGCGAGGCTAAGGGTGAGATCTCCGACAGGAGACACTCGTGCACTAAACGATGTACTGCAGACCGACTAAACAACTGCGCTGTGTCAGGCAGACAAAGTCTAGCTCTCAATATCAATATCAAAATATGCATACCAAATGAAGTGGAAACCCCTCCTTTTATAATGCTAAAACTCCCTCCAAAACTTAAAGCTGCGTCCTTCACCTTGCAGCTACTCTTGAGGTCAGCTGTGAGGCCTCCCCTCATATACGTGTGGACCCCCAAGGGCCCCTCTTTAAGTTATAACGTTAATCAACTAGGAAAAACACTTTATTTTATAAAAGTGAGGTGACTAAAGTGAGGTGACCCCTCTTATTTCTCACTTTATTTATTATTTCCAACTAAAGCGGCAAAATTAAACAAAAATGGAATATTCCACTAGCAAGGCTAATTGGGAATCACGAGTCTCCCCGACAAAACGTCGCTTGTCCTCAAGCAACCGAAGTGATGGATATCATGAAAGTCCGCCCACTCTCCCCGATGGCATCCTCATCCCGGGCAAAATGGCTTGTTCTCAAGCGATGGCCAGAACAAGCCTACTCTCTGGGCCGATGCTCCTCGCCCAATCTGCAAGATGTGCAGGTCCCACTCGAAACCTCTCTCGTCTCCGCATCACCCCGATATGAAGGGGACATCTCAATGCCGTGGATCCCGAATCGGCCTCTCTCATGGCACCCGACCAATCTAATAGTCCTCCCCTGATCCCATCGCCACTCTGTGGCCAATAATTGTACAAAGCATGGCTCGGGCGCTCAACGCTCTAGCTATGACCGAAGACCATGACCGTTCGTCGCTTTCCGCATCCATGGCTTTGTAAGTTGTGCCATCGATCGCTGCACTGCACCTCATCATCTCTCCCATCAAGGCATGGAGTCGAAAATATAATGAGGAATATCTCCCTCCCGTGGATCCTCCATCTCCAAGCAATCATCCGGGATCAAATGAGCCACCTCCAGACAAGGCAACTCCCAAAAATCTCCTTCCACCTCAAGCTCCGGTAATGAAGGTGGGGCTGAAAATATGAACTTGGCAAGCATCATAGCTTACCTCATGTCTCGTCCTTCTCTCCACTCATGACAAGTGTAGAGTCTATGCTGATCACTGGGAGTCGCAAAATCATTGCCCTCCAATGGCAAAGTGAAAAACAATCCACCATAGAAGGTTCCTCCATCGATGAAGAACAAGTGCAGCCCAAAACAAACCATAGTGCGTCTCATCCACCGCAACCTCGAAAATCACATGACAAGCAATGTACAATATCCAACACATCTACTAATCGATAGCAAATGGCCGAACTATGACAAAAACATAGGTCCAAACACTTGCCCATGGTCAGTAAATATCAATCTCATGGCCCACATCAAAAGAGAACGCATACATAGTAGTGGTGTGACCATGCCTCCTCCCATGCTCCTATTAGAACATGTAGTGCGAGAAAATACTCAAAGGCACATTCAGCTCATGTGTTTCTCTCATAATCAAGCCTCCCATACAAATCGACCATATCGTCGGAAGTAAGATGGTACATGGATCCATAAATGAGTCCTCCATAGTGTTTTGGCATGCTATGAAGAAGAATGGACCATGTCTTTGCAAGAAGATAATCCTCCTTATGCTTGGAAACCCAAGTTAAGAAGAATATGCCATAGATGTCTCTGTCATCATTACTCCTTGTAAGTGCAACAAAATATGAAGTGATCCCTGGACCCATGGGTTATAGATCCACCATATCTCTGCCGCTGCGCATACTTCCTCCATAATGTTCGCTCCAAGGTGACAACGGCGTGAGCTCATGCAAATGAGTTCTGTCAAGTTCTAAGACTCGTTCTTTGACATGCTCCTTGTCAAAGACTCCTCTAATAATCTGCGATAAATATGGAATACCTCTCAAGGTGGAAGTGCTTTCCCAATCAAAGACCATGGAGATTGTGCCATCTCCTCCTCCCGCAACATCATACAAAGTGTGAGAGCAAATCTGCCCTTGCTCTCCTAGGAACAACCCAAAGCAACAAGACATTGTGTTGCCTCTCCATACCTCCATCAAACAACTCATGTGATGAAGACACAATGAATGATATGAGTAACACATCAACACCATGCATCCATACTCTATGCTGCTCCATAATGCAAGTATCCATCCATCTTTTCCCCATCCTCCTACTCTTAGGAAGAGTGTTTGCCAAGTGATGGCCAAACTCTTTCAAGAGTAAATCAGTAACCAAGCCTCCCTGCGCTTCTGGTAGTCATAGATCTGCAAATAGCCTCCTAGCTCCTTGCTCATCAACCACATCCATTCAATACATTGTGGATGCCTCCTTCTCCTCATCCTGGTACTCCTCCCATGAGGGCTATACGTCCTCCCAAATCAAATTTCTGATTTTGCACTTCATGGGATTTTTGAAATATAAACTTCTCAAGGATCAATGAGACCCTATCAAGAATCAAATAGGTGGTAGGCAAAACCTCCCATCATGATGTGTATGGCTCAAGGGTTGTCCAACACAAGCATGAGGGATGTTATCCATCCGAAGATGTCCTCCATCTTCTATCCTGCTCTCGTGAGAAGGGAACCAAATCATTGTGTTCCATAGCCCGCTCCACCGAGTACCAACTCAAAATCTCTCTCCATCCAACCTCAACATATGGATGCGTACCCTGCGCAACTCCGATCGTCTCCTACCGCTATCCAGGTCAACATAGAGATCTTACTAGGTGGCTCTGCCCTCTCTCTCTCCAACGGGAAGAGATGACTCAACAACACCGCCAGTCCCATCCATGCATACACCGAAGGGGAATGATCCGACGCTCCAATGTGCCTACGGTTTGTACCATCGGGGAATCCGAGCTGTTCCCCAATGTGGACCAACTTGGCCGCCGACTTGGCACAAGTCGCTCTCATCACCCTCCAGCTCTCGGTCACCGCAACAAAATGGTCTCCCGTGCGACGCGGCCTTCTCTCTCAAAACTCGAAGGTCGTCCGAAGCCGGGTGATCACTGCCATGTCTGCGACTATCATCCAATACCTCTGCACACTGCCAGTACCTCATCGAAGGTGGATACATCTCTCGACACCTCACCCATCCGTTGTGTCTTTGCTACCACCCGAAGACTCGGACATGGCTCCGATCATCACCTCGGTGGACGGCTCTACTGTAGGCTCTACCTCCACTATGATATCCAGCCGTACCGACCGAGGAGGTCTCCAATGATGGTGAGTCCGTGTCGCACCAGGTGTAACCTCGGGCCCCCTGCAATCTTTCGTGTGCCCTCATCCTCCAAGTGCGAGGTAACCACTTTAATGGTTTCCCTCTCCGATACTTTCGGTCAGTCGGAAGAGGTATCCAACTTGTCCACGCGTGCGCCGTAAGCCCCTATCATGTGAGTGTTGGTTCCCTCTGTGGGAGATTGTGAGGTCTATTATCATCGCTCGGAGCCGAACATAATCTCTACTAGTACATGTGCGGTGGTAGTCGTCCACCATGATGATGCCGGTGCCCTCGGTGTTGACCGTGGAGTCTAATGCCATAACGCGATCGGGATATATTCTCGAAGGGGAGGGCATCCATGAATGCCCGTCCTAAGGCCCCGACGTCGTACAAGAATGTCGACCATCCGAGCCGGTTCTACCTCTCGCCATGCTGCTATTCCCCGGGTCCTCTCCGGCAAGAATGTGGGCATAGTGGGACGTGTGGGTGTACACGATGCCATATGCCGAGTGGCATTATGATGAACGATACCCCGACCCCTAGGGAGTTCTCCATTGTCCTCTACGGTCGCAAATCTCTTGGTTACAACTCGCATGAATGTATCCATCTTCTCGCCAACTTCACAATCATGTCCTCCATTGGATTCCGCCTGCTCTGTCTCCCTCACGGGCTCCCACCGTAAACCGCACGGCTCATCGCGAAAACCATACCGTCGCTTAACTTTGACCTCCGATTTACCCATTGGAAACTACTCGTAAAAATTTTCAAAGGATTTGGGAAGGTGATCCTTGTCAAACCTCGAAAAAACCCGAGAAAAACGTTTTTCCTAATTCCAAACTTCAAAATTTGACCCTTTTATTTTGGCCCTTTTTTCCAACTGCGATTTACAGTATTGCATCGCTATTCCTCCGTATTATCTCTTTTCTCGATGTCATAGACTACAGTCGAGCCGAAATTATGTCTCCGATACACCACCGTAATATCTCGAAAGGAAATAACCAAGAGTAATAAACAAATATGCCGGACGTATATAGAAAATACAATGTCTTGAACTGTGATCATGGAACAATTACACATATGAATGCCGCAAAAGCGAGCTATTTTATTAATTCGAAAGTACATAGAGAGAGTACAAGAAAATCAGAATGAGGCACCTATCCTTGCTTTCAGCGCAGTTGAAGAATCCTCTCAGAAAATAGGAAATGGCTACTACGAAATCGCATCCAGTACTCGCTAGAAGAAAGCTGCAAAGTGGCTAGCGTCAGCTGCTCGAGTGAGCCCGAAGCTAGGGGCTGATCCCCTGCTCGAATGAGCTAAAAAATCTACGAGATCACACTATACTCGCTGTCTCTCTGGGACAAAACCTGAAACCGTGAAGCAAATGGACCACCTCCGAAATCGCCCCCCGAAACCCTCCTCCACAAAAATGTCGTGCCTGTCGTAGGCAGCTCGAAGCTCAAGAAATATGTTGGCAAAAAGGGCCGGGATCTACCCCCAAATCCTCCGAGATGAGATGACCAACTCCTCAAGGCTGAAAACACTCGAAAAATGTCTGCAGAACCCCACATAAAGACCCTACTCATCGAATCTGCGTCCTCCCTCGACCGGATCCGCGTCCTCTCTCGCCCAGATCCGTCGGATCCCGAGTCATACAAGGCTCGGACCTGCTACTATCTCTCCGCATCTACGTCCCACAAGGCCAGATCTGCTCGCTAGCTCTTCGGATATATGCTAGATCCGCCAATATCTCTCGGATCCGCAACCTCAAAGGCTCGGATCTCGATGTTATCTCTTCGCATCTAGAGTCGGATCTGCCAATATCTCCTCGGATACCGCAATCTCCCCAAGCCTGGGATCTAGTGCTACCCCTCCGCATCCGCAACCTATAGAACCAGTCTCGCAACATGCGCTCAGTATCTCACAATCTCCCAAGGCCGGGATCTATCAACGTGCCTTCGGATCTGCGTCCTTCCTCTTCCTACCGGAACAATGTCCTCACTCCAAAGCGATCCGCGTCCTTCCTGCAGCTGAAGCGCATTTTTCTCGCTAGATCTCGCTTGCGACCACTAGAGGGCTTCTTCCTCTCCGAGCTCTCCACTCGAGCCGCCACGAAAGCCCGAAAGATAGAACTCGGAAATTAACCTTACTAGGGCGGGCACTCGAAGTCCCCCAGAAGCTAAGGGTGGGTGAAACCGAAAATAACCTTACCGGGGCGGGCACTCGAAGTCCCCCGGAGGCTAAGGGTGAGATCTCCGACAGGAGACACTCGTGCACTAAACGATCGTTCAGTGCACCGACTAAACAACCTAGGGCGTCTCTGAAGCGGGACAAAAGTCTAGCTCTCAATATCAATATCAAAATATGCATACCAAATGAAGTGGAAACCCCTCCTTTTATAATGCTAAACTCCCTCCAAAACTTAATTGCGTCCTTCACCCTGCGGTTACTCTTTGAGTCGTCGTGAGGCCTCCTCATATACGTGTGGACCCCCCGAGGCCCCCTCTTTAAGTTATAACGTTAATCAACTAGAAAACACTTTATTTTTATAAAGTGAGGTGACCAAAGTGAGGTGACCCCTCTTATTTCTCACTTTATTTATTATTTCCAACTAAAGCGACAAAATTAAACAAAAAATGGAATATTCCAATTAGCAAGGCTAATTGGGAATATTACAGTCTCTCGACAAAACGTTGCTTGTCCTCAAGCTAGCTTCGAAGTGATGGATGTTTGTAAAGTCTCCGCTCACTCTCCCAAGTGGCATCCTCATCAGGCAAAAAATGGCTTGTTCTCAAGCAATGCTTGAACGAAGCCTACTCTCTAGTCGATGCTCCCCGCCATCATCGCAAGATGTGCCCGGGTCCCCACCGAAACCTCTCGTCTCTGCATCACCCCGATATGAAGGGACATCTCAATGCCGGGATCCCAAACCGGCCTCTCATGAGTACCCGACCAATCAATAGTCCTCCCGGATCCCACTCGCCACTCGTGGCCAATAATCGTACAAGCCCCATGGCTCGGGACCGCTCACGCGCCTCTAGCCATGACGTGAAGACCATGACCAGCTGGCGTCGCTCTGCATCTATGGTCGTGTAAGTTGTCCCATCGGTCGTGCACCGACTCATCATCTCCCCTCCCATCAAGGCATGGATTCGAAAATATAATGAGGAATATCTCCCTCATGTGGATCCTCCATCTCCAAGCAATCATCCAGGACCAAAATGAGCCACCTCCCGACAAGGAAACTCCCCAAAAATCTCCTTCCACCTCAAGCTACGGTAATGAAGGTGGGAGTCTAAAAATATGAACTTGGCAAGCATCATAGCTTACCTCATGTCTTGTCCTTCTCTCCACTCATGACAAGTGTAGAGTCTATCGTCGATCCTCGGGCTACAAAATCATTTGCCCTCCAATGGCAAAGTGAAAAACAATCCACCATAGAAGGTTCCTCCATCGATAGAAGAACAAGCTGGCCCAAAACAAACCATGAGTGCGGTCTCATCCACAGCAACCTCGAGAAAATCACATGGCAAGCAATGTACAAGATCCAACACATCTACTAATGGATAGCAAATGGCTGAACATGACAACAACATAGGTCCAAACACTTGCCCATGGCTGTAAATACTCAATCTCATGGCCCCACATCAAAGAAACGCATACATAGTAGTGGTGGCCATAGCCTCCTCATGCTCCTATTAGAACATGTAGTGCAGATAAATACTCAAGGGCACATTCGAGCTCATGTGTTTCTCTCATAATCAAGCCTCCCATACAAATCGACCATATCTTTGGAAGTAAGATGGTACATGGATCCATAAATGAGTCATCCATAGTGTTTTGGCATGCTATGAAGAAGAATGGACCATGTCTTTGCAAAGAAAGATAATCCTCCTTATGCTTGGAAACCCAAGTTAAGAAGAATATGCCATAGATGTCTCTATCATCATTACTCCTTGTAAGTGCAACAAATATGAAGTGATCCTGGGACCTATGGGTTATAGATCCACCATATCTCGCTGCGCATACTTCCTCCATAATGTTCGCTCCCAAGGTGACAACGCTGTGAGCTCATGCAAATGAGTTCTGTCGAGTACAAGACTTCGTTCTTTGACATGCTCCTTGTCAAAGACTCCTCTAATAATGCTGCGATAAATATGGAATACCTCACAAGGTGGAAGTGCTTCCCAATCAAAGACCATGGAGATTGTGCCATCTCCTCCTCCCCGCAACATCATACAAAGTGTGAGAGCAAATATGCCCTTGCTCTCCTAGGAACAACCCAAGCAACAAGACATTGTGTTGCCTCTCCATACCTCCATCAAACAACTCATGTGATGAAGACACAATGAATGATATGAGTAACACATCAACACCATGCATCCATACTCTATGCTGCTCCATAATGCAAGTATCCATCCATCTTTTCCCCATCCTCCTACTCTTAGGAAGAGTGTTTGCCAAGTGATGGCCAAACTCTTTCAAGAGTAACCCAGTCGTGACCAAGCCTCTGCGTTTGCTGGTGTCATAGATCTGCAAATAGCCTCCTAGCTCCTTGCTCATCAACCACATCCATTCAATACATTGTGGATGCCTCCTTCTCCTCATCCTGGTACTCCTCCCATGAGGGCTATCGTCCTCCCAAATCAAATTTCTGATTTTGCACTTCATGGGATTTTGAAATATAAACTTCTCAAGGATCAATGAGACCCTATCAAGAATCAAATAGGTGGTAGGCAAAAAACCTCCCATCATGATGTGTATGGCTCAAGGGTTGTCCAACACAAGCATGAGGATGTTATCCATCCAGAAGATGTCCTCCATCTTCTATCTGCTCTCGTGAGAAGGGAACCAAATCATTGTGTTCCATAGCCCGCTCCACCGAGTACCAACTCAAAATCTCTCTCCATCCAACCTCAACATATGGATGCGTACTGCTGTGCAACTCGATCGTCTCCTACCGCTATCCAAGTCAACATATGAGATCTTACTAGGTGGCTCGCCTCTCTCTCTCCAACGGGAAGAGATGACTCAACAACACCGCCCTGATCCCATCCATGCATACTACGAAGGGGAATGATCTCGACGCTCCAATGTGCCTCTCTGGTTGTACCATCGGGGAATCCAGCTGTTCCCCAATGTGGACCAACTTGGCGCGCCGACTTGGCACAAGTCGCTCTCATACCCTCCGGCTCCGGTCCTGCCAACAAAATGGTCTCCCGTGCGACGCGGCCTTCTCTCTCAAAACTCGAAGGTCCGTCCGAAGTCGATGATCTTCTTGTCTGCAGACTATCATCCAATACCTCTGTGCACGATAGTACCTCATCGAATGTGGACACATCTCTTGACACCTCACCCATCCGTTTTGTGCTACTACCACCGAAGACTCGGACATGGCTCCGAGTCATCACCTCGGTGGAGCGGCTCTACCGGGGGTATGCTCTACCTCCACTATGATATCAGCAGCAGCACGGTCAAGGAGGTCTCCAATGATGGTGAGTCTGTGTCACACTAGGTGTAACCTCGGAGCTCCCCGCAATCTGTGTGCCCTCATCCTCCCAAGTGCGAGGTAACCACTTTAATGGTTTCCCTCTCAGATGCTCGGTCAAGGCTGGAAAGAGGTATCCAACTTGTCCACTGTGCTGTCGTAAGCCCCCTATCATGTGAGTCGTTTGGTTCCCTGCGTGAGAGTTGTGAGGTCTATTATCACGGCGGAGTGAACATAATCTCTACTAGTGCGTGCGGTGGTAGTCTCCACCATGATGATGCCGGTGCCCCCGGTGTTGATCATGGAGTCTAATGCCATAACGAGATCGGGATATATTCCTCGAAGGGGAGGGCATCCATGAATGCACGTCCTGAGGCTCGATCTTGTGCGAGAATGTCGACCCATCGATTTGGTTCTACCTCTCGTTGTCATCGCTATTCTCGGGTCCTCCCAGCAAGAATGTGGGCATAGTGGGACGTGTGGGTGTACACGATGCCATATGCCGAGTGGCATTATGATGAACGATTCGAAAACCCTCAGGGAGTTCTCTCTCGACCGTCCTCACTATGTGCAAATCTCTTGGTTACATCTCGCATGAATGTATCCATCTTCTCGGCCAACTTCACAATCATGTCCTCCATTGGATTCCGCTGTTCTGTCTCCCTCACAGCTCCATAGAAGCGCACGACTCTTTCGCAAAACCATACCGCGCCCTTAACTTTGACCTCCGATTTACCCATTGGAAACTACTCGAGAAAATTCTAAGAATTTGGGAAGGTGATCCTTGTCCAAAACCCGGAAAAAACCCGAGAAAACGTTTTTCCTAATTCCAAACTTCAAAATTTGACCCTTTTTTATTTTGGCCCTTTTTCCAACCTGCGTTTCACAGTATTGCCTTGCTATTCCTCACGTATTATCTCTTTTTCGATGTCATAGACCACGAGTCGAGACGAGTATGCTACGATACCACTGTAATATCCCCCAAAGGAAATAACTTGACGATAATAAACGAAATATGCCAAACGGATATAGAAAATACAATGTTGAACCGAGATCATGGAACAATTACACATAGAATGCCGAGAAAAGCTGAGCCATTTTATTAATGCGAAAGTACATAGAGAGGAGTACAAGAAAATCAGAATGAGGGCACCTATCCTTGCTCGAAGGCCGGTGAAGAATCCTCTCGGAGAAAATAGGAAATGGCTACTACTGAAACCGCATCCCAGTTTCCTGGAAGAAGCTGTAAGTAGCCACTGCTGTTGGAGTGAGTCGAAGCTAAGGGGGCTGATCCCCTTGCACGGAATGAGCTAAAAATCTACGGATCACCTATACTGGCTGCTGCGACAAAACCCGAAACCGTGAAGCAAATGGACCACCTCCGAAAATCGCCCCCGAAGCCCTCCTCTCTACAAAAACGCCGTGCCTTCGGGGAACGACTCGGAAGCTCAAGAAATACGCCGCAAAAGGGTCGGATCTGCCACAAATCCTCCGGATGAGATGACCAACTCCTCGAGGCTAAAAACACACGAAAAAAATGCGCCGGAACCCCACATAAAGACCCTACTCATCGGATTTGCGTCCTCCCCGGTCGGATCGCGTCCTCTCTGCCCGAGTCTGCCGTGGATGCGAGTCATACAAGGTTGGATCTGCTACTATCTCTCCGGATCTGCGTCCCACAAGGCTAGATCTGTCGCTAGCTCTTCGGATCTATGCTAGATATGCCAATATCTCCTCGGATCCTGCAACCTCAAAGGTCGGATCCGATGTTATCTCTTCGGATCTAGGCTGGATCTCGCCAATATCTCCTCGGATCCCGCAATCTCCCAAGGCGGGATCTAGTGCTACCCCTCCGGATGCGCAGCCTACGGAACGGATCCGCAAATATCCGCTCGGATCCACAATCTCAAAGCTCTGGATCTATCACTGTGCCTTCGGATCCGCGTCCTTCCTCTTCCTCACTGGAACAACGTCCTCACTCCAAAGCCGATCTGCGTCCTTCCTGCTGCTGAAACTGCGTTTTCTCGCTAGATCTGCTTGCACCACTAGAGGGCTTCTTCCTCTCGACTCTCCACGAGCCTGCTCATCGAGCGAAAGATAGAACTCGAAAATTAACCTTACTAGGGCGGGCACTCGGGAGTCCCCCGAAGCTAAGGGTGAAACCGAAATAACCTTACAGAGACGGGCACTCGAAGTCCCAGAGGCTAAGGGTGAGATCTCCGACCGAGGAACACTCGTGCACTAAACGGTGCTCGGACCGACTAAACAACCGGCGTGTTTGGAAAGCGTGACAAAAGTCTAGCTCTCAATATCAATATCAAAATATGCATACCAAATGAAGTGAAAACCCCTCCTTTTATAATGCTAAACTCCCTCCAAAACTTAACACTGCGTCCTTCACCTTGCGAGTCACTCTTGGGTCGGCCGTGAGGCCTCCCCTCATATACGTGTGGACCCCCAGACGTCCCCTCTTTAAGTTATAACGTTAATCAACTAGGAAAACACTTTATTTTATAAAGTGAGGTGACTAAAGTGAGGTGACCCCTCTTATTTCTCACTTTATTTATTATTTCCAACTAAAGCGGCAAAATTAAACAAAAATGGAATATTCCAATTAGCAAGGCTAATTGGGAATATTCTGAGAGGAGGAAGAACGCTACGTCTCAGGAGCACAAAGGCCCAACCACTACACCAAAAGCTCGAACTGTTAGTGAGGGCGGCATCCCTGGGGTGTTAAGGGGTGGGGTCTTAAGGCCCACAGAGCATCTCGGGACGGGGACCCTCGCGCGGTCCCCCAATTACGCGGACCCCGCGCGTGTCAAGGCCCATCGGACTCTCAACAGGGAGGCCGCCCTAAACGAGGATATTCACCACCACGCTCCGCGGGTCTCGACCTCGAGACCTCGGCTCCGATACCACAAAGGCCCAACCACTACACCAAAGCTCGGAGTCGTAATGAGGGCGGCATCCCCGGGAGTGTTAAGGGTGGGGTCTTAAGGCCCACCGAGCATCTCGGGACGGGGACCCTCGCGCGGTCCCCCAATTACGCAGAGACTCCCGAGCGGCGTGTCAAGGCCCATCGGACTCTCAACGGGGAGGCTGCCCTAGACGGGGATATTCAGAACTTCATGTTGGATGTTATCCTTTAAAGTGCTTATGAAGAGATCAATCTCTGTGTTCCTTTCGGGAATATCGATTTACCCTTATATTCAATTTTTGGAAGTCCTCAATGTGTTGCCCCACTAAACCCTTTTGTTTGAGATTTATCAATTGGCTAAAGAAGGTGTTTATCTTTGTATCCTCATAATGTGCTATCATTTCCTCAGTAAAAAATTGACCAAGTGACAATTTTTTTACGAGACAAAGCCATCGATACCATACAAATGTATTTTGTTCTAAATGTAAAGTTGCAATGCGTACCTTTTGTGTGTTTTGCACGTTATGGAGATCGAAATATTGCTCCATCTGTAGTATCCATGTTACGGGATCCTTTCCATCAAACTTCCTCATATCCATTTTTTGGAATATGGTGGTTCTTCCCGCCAACATTAGAGTTTATGAAATCACGATTAACATTTATTTTGTTCTCATCATGAGGTTCTTCTACTATATTTCCGCCATTAGGAATAATTTCTTGTTTTAAGCTTGTCATCAAGCCTTCCATGTATGCTTTTAGATCATTCTTCATGTTTTCCATGTTGTCTTTCATGTCATCCATCTTAGCTTCCATGCCTACTTCCATGCCATCCATCTTAGCTTCCATGCCATCCATCTTAGCTTCCACGCCATCCATATTAGCTTCCATGCCTTTCTTCAAACCGTCCATCTTCACCTCCATGCCTTTCTTCAAAAACTTCCATTTCATTTTTTTGTTGCTCTTTTCGAGTGAAATTTGTTGCACTTGCTCTTGTAATTTTGATAGATCATGTTGCAATTCTTCATCTTCATGAGTCATAGTAGAGCCTTATGAAGGCTTAATGGGTGTTGAATTATTTTTACGGGGCATCTCTTAGAACCCAATCTTTGCTATATATTCTACAATATGCCCTTGGAATCAATTCAAATTGATTCTTCAAAGAAGACTTATGCAATTTGGAAATAAAAATATACACACATTTTTCTTGCTTTTTAATTCCATAGGTCGACACTGATTTGGATTCTCCAGAGACAAAGTTGTGTCCAATCTCCCACAATGACCTAATTCACGGATCGGTTCGGTAGAGAGAACTTGTACGAATTGCCACGTGTCATTGTTTCGTCCTTTGTCTCTGAAATTGATAGCGAAGAAACTACAATCCGTGCACTTGTGACCACTTTTTACGGCACTCAAATCCAATTCCCCGAGAGAGAGTTATTGAACTTTTCCCACGATCACCTTTTTTGAGATGAAATTCGAGAGCACGAAAAAGCACTACCTTCCACGAGATCCTATCTCCAAATATATTGTGAACCAAGCTCTGAAATTTTTTTGATGAATTTCCTCGGGATTTCAGCTTCACACCATAGAAATTTCAGATTACGAACCTTCGTAGAAAAAAAATTTATAGCGCAAATTCCACGATGACTGTTTAGGAGCCCGAAAAAAAATACCTAACTTCCACGAGATGATATCTCCGAAAATATTGCAAACCAAGCTCTAAAAATTTTTTTAGAAAATCTTCCTCGAGATTTCGAAGCTTCGCACCCTAAAATTTTTAGCTTACGAAACTTTGTAGAAAAAAAATTTATAGCGAAAAATTCCACGATGACTGCTTGGAGCAGTGAAACCCTAGAATCCAAAGCTCGATACCAAATGTTGTGTAACCAGACTCCAAAAAATAGAAGAAAAAGAGATATCAACGCCTTAGAAATGAGCCACTTCGAGGGGACAACCTCCAATACATTACATAAATGAAAAAATTCTTGGATTATACAATTTACAAAACCTCCTATCTATATATAGGAGTCCATGGGTGTTAAATTTGGACAACTAGGTCCAAACTCCAAGTTATGATGCTCGGATTAAGAGGCTATTATTTTTTTTGGATTCCTCTTTCGGAGAGGTGTAAAATCCATATATAATATGTCTTAATCCGATGAGCGGAACATTTATTTTGAATTTATTATTCATAATAAATTATATGTGCGAGTCGGCCTTAAGATTTCACACCCCGAGCGAGATGTGTCACACGCCCCAATGATGGATATAAATACGAGGCAAAGTTGGAGAGCATTTCACAACAACTCAACTCACATCTTCTTCTCTCATCGATTTAGTACGAGCTCCTTGGAGGACGAGTTCAGCCCACACGTGTGAAGGAGAAGAAGGACAAATCTGTACGGGTGAAATTTGAAGGATGAATTTACTACGAGTTAGGGTTTTTCGAGAAAGTTTGACCAGCGTTGACTTTGGTCAACACATGGTCCGAATGGGCTGAAATTTGGTGAGAAGTTCGATTTTGGAAGGATGTCTTGTTTGGCATAGAAATCGAGGTCAAAGGGTTGACCAAATCTGCTTTCGTTTGCATTGACTTTTAGCTTGCTGCCCTACGTTGACTTTTTCCGGATAGCGTTGACTTTTTGGGAGTTGACTTGGGTTGACTCGTTTGCTTGATTGGAGGACTTTGTTGTGACACATTCAGGTTGGCTGACCAAGGAGACTTTCTTGGTTGAAGCATCTCGTTGGCCAGTCGTAACGCACCACCACATTTTTTCCCCTGTTTCCGATTTGTCTTCTATAAGATCCACTTATATGTTCTATCCGCATTTTACTTAAATATTTGTATGATTGATGTGAGAAAAGTAAAGTTGCTCCAAGCATAGAACATCTACAAAAATTTACATGGTATCGAGCCTTAGGTGAAGACAAACTCTATCTTTAGCAATCATCACCGGAAGAAATGGGTTCCACAAGTCTTGAATTCAAGGAGAATGACAAAGTGACGTGGAAGGGATGACTTCCATGCACTGGAAGATGATATTAGATCTCAAATTGGAAGACCATGATCTCTTGGATCATGTGTTGGGTAAGATTCAAGAACCTCCATCCAATGCTACCGCTGCGTATAGAAACAAGTATAAGAAGGGAGAGATCAAAGCAAAGGCGATGATCGGGGGAATCCATACATAAGAGCACAGGTTGCCTATATATACGAACTAGGCACATCCAAGGAGATGTATGACAAATTGATCCTTATGTTCAAAGTAAACAATGTGAACCAAGTGCTATTCCTCAAGAACAAGTTGAAGAATATGAAGAAGGGCCGGGATGAGTACTGTTCAAACTTACTTTCGAAATTGACGAAACAAGGAACAATCTGCTAGCTATTGGGGAGACAATAGCCGATCGTGAGATGGTTCTCACCGCACTTGGAGGAATTCCATATGAATGGCAAGTATTCACAACTACCATTCTCAACAATAATACCATTCCTAACTTTGACGAACTTACGTCTAGATGTATGCAAGAAGAAACAAGGATGAAGGAATTCGATAATGGCGAAATGCTCGCCTATGGTGCTCATTCTCGAAAGAAGAACTCTCGGTGGTCCTAAGGACAAAGGAAGAACGAGGGCTCAAGAAAAGAAGGGCAAGTGTTTCACTTGCCATAGGCCTAGTCACTATGCTAGAGAATGCCCCTTCAAGAAGGATTCTCCCAGATAGTGATGATAACAACAACAACCGAAGGAATGGGAATCGAAGAAATGACAAATCCAAAGGAAAGAGGAAGGCTCACTTTGGTGGAAACAATCAACCTTCTAAAAGGTCTAGAAATACCGGGTATGAGGAGTCTAATGTTGTTGATAAAAGAAATGAGTGTATTCTTGTATCTGCTCTCTCTGCTACATCTCCGCCCGACACTATGGATGTACGGCTAATCGATAGTGGTGCCTCAAGACACATCACCGGATTCAAGGAAGCACTCTCGACATGGTTGAAAGGGATACTAATCTAGAAATTATCCTTGGGGATAATGCCACATATCCCGTGAAAGGGACAGGGGGACTCGTGACCCTCCACTTGTCTCAAGGACAAGTCCTACGTTTGCAAGATGTACTCTATGTACCTAAATTGAAGAAGAACCTTGTGTACGCTATACTGCCATGGAAGACAAAGGATTCAATGTAACTTTCTTTCGATGGAAAGGTGCTCATGTGGAAGGAGAGCTTCAATGAAGCTATCTCAATTGGTTTTAGAGTTGGTACACTCTACCGAGGTTGGAGGGAGTCCGTTGGGAGCTATGACTTGTGATACTATCAGTCAAACCAGAACTATGGCACCGAAGATTTGGACACCTTCATTACAAGGCCCTTACCGAAGCAAGGAAGGTGGTGACGAGGATGCCCGACTTTGGAAATAATCATGAAGGTGTATGTAAGGTTTGTCTTTGAAGGAAAACATACAAGGGGACCTTTCCCCCTCAAGTGTCACAAAGACATACGATATATTGCAAGCTGGTCCATTCCGATCTATCTCGGTATGTTGCCCAGTGAAATCCCCGGGGGGATGTTCTTACTACATGACATTTCTCGATGACTTCTCTCGCAAAACCTCGGATATACTTCTTGAAGAAGAAGGATGAGGCTTTCATGTGGTTCACGTACCTTCAAAGCCTTTGTGGAAAATATGACCGGGAAAGAAGATCAAGATTTTGAGGACCGTCAATAGCCTTGAATATGAGTCAAATGAGTTCAAAGACTTTTGTAGAGAAGTCGGCATTAAGAGGGAGACTACCACTTTGCATATACTCTGAGCGAGAATGGTGTTGCTTTGAACGCAAGAATAGGACTATTGTGGAAAGGCTGCCCGTGCCACGCTATGTGACCGGGGTCTCACGAAGTTTCTATGGGGGAGAAGGCTGCAAATCGTGTGTGTACATTCAAAACCGATGCCCTCGATGCACTCTCGGACTCCAAAACTCCCGAAGAGGTTTTATCTCGGTAATAAACACGATGTCTCACATTTTAGAATTTTTTGGATGTCCTGTCTATTTTCATGTGCTAAAAGAAAAGAAGTAAAGTTGGATGCTCTTTTGGGAAGAAAGGAATGTTTGTGGGCTACGGTGAGACTTCTAAGGCCTATAGAGTCTATGTGCACGGTCGAAAGGGAAGTAGAGATAAGCCATGATGTCACTTTTGACGAAGATGCTTCCCCGAAGAAAGTGGTAGATCTTCCAAGATCTAGAGAAAATCATGAAGAAAGGCACGGAAATGCTGGAAGAACCGCGAGGATGAGACAATGCACGATATTGAAGGACCAATGGACCCTATCGATCCATCTCCTTCATTGGGAAAGAGACCATCATGGCTCGGGGACACCCTCGAAGATGCTTTGAGGGTCATGCTGCCCCAAGGGGGGACATTCGAGAAAGCAAGAAGCCATGTAGATACCAAGGGTATCTAGGCTGCCATGAGTACTATTGTACAATCTGAACCTGGATCTTTTGAGGAAGCCGTAAAGCATCAAGTTTGGAAGGATGCTATGCACGAAGAATATGAGTCCATAATGAAGAATGATGTACGGGATGTGGTCTCGAGGCCAGAAGGACAAATCTGTTGTCACCGCTAAATGGCTCTACAAGATCAAACATGGATCCGATGGGAGTCTTTGAAAAGTTTAAGGCAAGGTTTGTTGCCGTGGCTTCTCTTAAAAGGAAGGAATTGACTATGATGACATATTTGCACACTGTGGCACGATATACCACCATTCGATCAATCATAGCCCTTGTTGCTATGAAAGGATGGAGTCTTCATCGGATGGATGTCAAGACCACTTTTATGCATGGTGCAATAAAGGAAGAGGTGTATGTGGAACAACCTGCGGGATTTGAAGTTCGGGATCGAGACACTCATGTACGCGAGGTTGAAGAAAGCCCTCTATGGGTTAAAGCAAGCACCCGAGCTTGGTACGAGAGGATGGATAGTTACTTGATGTAGGCTGGGCTTCACTCGAAGTAATCGCTGATCCAAACCTTTACTTCAAGGTTGTGCAAGGGAAGCCTCTCATTCTAGTGCTTTGTATGTGGACGACCTCTTCTCGACAGTCTTGACCCTCTCATTCATCAATGTAAGAGGGAGCTCGTTGCTGAGTTCGAGATGAAGGACCTAGGGACTCGATGCACTATTTCCTAGGGCACGGAGGTGCGAGCGAGAGACTGGAGAGATTTTCCTTTCTCAAGGAAAATACATTTTGAAGCTTCTCGAAAGATTTGGGATGGTGGATCGCAAAGTCCCGCGTCGACACCAATGGAACTCAACTTTAAGAAGTTGAGTGGCGTGATTCTTTGGGCCTATCTTGGCCAATCCTACGAGTATCGTCGACTCATAGGAGCTTTGATGTTCTTAGTGAACACTCGGCCCAGGATATATGTTTTGCGGTGAACACTTTGAGTCAACGAGATGGTTGAGCCTCATCACTTTCACTAGGTTGGTGCCAAGAATCTTTCGAGATATCTTCGGGGCACGATAAACCATGGGGCTGAGATACAACTGCTAGGGAGTGTGATACTCACGTGGATATACTGATGTCGATTGGGCTGGCGAGTGTGGTGGATCGTAAGAGCACATCGGGATGCTACTTCAATCTTGGTTACGCTCGATCTCATGGATGAGCGAGAAAGCGAAGTCGGTGGCTTTGAGCACCGTGGAGGCCGAATACATTGCTTGCTAGTATGGCATCGTTGTGAAGCGAGTTTGGTTGCGAAAGCTCTTTAGTGAGTTGTTTGGACATGTGCTAGATACCACTATGATACTCTGTGATAATCGAGTGGGATTCGTATGTCGAGAATCCTGTGTTCCACGACCGATCCAAGCATATTGATATCGGGTACCACTTTATCCGGGATATGGTACGGCGAGGCGCCGTAAGGCTCGATCATATAGGAGCGATGAGCGAGGTCGTGGATATTCTCACTAATCCCCCTGGGAAGGTCAAGTTCCTAACCTTCGGTGAGAGTCTTGGTGTCGTGGAAAGACCCTATGATGTGGGTCTGTTGGACGATGAGCTCGGGGAGCTCGCGGGGGGCTTTGGGGATAGCTTCTCGGAGCTATAAGCACTCATAATGCTTCGCCCCACCCTTGTGATTATTGAGCTAGTTCGCCTCTCATTTATCTCTGCCCCTGTATGCATCCTAACCCATTGAGTTCGGGGCTCATGGGAAGTACCTCTCATTTGGCCAATGAGGTGGGAAAGGCTAGAGACTAGTAGCAAATATTGATGGACGCATCAGAGATTGCCGTACTCTCTATCTAGGATGGCACGGTCCAACCACTTGATCTGGGATCAAGTTTAGTGAGGTCTGGGACCTCTGCCTGACTTCGGGTCAGATGAACCAACTTTGGGTTGGTTGGATACTCTTTATGAGTTTGATAGAGGTTTTGAACCTCTGGACTGATTATGTCAGTCGGGGGATGATGTCTTTGTGACTGACCCACTTCTGTTCTGAAATAAAGAGGCCAACAAAGCAAGTTACGACGGGATGACGCACGATGTTTGATTGCACTGATGGATGGAGTTCTCCCTAGTTGAGAGGGAGTGTTAAATTTGGACAACTAGGTCCAAACTCCATGTTATGATGCTCAGATTAAGAGGCTATTATTTTTGTTGGATTCCTCTTTCGGAGAGGTGTAAAATCCATATATAATATGTCTTAATCCGATGAGCAGAACATTTATTTTGAATTTATTATTCATAATAAATTATATGTACAGGTCGGCCTTAAGGTTTCACACCCCCAGCAGATGTGTCACACGCCCCAATGATGGATATAAATACAGGAAAAGTTGGAGAGCATTTCACAGCAACTCAACTCACATCTTCTTCTCTCATCTGATTTAGTACGAGCTCCTTGGAGGACGAGTTCAGCCCACACGTGTGAAGGAGAAGAAGGACAAATCTGTACGGCTGAGCTGAAGGACGAATTTCTGCAGTTAGGGTTTTGTAGAAAGTTTGACCAGCGTTGACTTTGGTCAACGCATGGTCCGAATGGGCTGAAATTTGGTGAGAAGTTCGATTTTGGAAGGCCGTACTGTTTGGCATAGAAATCGAGGTCAAAGGGTTGACCAATCTGCTGCTGCGTTGACTTTTAGCTTGCTGCCCTGCGTTGACTTTTTCTGGACAGCGTTGACTTTTTTGGAGTTGACTTGGGTTGACTCATTTGCTGATTGGAGGACTGTTGTGACACATTCTGGGTTGGCTGACCAAGGAGACTTTGCTGGTTGAAGCATCCTGTTGACCGCCGTAACGCACCACCACATTTTCCTGTTTCTGATTTGTCTTCTATAAGATCCACTTATATGTTCTATCTGCATTTTACTTAACTATTTGTATGATTGCTGTGAGAAAAATAAAGTTGCTCCAAGCATAGAACATTTGCAAAATACAAATGGGGCCATAATGTAATCTGAGTGGGCCACAATGTAATCCTAGCCGACCTAACAATAATAATTTAAGGGCACAATAATAACAAAATGGGGGTTACAAGGGTACAATAATAACAATAAAGGGGTTACACTAATAACAATAAGGGACTATACTGGTAATATAGGGACCTAAAAAATACTAATCGACTTAGTGATAAAGGAATCTAAATATTGACATCATTCCCATGAATTTAAAAAAGAGAATAATGAGAAAAGAAGATCCATATGTATTATCATAAATTAGAAAATATTACAATGGATACCTTGATGTATGCAATTCCACGGGACTGAGCAATCATTGCCAGGTTGATAAGCCCCTTCCTCTCTAGAATGACCAACATGAAGTCATGGGCACAAAGATGTGATCTTCAATGTGTCAACAACAAATCACTAGCATAAAAACTAGGAACTCTATGAACTTTCTCGAGCTTAGAAACTATACAAATCAGTCTCTATTCACATTCGTATCTCAAGTATCTACCTTGAACTTTGAAACTCAGGCCTCGATATATAGGGTAATTGAATTAGTTTTGAATCCAAGAAGAGAGGGATGGATTCCTCCCATGAATGGATTTCAGTTCCTTAGACCAAGGGATAAGCTCCATGAGTGGAGGGATAAAGTTCGAACTTGCGCGACTCTAGAGGCTTCCATTTGGGAGAATATTCGACCAACTAAGCTTCTAGAAGTTAATTTTTATTTTTACTTTCTTTTCATGGGGGTGCACAAGTTTTAGGGGCAAAAAGTGCACTGGTCGTCGTGGCTAATAGAAGGATCATCAACGCATGCGTAGGGAAAGGCTAGTAAAATGGCGCGGGTAGAATTTTACGAGTTTTTTACAGAGCTTTTCTCCAATTTCCAAGACTTGATTCAGGAACATGAGTGTTTTTTACCTCTAAGGGAACATGATATGGATTTTAATAGACCCACTTAAGCAGTCAAATGTCATGAGTGAGAAAAAATGACGTGTATCAACACTCTCAACTCCTCTCTTTCATGTTATCACCATCGGTCCATTCCTGAAGTGGGGAATTGATTTTTTACTACTTGTAACTTGCCTTTGTAAAAGGTAAAGGGTCATAAGTAAATTATTGTAGAAGTGGACTAATTCGGGAAGTGGTGAGGCTATGCCTACTTTTTTGAACAATGGTCAAAAAAACACCCTTTGTTAGTTCAACCAGACTTTTCTCACCATTATTCTCAGAGATTGGTGTTGGGCCAGAATTGTAATCTACGGATAAATTATGCTTCCCTAGGTAGGTGTTAGCCTAGAACAACAGGTGAAAGACTATACTACAATTTCTCCCAACTCAGAACAGATACAAAGAGAGGATTGGATGCTTACTTGTTTCAGCCACTTCCAAATGGCTCCTTTCTGTCGCTTTTGCTACAAATTCAAATTCAAGCGGTTTTGTTGGCTGAATGCTTCCTGCAAGAAAGAACAATGAAATAGAAAAAGATGAAATAATATAGATATATATTCAAGTTAATTAGCTAAATCAGTTAAGCATAAACTACATTCATCAACTAAGATCTTACAACATGGAAAATCAAAGTAAACATAGATGCATGTAGGGAAAAACAAGAAGTACTCTTTATTGTTGATAGAAGGAGAGGTTACAACCTAGTGATTGATTTGAAGTGACCTTCCAACAGAGTTCTCAAGTCTCATCCTGACCCTTAAGTCTCTCCGGTAGCTCACAAATCAATCTTTCTATAGAAGCAACTCGACTGCTCTAATCAAATCAAATTCTTCCTCCTCAAACACTTAGATCTGTGTTCAATTTATAAATGAATTGTAGGTTGTTTTACAATAAATTGCATTCCAAAAATAGGCAATACATGTTTCCATTCATGTAGATGTCAATTGGACACTTGGATCTGAAGCATGACACATGTGAACCCTTCTAGAAGACACTGGCCAAGTGGAGATTCCGGAACAATGAGAATTTTTCTCCCAATGTGACCAACGCACCTTTGAATGCCAGGAAGTGCTTTTCATAGCAGCCTTGAATGGGGCTAACTGCATATGTAATTGACTTAGGCCCCTTAGAGCCTACATTGGTGAGCTCCCATATGTTTAATAATAAGCTTCAAACCATGGAAAAGCCTTGCTTTGATGAAAGTCACTGTTTGATTCATGTTGTTTCCTGTCTTAGGGCATATAGCAACTGAGATGATAGGGAATGATAGACCCTTTGATCATCGGTCCTAGAGATGATGCTCAGTTAACCAGGTCATTGGGAATGGTACCCAAATTGACCTATAACAATTGCCCCCTAAAGCATGAGATCCAAATAATAAGAACATTTGATTGAGATGCTTTACACTGTGATGAGCCTGGAAACAAAGCGGAATGGTCACCTGCATCAATCTTACAATACACATCATGATAAATCTTCTATTTAACATAATTGCTAAGAGGTAGGCATTCCCATTATCAGCACATAAACAATCTAATAACATGTACATAATTCAGAAAGTCGTCTACATTGGAATGTTGCCCAGATGCAGACACGCCTACAAATATAGGCCCATGTTTGGATGAAAATATGTATGTAAGGTCACCGTACAAATGATGTGTACAAAAATCCTGAAATCGCAGCTCGGATGGCTGAAACTAGATCCTGGGTCTTCTTATCTCATTCACTCGATCATTTGGGTACAAGTCTAGCCATGTGAATATATGATTTGTCGTCAAACATGAAAAGACATCGTTTAATTACTAGCCAATGATGTGAGTTGTTAACAAACACGAGATAACCACCATTAATGTCAATGGACCTCAAGGTCCTGCAGTACATTTTGTAAGGCGTGAATAGATGATTTGATTTTTGGGTATGTGTTATATTCTTTCCACGACTAGCCGCACGCATTGTACGTTGCA
Source organism: Pinus albicaulis (assembly GCA_034641835.2). Lineage (NCBI taxonomy): Eukaryota > Viridiplantae > Streptophyta > Pinopsida > Pinales > Pinaceae > Pinus > Pinus albicaulis. Next base: position 231,416 of record JAXQQM020058972.1, read on the forward strand.
CCAGGCATAGCAGGGGGGTCACAAGGGGGGTGGCATCCCCCCCTGTCGGGGTCCGGGGCAACGCCCCGACAATTTTTTTTTTGGTGTGTGGACCCACTCATAGGCGGACCCACCCATGTTTTGTGCATGAGTTTGCACATGGTTTTGGGGTACGATGGTTTTTGGCCCCTGGTATTTTGTAGATCCGGTCAAGGGAACTACGGTTATGTTCTAATCCAGGGTTATTGGATTGGGGTTTATGTATGCTTCGGCATGTATATATATGTGTTGTAACACTAAAAGGAATATAATGAAAAATCAAGCTGGTCGTCCCGATTTGGGATCCAGGGGAAAATATTTGTGTTTATCTGTTTTATGTTTTATGCTCTTGCTATTGTTTATTTTCTGTTATAAGAATCGTGTGTAGATATATCTGTTCAGGGTTAAAACCTACATTTGGTATCAGAGCTATTTCGGCATCAAGGGGACGCCTTTGTTGTTGAGGGTTTTTTGCTCGGGCCTGTGGTAGACCCTGTGCAGTGGGAGATCTGTGGGATCGATTCTTACGGTGAAAGAATATGGCGAGCGGCGGAAAGATAGAGATCGAGAAATTTAATGGTCAGAGTTTTGAGTTGTGGAAGCTCAAGATGGAGGATCTGTTGGTGGATAAAGATCAGTGGATTGCGGTAGATCCAGGTACTAAACCAACGGCAATGTCAGATGAAGACTGGAAGAAACTAGATCGGAAGGCTAAGAGCACAATACGGTTGTGTGTGTCAGATTCAGTATTGTTGAATGTATCTGTGGAAGCTACGGCGAAGAATTTGTGGGAAAAACTTGGGACTTTGTACCAATCTAAGTCTCTGGTGAATAAGTTGTTCCTGCGGAAAAAGCTGTATAACCTGAGGATGAAGGATGGAGACTCGGTGACAGAGCATCTAAACACCTTCAATACTGTGGTAAGTCAGCTGTCATCTGTTGATATTAAAATCTTAGATGAAGATAAGTGCATCAGTTTGTTGTGTTCTCTACCAAACTCGTGGGACAGTCTGGTTATTGCAATAGGTAGCAATACAACTACCTTGAATTTTGATGACATTGTCTCAGCCTTGCTGTCGGAGGAAATGAGACGGAGAAATATGGAGGGCCAAAATGGAGATGCCTTATCTGTACGAGGAAGGTCCCAAAATAGAAACAAGAATAAGGTTTCGAGTGGGAGATCTAAATCTAGAGGGAGATCTAAATCTCCTGGAAAGTTTGTAAAGGTGTGCTGGAAATGCGGAAAGGAAGGGCACTACAAAAAGGATTGCAGATCTAAAGCTCCTGAGAAAGGAAAGGGATCTGAAGATGCTCCTTCTGCAGAGGAAAAAACCACCTCGAATTAAGGTGGGGATGTGTATTGGCTTCTTCTTCAAATACACATGTAGATCATGAGTCATGGTTGATTGACTCAGGTGCATCCTTTCACTTCACTCCCCATAGGGAGTGGTTCTGCGAGTATGAGAAATATGATGGTGGTGATGTCTTCCTAGGGGATGATAGGAAGGCTAGAATCATTGGACGTGGAAAGGTCAAGCTGAAGCTGCAAGGTGGAAGGATTAGAACACTTCCTGGTGTTCTGCATATTCCTGCATTGGCCAGAAATCTGATTTCTGTAAGCAAGATGGATGATTCAGGTGTAAAAACAGTGTTCGAGAAAGATGCCTGCAAGATGGTTCGGGGAGCACTGGTATTAATGCGGGGAGTTCGGACTGGAACTCTGTACAAGCTACAAGGTAGCATTGTTATTGATGGGTGTAATAGTTCTATGGTTCCTGAAAGTGGAGCGGAAAGCCTAGTTGTCTCTGGAGAAAAGACCATGCTATGGCATCAAAGGCTTGGACATATTGGAGAGAAGGGCCTTCGGATACTGCATAGAAATGGTATGGTAGAAGGTATGTCTAATTTCTCTCTGGATTTCAATTTTTGTGAACATTGTGTATATGGGAAGCAAAATCGGGTGAGTTTTCCTTCTAGTGCTAAGAGGGCGAACAAGATATTAGAACTTGTGCACAGTGATGTGTTTGGACCTGTGTCAGTTCCATCACTGGGAAAGTCTGTGTACTATGTTTCATTCATAGATGACTTCTCAAGGAATACATGGATATATTTCTTGAGGAAGAAATCTGAAGTCTTTGATAGATTTAAATAATTTAAGGCTCTGGTGGAAAACCAGACAGAGAAGAAGATAAAGGCACTGAGGACAGATAATGGTGGGGAGTTCTGCAAGAAGGAATTTGAAGAGTTCTGTAAGAAGTGTGGCATAGCACGGCAGAAGACTACTCCATACACACCTCAGCAAAATGGAGTTACAGAAAGAATGAATAGAACACTGATGGAAAAGGCAAGAAGCATGCTCAGTGGTACCGGGTTAGGACAAGAATTCTGGGCAGAGGCAGTGGAGACTGCATGTTACTTAGTTAACAGATCACCTTCATCAGCGTTGGAGGATAAGACTCCACATGAGGTATGGACTGGTAATAAACCCTCTCTTTCACATCTAAGGGTATTTGGATGTGATTCATATGTACATGTTCCAAAGGAGAAAAGGACCAAGTTGGATAATAAATCTGAAAGGTGCATCTTTATTAGGTATAAGGATGGTTTAAAAGGTTACAAGCTTTGGAACCCGGAAACAAGGAAGGTTGTGTACAGCCGAGATGTGGTGTTTAGAGAGGTGAAAGATGTTGTTAAACATGAATTCATACCAAAGGAACCTGAGAAGATAGAGTTTGAGCTAAAGGAGTATGAATCGGACTCTACAACAGAAGAAGATTCAGAAGAGGAAGAGCCACAAACCCCAGCTTTGAGAAGATCAGTTCGAGAAAGAAGGCAACCAAAAAGGTATAGTCCATCTACTTTCTATTCAGGTTTTTCCTTAACTATAACTGATGATGATCCCAGAACTGTCAAGGAGGCAGTAGATTCAGAGGATGGAAAACTCTGGAAGGAGGCCATGGTTGATGAAATGGCATCCTTGCACAAAAATGAGGCATGGGATCTGGTGGAGTTGCCAGTTGGAAGGAAGCCCATCGGGAGAAAATGGGTGTTTAAGAAGAAGATGAATGTAGAAGGCAAGGTGGAGAAATACAAAGCTCGGTTGGTAGCAAAAGGTTATTCCCGGGTGCCGGGAATTGATTTTGGTGATATTTTTTCTCCTGTTGCCAAAGTTACTTCTATTAGATTACTTTTATCTGTTGCTGCTGCATTTGATTTTGAGATAGAACAGATGGATGTGAAGACATCATTTCTTCATGGGGATCTAGAAGAAGAGATATACATGAAGCAACCTGAAGGCTTTATGGTGAAGGGTAAGAAAGAACTAGTATGCAGGTTGAAGAAGTCTCTGTATGGGTTAAAACAGTCACCAAGGATGTGGTATCGGAAATTTGATACCTATATACGGGGACTTGGCTTCACCAGAAGCAAGGAGGATCACTGTGTTTATTTTAAATTAATTGGTGACCGTGTTATTTATTTGGTCTTGTATGTAGATGATATGTTGTTGATTGGAAATGACAAAGAAATTATCCAAGATTTGAAGACCCAACTGTTCTCCAAATTCTACATGAAGGATCTTAGTGCTGCAAACTATATTTTGGGCATGGAAATTAAGAGAGATCGAGCAAAGAGGAAGCTCTGGTTAAACCAGAGGAAGTATGTCGAGACTATATTGCAGAGGTTCAATATGCAGGATAGTAAACCGGTGAATGTTCCAATTCCTGTAGGTGTAAAGCTATCTACTAAATAGTGTCCCAAGACACAAGAAGAAGAGGAGGATATGTCCCGTGTTCCATATGCAAGTGCAGTGGGTAGCCTGATGTATGCAATGGTCTGTACTAGACCAGACATTGCACATGCAGTGGGAGTATTGAGCATGTTTATGTCAAACCCAGGGAAGGAGCATTGGACAGCAGTGAAGCGGGTTTTCAGATATTTACGTGGCACTAGTGATTATGGCTTGTGCTACTAGGGAAGACTAGGATTGGAAAGAATGTTGGACATTCATGGTTTTGTTGATGCAGACTGGGCTGGAGATCTGGACCAAAGAAGATCTACAAGTGGGTATGTGTTTAGCCTATTTGGAGGCGCAGTCAGTTGGATGAGTAAAAGACAGTCTGTAGTGGCCCTTTCAACTACAGAGGCAGAATACATAGCAGCCACTCATGCAAGCAAGGAAGAAGTTTGGTTGCAAAGATTGTGTTCAAGTATGGGGTTGGTACAGCAAGCTATAAGGATAGACTGTGATAGCCAAAGTGAAATTTTCTTGGCTAAGAACCCTGCTTACCATTCAAAGACAAAACACATTGATGTTCAATATCACTTTGTTAGAGATATGGTTGAGGCTAAAAGGGTGTTGCTGGTAAAGGTGGACACTTTGAAGAATGTTGCAGATGCATTGACAAAGTTTGTGAGCACTCATAAGTTCTCTTGGTGTAGAGAAACAATGGGTGTTGAAGTTTGTTGCTATTTAGTAAACCCAAGCCTCTACAGTTCCTATGGAAAACAACAAGTGGGAGAATGTTGGGTATGTATTTATATTCTTTCCATGGTAGCCCACATGCTATACGTTGTGCGGAGTACATCGGGGGTCACGGGGGGTAAGCGATTGCCTGGAAAAATGTTTTGGTGTGCGGACCCACTCATAGGTTGACCCACCCACCATGTTTTGTGCATGATTTTGCACATGGTTTTGGGGTACGATGGTTTTCGGCCCTTGGTATTTTGTAGATCCGGTCAAGGGAACTACGGTTATGTTCTAATCCAGGGTTAATGGATTGGGGTTTATGTATGCTTCAGCATGTATATATATGTGTTGTAACACTAAAAGGAATATAATGAAAAATCAAGCTGGTCATCCCTATTTTGGATCTAGGGGAAAATATCTGTGTTTATCTGTTTTATGTTTTATGCTCTTGCTATTGTTTATTTTCGATTTATAAGATTCGTGTGTAGATAATTCTGTTCGGGGGTTAAAACCTACATTGATGTCGAACGCCAAACAAAATCTTTCAATCAAAAGTCCGGAAGAGAGGATCTTGTCGATGCTATAACAAGCCTCATGGTACTGGAATCTGATGTTTCTAAGTGAACTTCTTGGATATTTATTTTTAGTTGACAAGAAGTCACCTTATTGCAAAACTGGAGTTACTGATTTCGGAGACAAGGGTATGACTTGATATAGCAATTTTCAGCGATCACAGTCATGAAAATGAAGGTTTATGAGTATTGCGGATGGATGAGTTCTTAATCACTGGATGAATTCTCTTGAACATATCGATGACACTGTAATGAGTTGGCAACATTGACCCAAAACTGAAGTGAAGGTATGATGAACCATAGGTGTGAATGAACCGTCAAGATTATTACCCAACCTAAACAGTCATAGACATGGAGTGAAATAAGTGTCATGTTCAAGAGTGACTTGCTACCAAAAAGAAAATTTTCTTGCTTTTCCCAAATTTTCCCCGGTCATTTGTCGACCAATACCTCTTTATTTCTTAACAAGCTTGAGGAGGATAGCATTTTCTTGATCTATAATTCAACCCTTTGGGTGAACAAAGAATAAAGTATTGCTATTTAATAATTTACTCAGTCTAGCGATGAATGAAACTCGATTCTTTCCATGATCGACAAGCCCGTCACTATTTTATGTTTTAATGACCTTAACGACAGTGATAGCCCAGTCCTTTTTCATGTTTAGAGAGTCTGAAAAAGAGGACAAAAGAGGACTCCAAAAAGTACTTTTTTGTAAATTTTTCTCTTTCAGTTTGAAAAAATTGTAAATAATATACGAAAGAATTGCTTTGGTCATGTTTAACCAAGGTATTCATTTTTCGTAAATAATCTATCTCGGTCAGGAAAAGGGTTAAACTTATACTAAGTAGATATCAATTCATTTACTTTAACGAGCTCGAAATGACAAGTGCTCGGCAATATTTTCACATTATCGGAGTCTGAAAAAGAGCTGAAAGAAGACTCCAGGGTTCCTTTTTCACTGTTATCGAAGCTCGAAAAAGAGATAAAAGTGCACTTCAAATCCTTTTTCGTTTTTAACAAAGCTAGAAAAATAAGGAGAAAAGGCATGCTTTGTGGTTAAGTCATTGTTTGAATAAATCTGCACGACTAATCTATTCATTAGTTGTATTTCCTGTTCAGAACAACATTAAATGGATTAAAAATATTTGTTCATGATAAAAACATAATAAAACCATAGTCATAGCAATAAATTTAACTTGCAATCAATTAAATGACTATATAAAGTTGTTTCACTATTCATTTTTACCATTCCATAGTTACCATTTACATTTTGGAGCTCTGAATCTGATTTTGCCCCTCAACTTCAGTGGTCGATTGCGTGCAATTGGTAAGAATGTTTTGAATGCCCCCTGCAATAGCACATGTCGAATGCCCCACCATAAGGCAAATGTTATTCTGATGCAAGAGCAATTTCCTTTAAATTTCATTTCATTCATCTAAGTAGATTACTAGTTACTAATAGCTGGATGGAATGAAGGTTAATTGACAAGATCAAATGGAAGAATCGTCTTAATTAGGAGAGGATTTGTTTCATTTTTTAATGAGCTTGACAGAGGAAAAGAACTATGCTCATGACCTGTTTATTTTTTAATGAGGTTGACACAATAAAATAACTTTCCTTAAAGGCACTTGTTTCATCTTTTAACGAGGTTGACACAAGAAAAAAGAACTATCCTCATAGGAACTTGTTTAATTTTTTAATGAGGTTGACACAAGAAAAAATAACTATCCTCATGGGAACTTGTTTCATTTTTTAATGAGGTTGACACAAGAAAAAAGAACTGTCCTCATAACTCTGTTTCATTTTTTAATGAGGTTGACACAGAAAAAGAACCATCCTCATTGTGAAATTTGACTAGTGAGTGTGCTCTGGAAAAGACATAGTCGAACAGAATTATCATTGAGGGAGTTTGATCAACACCACAAATGGTAAGTTATAACATGTGCTGATAGCCCTTCTCTAGGGTTTTCATTGAATTTTGGAATTTCAGAGGGTAATTTTTGTGTTATCATCGGCCACCAAGGAGAGGAACTAGATAGGATTCTAGATTATGACATTGGCAAAGACCATGAACGTGAAGGTGCATCATAGAAAGTTCCAGATAATGATTTGTAACCTGTTGTGACCGAAGGGCCACCGTGCAAATATGACTCTGGTGATGTTGTGAAAATCGAGGGAGTAATAAGGGTAGGAGCTGACATAATTGGAACAACAAACCAAAACGAAGATGCTGGTTCAGACATGGTTGTTTGACCAAATGTATATCGTCAAAAATCGATGGGAGATTGAATGGAAATTGGATCAAAAAAATCAGATGGAAAAGATTGAGGAAAATACTGGTACAGGTAAATATATCCACCAAAATGGGTTGGAATTAAAGGTGTATCAGGTTGTGGGATTTATTCAATCGAGATTAAAGTAGGAGGAATAACTTCAACGTCAGGCCCAAAATATATTTCAGATGGCTGACTGCGTGATATAGGAGTTTCAATGGCTACAGAACTTTGTGGGATGACCAAGGTAGGAACAACTTCCGACTGTTCAGTTCAGGATTCAGATGTTCTGGAAAAGAAGAGACAAGATCTGGATCAATTTTTGATTGAACAACGTCGAGTCTAGGAGGTATGGTCTCAACGATTGAATGGATCGTGACCATGGGTAGCTGTGAAGAATTCGATTCAAAAATAGTAGATGAACCGGGATGTGTGGAAACAATTTGAGCTAACTCTAAATTAAAAGATGATTTTTCACCAGAGGTATGAATTGTACTTGATTCGGTAGATCGTGATCACCTTCGCCTACCAGAAATAACTTCTGGTGGTAAAGGTGGTTTTAAATCTAATCTATGCGAATGAAAGGGGATAGGATTTCATTCTTCCATGATTACTGATTTATTTTATCAAAAAACAAATAAAAAAAAGAGAGGGTAATGCTAGGCAAAATGGTTTACCAAGAAACTGTGAACTACATAATACCTCCTGGTGAACCAAGAAGTACGAGCAGGTAATCTCCCCGAATGCTGTGTTCGGTGTATCAAAATTTTAGGGCAGCCGACTAGGTTCACTATGGATAGATAGCACCTAAAATTTTTTCTCCCAAATATACCTAAAGGTACATGGAGGCCCAATTTCGTATTAGTGTTGTCTGATGTGAAACCGCACAGTGAGAGCACCCCTTTATACTTATCATACTGTAACACCACCCGATATACCCAAGAGTACGTTGACGAGCTATGATATACCTACGTACGTGGAGTGAGGTATCACACTCAGAATGTATCGCAAACAAGTTAAAGATAGTTGCTATGTTTTATGACGTCAGAACACATCTCTATCCTAGACCTTCTAAATGTTATCATTAATGTTCCAAAGCGTTGTAAAGTAAATTGAGATTTATTTTATGTTGATCTTGCTTAACAGTTTTCCTTTCAGGTTCACCATGATGATGTATATGAAATTCCTAAAATGCAAGCTAAGAATGACAAACAAACTTTCACTTTCAACATTTTCAATGAATAACCTAGCTAATAAGGGAAGAGAGAAAATAATTTGAGAGCAGACAAATCAATGAATAAAAAAAATCAATGAATCTCAAAATAAATGCAAATTTCCTAATGTTCCTTTTGCAAAAAACACACAATCCTACATGCAAATGAAATTTTTTATTTTCAGTTTCCTTAATGTTATGAATGCAAAAAAATAAACTAGGTGCACTAGATCAATAATTGAAATGCTTTTTAATTTTGAGAAATGAATAATACAAATGACAATTTCTCTTTTGAAGGAAAAACGAGGATTTCAGCAACAATTTCTCCAATCAAGGAAATGAAGATTTTACGACAATTTCCTATTTTGAAAGAAAATGATTCTTAATGTGACCATAAAAATTACTTTGAAATCAACTTGTCAATGATAATGAAAAATTTTTTAAAACAACATTGAACAAATTTTCAATCAAAGGAGAAGAAATATATAGAGTTACTGGTCAATTGAGCATTAAACCTTTTAGAACAAATCAACAAACAAAACTAAAGCAAAGAACAAAGTCAGATTCAAGGGGATTTGGTCCCTTTCATAAGCCAATGCAGTCTCAAAAAGGAGACAGTGCTCTGTAACGTAGGCTAATAAGGGAGACAGTGCTCTACAAAGCACTGTGCCCTGACCAAGGGTGCGTTGGGCATAGTAAAAAAATAAAAAGCTACTATTTGGCTCACTAAATTTTCAAATTAAGCTCTGAAAAAGTCTAATATTTATGTGAAACAACTATTGGGTCGACTTAGAAAGCAGATCAAAGACTAAAACACCTAGAAACAGGAGAAATTCATTCCCCAGCAGATTCGCCAGTTTGTTGGGACAAAAATCTAATCTACGGATAAATTACGCTTCCCTAGACCAGTGTTTAGTCTAGAAAAACAAGTGAAAGTCTATACTACCATTTTTCCTAACTCAGAATAGACACACGGAGAGGATTGGATGCTTACTTGTTTCAGTTTCTTCCAAATGGCTCCTTTCTGTCACTTCCACTACAGCTTCAAATTCAAGCGGTTTGATGGCTAAATGCTTCCTGTAAGAAAGAACACTGAAATAGAAAAATATGCAATAATATAGATATCTATTCAAGCTAGTTAGCTAAATCAGTTAAGCATAAACTACATTCATCAACTAATATCTTACAACATGGAAAATCAAAGTTAACATAGATGAATGTATGGAAAAATAAGAAGTACTCTTTATTGATAATAGAAGGAGAGGTTACAACCTAGTGACTGATTTGAAGTGACCTTCCAACAATGTTCCCAAGTCTCATCACAGCATAAGTATCTCCAGCAGTAGCTCCACAAATCAAACTCTCTATTGAAAATTCTCCAGCATTTCTCTACTCAAATTCTTCCTCCTCAAACACTTAGATATGTGTTCAATTTATAGATGAAATGTAGGTTGTTTTGCAATAAATTGCATTCCAAAAATAGTCAAGACATGTTTCCATTCATGTAGATGTCAAATGGACACTTGGATCCAAAGCTTGACACATGTGAACCATTCTAGAAGACATTGTCCAAGTGGAGATTCTGGAACAATGAGAATTTCGCTCCCAATGTGACCAACGCACCTTTGAATGTCAGGAAGTGCTCTGCAGAGAAACCTTAAATGGGGCTACCTGCATATGCAACGCACTTAGGCCCCTTAGAGCATATGTTGGTGAGCTCTCATATGTTTTATAATAAGCTTCAAACGATGGAAAACCCTTTCTTGATGAAATTCATTGTTTGATTCATGTTGTTTCTTGTCTTAGGGCATATAGCAACTGAGATGATATGGAATGATAGACCCTTTTATCATCAGTCCTGGAGATGATGCCCAATTAACCAGGCCATTTGGAATGGTGCCAAAATTGACCTATAACAATTATCACTAACCATGGTAGTCATTTTTAGAGCTTCATGATGGTTGAATTGGATCTTAAGTTAGGTTTCTAGCAGGAGAATTCATCTCGTTATTATCCTCACGAAAATGGGCAAGTGAAAGTCGTGAATAAACCCTTGAAGGTTATCCTAGAAAGGTTGATCAATACGGCTCGATCCAAATGGCATGTCATGTTTTATCTTGTGATTTGGGCATACCGGATGTCAGTTAACACTGCAACTGGGTTCACTCCTTTCCAACAGGTTTACAAATAGGAATCAATCTTCCCTGTGGAATGTTAGATTCCTTCCCTTAAGCTAGTTGTTCAAATTCTTCCTGAAACTTCAAGTATTGAAGAACACCTTGTTTATCTAGAACATCTCGATGAACAATGTCGAGATGCAGCCACGGTTAATGAGGCTCATAAGAAACGAGTGAAGTTTCATTATGATAAGATTGTACGACCTAGGATTTTCCATTATGGTGACCTCATCCTGGTCTATGATCAAGACAAGGATGACTTGGGGGCAGGGAAGTTTAAATCCATGTGGTATGGTCCTTTCATTGTCAAAAGAGTCCTTAAAAATGGAGACTATAATTTGGTTGATTTTTACGAAAATGAGTTACCAGAACCCATAAATGGGCTATATCTTAAGAAGTATTATGCCTAGGCTTGTGCCTATCATTTTATTTGGTTGTATATATTGTATTTTTGTTCATATTTTTCAATTGGTTTTGTTGTGATGCTCATATTTTTTATCTGCCTTGGCTGGTATATAGGGATGATATGGTTCATTTTGGCTTTGCCAATGGTGTTAGTTGAAACACCCAGAATCTTTCTTCAACATCTTGGGTAATTTACTATCCATCCATTCAGTTGTTAGTCTCAAGGGGCATATGTATTGGTCCCGCGTCGAAAAATGTAGCATAATATGTTGGTGTGGTCAATCTACTATCTGAAGCAATGTCTCTTGGTATTGGTTCGTTAGTAGTGTAATTGGACTCATAATTGGTGGTGTCTGAACTGAATAACATATATCATGTTAGATACCAATATTTATATCATCTATTTCTGAGAGTGAACTTATTGAAAATATCATTTAATTATATTACATATATCCATATTCCACGATCAGAAAATGAATTTGTTGATTCATTAGCTAATGAAGCAAACAATTCACATATAGTTCATTCATCACATTAAAATAAAAAATAATCAACAATAATTTTATATATGAGACAATAAAAATCACAAAATAGTTGTATGTATATGAGAGTTATATGTCCAAAATATAAAAAATTGGGAAATAATTTCATTCAAAATTAGGGCTTATGCTCAATCATGTCCATCATAAAAAATATCAAGTCATTGATTCATCTTAAAACCTAGTTCTGAGGGCCCTTCCCTAGATGAGCATCTCGAAAGAACACTATGGCAGTTTCCATCGGACAAAATAAGCGCACCCAATCTCGTGGTACACCAACAGTGCATCTCTGAATAGATTCTAGGAGGTCCTTCACTGCAAACATATACACCTAGTGGGTTATACCCTCCAATTTCCTTTGTATGGCATGTAGGACTCTCTGAGGATCTCTTGCAACATTCTTCACCTCTCTTTTGTGGCGTCTGTGCCTCGGTAGACCCTCAAGTCTTACTGTTCCAACATCTGTGTCATGATAAATATTTTTGTAAGTGCTTTGTCTTATGAATTTTTTTTTTCATTTTATATTGTTATAAAAAAAATGAAATAATAAAAAATCATTAAATGTGATCTTAACAATTGCTCCCCATATAGCTCCAGGTGGTAGGGGAATATCTGATTCCACCTTAAAGTCCATACCTACATACATCTAATCCTCTATCATGATCATTTTTTCTCCCCACCACAGGAAGAACTCATCATCGAAAGTAGTCCTAGGCACCTCGTCGCCCACTAGTCTCTTCACCAGATCAGCCCATCGTGTTATATGTGGATCTCATGGATTGTTGATGGTTGAAATCACTTTGGGTCGAAGCCTAGGTAATCTCTCAAAAAATAAAGTACAAAGGAGTGTTTGATATCTGAAGTGCTTGGTCTTTCCTTTTAGAAATTAAGTCAATTGTTTTTCCAAATTGATCAATAACGTTGTCCACCAATCATACAGTGTGGTTAGGAAATCAGTTGCCAAAATCATGGTAGCTCTAGAGGCCTGCTGTAGTGATTCTGATTCAGCTACTCATACAATAGTGAAAACAAGGATTTTCATATGTAATCCTCGTACATCTCTGATTAGGATATGGGTCGCAACCTTTTGAGTATCTTCTTAGTGGTATATTTGGATGTATTCCTCTACATTCAGACCTCCTGGTGCCTTCTCCTCCAAATTAATTAGCTCTCCTCTTTTGGAAAGTCATGTGATGAATTAAATATATTCAATTAAAATTGCTAGAGGCATTTGATCAATCATGAATACATCTTCTTCGGGTTCCTAGTAATCTAAAAGCATCTCAAGAATTTTTGTGTTTATTTTCATATTGGGCATTTTGAAAAACTTTAACAATCCACATCTTTGGAGCACTTCCAAGGAAACTACATCTTCCTTTACCACATTATCAATTTCACTATGCTCCCCCTCTCTCCAACTAATGGTCATCCTGCATCAATTCATTTTTTCATCCATTATATTTTTAATTTCAAAAACTACGCTGTGCATACGTGGGTTTCTTTTACACACAGTTGCAGATATAAACAACTTCAACATTTTCAACCCGTGTATATAGAGAGGCTTAATCTAAAAATCTAATTCCTATGGTGAAATAAACTTAAAAATACTTGAATTGATCAATAAAATCATTACAGAGAGGTTTGAGAGGATTATCTGGAAGATTTGAGGTGATTCGGTTGAGAATTTGACTGGATATAACTTGGTAATTTTTTTCTCCAGAGTTTTTTTCTCAAATTTTCCAATGCATAAATGACAAATGTGACTTCAAAGGGTCTATTTATGCCCAAATTTAAAAAAATAAATTGAAACCCACTTGTATAAAGTTTTGTTTTACCTTTTGAATTTGTTAGGACTTTATTAACTTTTGGCTTGGAAATGTTGGGATATGTTGTTTTCAGGACCATCTAACGATTTCGAGATGATTTTTACTGCTTCGATTCCATAACCACTGACCCGTCATAGTAGGTATTGTGTTCAAAACTAGTGTATGGGTTAGGGAAATTCACTTTCCGTTGGATTCTGCATACTAGCCTCCATAACAAAATATTACCATAGGGTCAACCCCATCATGTTATGGTTATTAAGACATTTTCACTCACTAATTTATAAATTCATGATATGATGGGAGAGCTATCATATGCATGGCCTTCCTAGTTATATCCTCATTAGCATATTTTTCCCATGCTGCAGAATGGTGTAGGCTCGAGAGTCCTTTTTCGTCCCTCCATGAGCTGTGAGATGAAGCTTCATTTTTCTTCTTCGCTATATTTCTAGCTTTTATACCCTAGAGGGTCCCTATTGTTGATTTTTTTTGGTGCATTGCATTTTGACCATTTTTATCTCTTGGCCTTCAGATGGCTTCACTTGGACTTGTGTATAAGCCAAATTTTTTACCATGTCTTTCTAGAAAATCAGCCTTGCAATCACTTAGCATTTGCAACTTGACACCATTTTCTCGTGGACAAAACATTCCCCTTAGTGTCATTTACTATTTTTTCCACCTTGCATTGAGCATAGGATTGCTCCTATCCTTGGAACTAGTGCATTTGTTTCCCGACACTTGTTCTATCCATTGTAATATAGGAATTCTCTTATTCTTTTTCAGGATTTCAATATGAAAAAGAAAAAAATATAAAATATCCCAAAAGGACAGGGAATGAGACATTACTTCCATATTTTATGGAAGCTAAGAGTCAGTTGTCTTGCCATTGAACAAAGCCCAAAAAGTAGTCTTTTCTCCATTTGGATGGGCTTTAGTTCGACTTAGGAGAGCCATAACCTTATTCTTAAGATTCTTGTTCTATCACATCAACTATTTGTCATTTTCTCATGCTAATTTGAGAATGTACGCATTGACTTCTTACGGCGGGTTTCTTATTATCGACCTCAAGAATTTCTGCGAGTAAACTAGAGGCACCTTGTCTATTTCCATCATTGATAGGTGACCTTGTGCTCATCATTTGATTAATACCATGGGTCTTTGATTGAGTGGTTTCCCTTGTGTTGGCCGTCGGCTTTAATTATCACACCTAGGATTTATGCAATACCTTCATTTCGTCCATTTGACCACTATTGATGGATTCCTCGCCTCTTTGTGAGCTTATTATTGGTTGGTTCTTAGGGTTTACGTAGGTACTGCTAGCAACATTTTGTGTATGCCAAAAAACGTGCTTCGGAGTTGGTTACTTTACTTTTCTTCGTTCGATTCCTTCAATTTTGCTTTGAGGGTTACATTTGGTGACTGGATTAATGTGGGATTCTTGGGATTCCCTTAATTCCTTCCTTCCGGCAAATATTTTCCCATCAACTCACATTGCCATGGGAACAAGTCTAGATGATAAAATAGTACTTCGGGGTTTTTAGAGTTTAGAGGTAGAATAATTCACTATTAACGGTGAGTACCTCAGTGTCTCATGATTGGTCTATTCTATCAATTTTTTTACTTCAACTAATTCATTCATGCTTTTTAGATTGTACTGGGGTACATTTAATATCATAATAATCATCGATGAGTTGTATCACATTTGTTAACAGTATACATCAATGAATGGTAATCAAATGATTTCTCACATGGTCGAATTCAGCTCATTTGTTCCCCTAGTTTAGAATTGTACCATGGTGATCGATGAAGACCTCAGGTATGAATCAACATTCTTTAGTTCACATTGACAATTATTTAAATTTTATGCCAGTAACACCATCCACCTTATATGTTACATTTCATCAAATAAATATCCTATATGTTGGCACCCGAGTTGCGTACAGTACCACTGTTCCACTACTCATGATTTGATACTTGGATATTCAATCGTGGCTTCAGTGATAAGATATATTTCAGCATCATTGATCATTCTTTTTATGTGATACTTTGACATGATTTTGATATGTACCTTTTGGGTCACTGATTAGATGATTGAATATGTACTTTACATTTTCGGCTACAATTGTAAACATATTTGATCCACTCTATACTTATTATGTGGAAATTGTTCACTTTCAATGAGCATGGGTATGTCTGCCTCAAACATGAGCTTGATTTCTGATATCTTCCATTTGCTTTTGGCAGGCTTAAATATGGTGGCATTCTCTCAAGTCCTCGTAATATTATTTCTTATGCACATAATACATTTCGGCCATAATTTACCCCTTCTAAACTCATATATTAGGGGGTATCTATTATAGTATCATTTATCACCTCTATATACTTGATGATATATGTATTGGCCTTGGGCATCCCTTCCCATTTAGACTTGGTCCTTTACCTAAAAAAATATTTTGAAGTCCATATGTGACTCTTCCCTCTCAAAATCACATGTAGACGTGGGTCCAATTATACCCAACCCGTGTATATAATTTGAAATATGAAAAAAATATCTAATTCCTTATTTTCTTGGCATGGTTTATGGGATACATTGGAAGCCCACCTATAGGAGCCCATGGAAAAATGGTTTCCCAACTTAAAAATTTATTTTGAGGAAGTATAAAAAGCACCTCATGGGAAGGGCTAAAGGGAGAGATAGATATGTATTATACTATGTTGGGAAAAATACTGAGAGGGGGGGGCGGGTGAATTAGTATTTAGAGTTTACTGATAACTTTTTATTTTTGTCCACTGAATTCCATATGTCACTTTAATGAACCCAACTCACACATATATGCACATATACCAAAAGAAACTTGCATTTACTGATATGATTTTATTGTTAGAAAACTTTCAAACACAATCTTTAACTCATCTTATTAGTTTATGCATCTGTTAGTTAAGCAGTAAATATGTGTAGTAACAGCAAAATAAATCATCACAAGACCATCACACATGAACACCAAGATTTAAGGTGGAAACCCAATTCAGGAGAAAAACACCATTGTTGCCATCTCTCTCTTCAATATTTATTATATGGAAAAACTACTTACAATATTTTGTACTGATGCAGACTTATATCAATACACAGGCATCTAACTACAGAAGACTGCAACCTTCACTTGTTTTCTAGCAACTACTTGGAAGGGAGCTCCAACCCCCTGCTTCTCATTTACCAGCCACTCTTGGAAGGGAACTTCAACCTCCTTATCAAAACACCAGCTTCTACTTCCATATTGAAGGCTTCAACCCTCAGAATCACTCCAAACCATGTTTCATCAATTTTCACACTAGATCAAACAGCTTCAATGTAATGTTCCCAAAATTATCATGAAGCTAATTGGAACATTGATTTTTCTTATGTCATATAGGAGGTGAATAAAATGGGTGAGGAGACCCATGAGTAGGAATAAAATCCCTCATAGTGTGAAGGGGAGGGATCAATAGAGTAGCTTTATTTTTCACCTTCCAGTGTGAAAAGGGGAAAATGCATGAGGACAAGGTCAAGTTTGACCAAGTCAACAGTGCTACCCAAGAGGGTGTGGATTACCTGGGAAGACAATGCAGTTTGCATGGGAGGAATATCACTTGGTGGAGGAAACCCTAATGTGTGGGGTCCAAGGCAGGAAATTTTTCATTTGCATAAAAGGAGGAAGAGGAAGCCATAGAGCATTTTGTTGATGAATATTGATTTTTGTCTGCATGACTATTTGTTATCTTCAGTTGTTTAACTGAGATTGTTGTGCTGCTTAGTACAAGGGATTTCCTGATTAGGAATCCTTCTCCTTTATTGAGAGGAATCTTGAGGGATTTTACTTCATTCTACACATTTCAGGCTCAAGGCCAAGCCACCTCCTTCAGCTACGGTGTTATTCCTGTAGCAAGAAACATCGTGTTGCAGGGTGTTGCAGTGGAGGGTTTCATAACAACATTTCCTTGGCTCATATTTCAGAGGAGGGAGCTTCAATTCCTCTGGGAAGTTAGTGAGGAAGATTCAGGAGCTAATTGCACATATTTGGCATCAAGCCAAGCACTTTCTATCTCCTACAACGCAGTCCATCTCCTTGACTGCGTTATTTCTGAGTGTATTTGCAATGGGGGATTGCACCACTATCTTGGAGGGTGAGATCTTCAGTGATTGGATCAGCCTTTCACCTAAGAGATCCATTGGATGAGATTCAGATATCATATGCAACATCTTTAGCTATCTTCATCCATTTCCAATTTTTGAGTTGCAGCTGCTACCCTGCAACTTCGACATTTCTGCCATTGTGTATATTTCAGCCAATCATTCTAGGATTGACTTGAAATTGTATTTTCAGGGGTTAGATATTTTCTCCCCCAATTATTTCAGCTATATAATTCCGTATCCATGTATTGAAATTATTTTTGTAGCAATGTATTTTATAAACTGTGCAGTCATAGCCTTGGATTTTTCATATGTAGCAGTGCAATTCATATTCCTTGTACATGTCCTTTGAGGTTATTTTGCCTAAGCTTGAGTGATCATTTCCTCAAGATATTGTACACATTCTGCTACTATAACATTAATAAGATGGCTATGAGTTCTTCTGTCATTTTTTGAAGTTGATGCAACCCTGCTCTTTCAATATTATGTTTTCATATTGTTAGATCTCCAATTTAGGAATACTATAAGATATTCCTAACATTGTATATTTTCCATATTTTGGGATATTATAGTGGTAAAAGTGGTATCATAGCATCTACAGGAAATCTGTTTTGAGATTTTCAACCAAAGAATATTGAAGAAGATCATAATATTAGAGAGGATGGGCTTTATTTCAGATCCATGAACAACCTCCCCAAGGAGGATAAGCAGATAAAAGAGGAAGGACCCTGCACTTCCTATTCTCATCGAGAAGGAGACAAAGAGATGAGAAGGAAAAAGGCTTCATATTTTGGAGGAGAAAAAGGGGATACGCTTACAAAACTTCTTCCTAAATTTGTACAAAACATTCATGAAGATCTCAGGAAGATAAGGAGGGAGATGTATGGAGAATCTCCAAAAGAATTTGAACCTAAAGCAAACTCTAGATTTTTATATGAGGAGTGTGAGCAAGCAACCACACACCATAATACACAGCACAGTCACATGCCTATATTTTCCATGAGAGAGATGGGAAGAGGAGAAGAGGTTGCTAGGAGGGAAAATCTTAGTGATTTCCTAAAAGAGTATGAGTCTCAAACTCAGAAATTCCGAGATCATCTCAATTTTTCAGAATTTTGCAAGATCAAGGTGAAGGGAAGAGAGCAGAAGGATATATTTCTTCTATCTAATTTTGAAGGGTCACCTAAATGTTCAGCCAAATCTTGGGTGTAGGAGTTAGATGAATTCTTGCAGCAGCACCAAATTCCTGAAGATGAAGCCATCAAAGTTGCACGCTGCATTTGAGAGGTAAGGCCTATGCCTGGTGGATCTTTGAATCCTTTTCTTTAAAAAATGTAAACACTACATCTTATGCAAGCTTCACTAAGGAATTAGTGAAAATATTTGATAGAAGGATTCATGAGACACATATGGTAGAGCTAAAAAAGGGAACTAAAACAAGAGCCTTGCATGAAAACGCAAAACCACTTCAGAAAACCATGGAGGAGGCTAAAAACTTGCACCATACCTTGTTGGGAGAACGACTTTCATCTCACATATTTGAGCAAGGGAGCATGGAGATATCCTTTTCAAAGAAGGATCCAATCATTGGGAGGTTTCCCATTCATGTTGCAGATATTGAGGGCAACAACACTGTCAAGTCTGGAGATTATCTAGTGCCTCATGCAGAGGAAGGAGGAGCTCTTGCTCCAACTAGAGGGATTTTTGCATCTTTGCAAGGAAGTCCCCAGGATCTTATGTGTGGAGATCAAGGCACAACTCATGTTCTACATGTGCCATTGATGAGGAGGTGTGGAACCATGGAGACACAAGGAGGAGGTAGGGAGGAGAACCAGCATCATGGGATGAGGAGTACACACCCCTATCCACTTCAGAAGGTTGACGCACCTAAGAGGAAGACTGGATTGCGCAGCGAGATCATGGACAGATTTTTCCATTCATATATGCAGTCACCTCTTGATGATGATGTCTCATTGCATGGAGAAATTTCACCAAGGAGACCACTGGATCAGTAGAGGAGGATGGATGCTTCACTGGTTGAGGCACCGCTCATTGATTTCAGAGGAGTGGGGACCTTGGGAGAGCTTGATACAGTGCTGGGAGTCTTGGGTAGGCTCAAGGAGGAGAGACATGACTCTTTGGAAGAGTTAGCACAACCATCTCTTCTCTCTTTGAGGGTGAGAGGAGACTCATCTATGAGCAGCCCTTTGCATGAGCAAAATATATGGTAAGGGTGTTGATTGTTTACATGATGATTTATATAGTGTGTGTATATATCTCTTAACCATATATGTGCAGGATGTTGCTCCAAGGAGGAGCATTTTTTCTTTCAGGCTTCATGGTATACTTGAGGCCATAAGCATGATTGATGGCCATTCCCTAGGAGGACTTGGGGAGGAGGTGTATTATGGAGGACATGTTCACTTTACACCATGCATCAGTCACTTCCTCCATACTTATGAGGATATTGGGGCAGCAATCAAGTGGTTGAAAAGCCACACACTTTATCAGTCTCTATTGCAATTGAGAGTCAAGTTGCGTTGGTTACATTTAAGGGACCATTTTCCTTCTCACTTATTACATATGGCAGCAAGCATGATTCTCATTTTGGCTCCCTATGTTTCTATTATTTCCGTCTTTATGAGGAGCATGTTTGGGAGAGAGACACATTGGATGGATGTGTCCTTTGGGAGAGAAGATCTCCATATTTTTTGCAGTACATGTTATAAGGGGAGCATGGGAGATAATATGGCCACCACAGCAACACATTTTTCTCTTTATGAGGGGGGCCATAGGATTGAATGGACTCCATATGATGGTGACTTCCAAGTCATCATATATGGAATGGTTTGGGCCAACCTGATTTGCAACGTTGGAGGAGAGATCTTTGGAGATCTAGTCCTCATATTTCCACTAGAGGGAAAAAGTGTTGCAGCCCAACATTAGCCAACACTCTACAGTTATCATAAGTGGAGAGATGGAAAGCATGGAGTAGGCTATCTTGTCTACCATATGCAGATTTTCAACCCACCTACTTTGCATGGGCCAAAGCTGGAGGAAATTTTTCAGGAGTTGCGTAGTTGGGAGGTGACTAATTTTGCATGGCTAATAGCTTGGGTATGGAGGATCCATATGGGGGAGATATTTCCCATTATATTTCAGATCCCATTCCTCAAAGGGACCTCTAGACATCACTTTGTTATCCTCTTGAGTATTTTACCTTTACATGATGATAGCTTGATAGCTGACTTGCATGCTGAGGAGGAGAAATGTGGATATTTGATCAATGATATAACATCTTTTTACTTGGAGGAATTCATCATACATGGATGCTACAGGGAGAGGAGAAGAAATAAATCAGTTCTATGCTTGCATTTTCTTGAGGACAAGCAATCTTTGAGAGGGGAGGACTGAATGTTCCCAAAATTAGCATGAAGCTAATTGGAACATTGATTTCGCTATTTCATCTAGCAGGTGAGTAAAATGGGTGAGGAGATCCATGAGTAGGAATAAAATCCCTCATAGTGTAAAACGGATCAATAGAGTAGCTTTATTTTTCACTTCCAGTGTGAAAAGGGGCAAATGCATGAGGACAAGGTCAAGTTTAACCAAGCCAACAATGCTGCCAAAGAGGTTGTGGATTGCTTGGGAAGCCAACACAATTTGAATGGAAGGAAGATCACTTGGTGGAGGAAACCCTAATGTGTGGGGTCCAAGGCAAGAAAGATTTCATTTACATAAAAGGAGGAAGAGGCAGCCATAGAGGATTTTGTTGATGAATATTGATTTTTGTCTGCATGACTATTTGTTATCTTCAGTTGTTTAACTGAGATTGTTGTGCTGCTTAGTACAAGGGATTTCCTGATTAGGAATCCTTCTCCTTTATTGAGAGGAATCTTGAGGGATTTTACTTCATTCTACACATTTCAGGCTCAAGGCCAAGCCACCTCCTTCAGCTACGGTGTTATTCCTGTAGCAAGAAACATCGTGTTGCAGGGTGTTGCAGTGGAGGGTTTCATAACAACATTTCCTTGGCTCATATTTCAGAGGAGGGAGCTTCAATTCCTCTGGGAAGTTAGTGAGGAAGATTCAGGAGCTAATTGCACATATTTGGCATCAAGCCAAGCACTTTCTATCTCCTACAACGCAGTCCATCTCCTTGACTGCGTTATTTCTGAGTGTATTTGCAATGGGGGATTGCACCACTATCTTGGAGGGTGAGATCTTCAGTGATTGGATCAGCCTTTCACCTAAGAGATCCATTGGATGAGATTCAGATATCATATGCAACATCTTTAGCTATCTTCATCCATTTCCAATTTTTGAGTTGCAGCTGCTACCCTGCAACTTCGACATTTCTGCCATTGTGTATATTTCAGCCAATCATTCTAGGATTGACTTGAAATTGTATTTTCAGGGGTTAGATATTTTCTCCCCCAATTATTTCAGCTATATAATTCCGTATCCATGTATTGAAATTATTTTTGTAGCAATGTATTTTATAAACTGTGCAGTCATAGCTTGGATTTACCATATGTAGTAGTGCATTTCATAATTCTTGTAGATGTGCCTTTGATGGTGGATTTTCCTAAGCTTGAGTGATCATTTCCTCAATATATTGTGCACATTATACTGCTATAACATTAATAATATGGCTATGAGATCTTATTACATTTTCTGAAGTAGATGTATCACTGCTACTCCATTGGTATGTTCATGTATTGCTGGATCTCCACATTTGGAATATCTTAAGATATTCCCAATAGTGTAGAATTTCTCGATTTTGGGATATTACATTCAACACAACTTTACATAAGCACAATAACAATGAGTGTCACCCAAAACTTCAATCAGAGTAGTGAGATCACTGTAACCAGAACTCCGTAATAACCCAAAGTTCAGAATCAGTATGCAAAATCAAACTTAACCCTGAACATTCATTATCTTAAAATACATAAGCTACTTTGCTTCATTGAACCCGTGTGTATATGCACTTTCCTTCACACCAACCTGCGTATAGATCTATACATACTGTGTTTGCAAACTGTGATCAGTCTCAGATCCAGATCTAAGGTTTTTCGTCAAACATATTTCTAGAAATGAAGAGCCCTTACACAGTTAGTCATCATTAACCAAGTTTACTCACTCATTGATAATATTTGTACATATTCAACTTAGCAGCATGTACAATATTCAAACAACCCAAATATTCATGAAGACTTCATTGACAGACACCAAAATTACAACAGGAATTAATAGATAACTTCTTCCACAAGCTTTAGAAAACCTTAATTCCCATACTTACTTTTCATATGATAAAGCCGAATATACACGGGATTTTACCACGACGAACTAGCATATATATTTGTATATATTAATTTTATAGAATGTACACAATCTATAGCACTTGCCCATATTTCTTTACATTAATTTAGCAAGCATGCACTAGGTCATAGATCTGATCATCTCTTCAATGGATCATACAAGAGCATAGTCATTTCAGGTCTAGAGATCATGGTCCATCATTGTCTTCATGGGTGCATCATAGATTTAGATCTATCAATTAAAATGGAGTTCATCCCATGAAGATATGCCTTAGAGGAAAGTATTTAGTAAAAACCATTACATATGCACTCTTATGCATTATGATATTCTTCTCCTTATATATTTTTAGTCTTTACCAATACCATGAGCCAAAACCACACAATAGCCGATGGTATAGTTGGATGAAATCAACTAGGCAATACAACGCTCAATACTATGGGCTAATACCATGGTAATGCCCCTTGGTATCATCTTTTACATATTTTTAAAGCGCAAAAGGGCATACATGACTTGGATCATTCTTATCCGCGTGTATACGCGACTTGGCCTAAACAAAACTGCGTATAGAACCTGCAATACAAAAATCAACCAATCTTCTTCTAAACTGTACACATTTCTGCTGATAGACTAATGAGCTTCTCTAGGAAGATATACGCCATCCTTTACTAGAGAGTTGCCATCAAGGAAAACATATTAGGACATAGGAATCATATTTCCAAAAATCTCCACCTTTGGACTTGATGGCAACCATGATGGTGTTTGATCATTATATCAGATAGAAACATGAAACATAAGCTTTATCCAAACACCCAAAATACTCTCCCCCTTTTAATATCAAGGGAAAAGGGCAGATGAATACCAAAAACAAGGAGCTCTATAGATCTAATGTGCATTTAAATTACCATGCTCCCCCTTAGATCATGTTGAATTTTTAATGAAGAACATGACTCTATGACCTTTCCTATCACTAAAGGCTCATACTTACATCATTGATCCAACCAAGTGGAATTACATATTTGACTCAACTACCCAAGCAAGTGGGTTTACAAATTTGAACATGTCCTTATATGATTGAATATTACAATTTTACATCATGAGAATCATCATTCTCTTTTCATCGAATTATAGAAATGAATTTTCATAATCAGGACAAAAATATCAAGAGAGAGATCATATATCAGAAATCAATCAGAATTCCAACAATGAATCATTTTCAGCAAGGTAGGTGCTCCTCCTAAGCATGTGCAACTTGAACACCTTCACCAATCAATTCATTATGGCATCTTCTTCAAGGAGATAAATACCAAAGAATGATAAAGAAAGACAAGTATTGGAACAACAACAGAGATAACGAATAACCAACAACATTACAACGGTTACGAAAGCTAACCTAGAAATTTATGTCGACAAAACTCATGTCGTTTTATGAACGAGCGCGTATATACGTGATTCGCCTTAGTGAAACCAGCATGTTGAATTTAAACTTATGCAATTAAGTATATTTGATTAGAGAGGCAGAGACAACTCCAAGATTTTGTCTGAGATATTCGAAGGATTCCCTGGGAAGAGGTTTGGTAAATATATCAGCAAATTTTTCTTTGGAGGGAGCATACTCCAATTTAACCTTTTGTTCAAGCACTTCTTCTCGTAGGAAGTGATAGTTGATAGGAATTTGCTTATTCTTGGAATGCATAACATGATTCTTTGAGATACTAATGGCACTTGTATTATCACATAAAATGGAGATGGGAGGTGAAAATTTTGTTTGAATGTCTTGTATATTCTTCATCATCCATGGGAGTTTTGTGCAACAAGATGCAACAGCCGCATATTCTTCTTCTGCTATAGATAAGGCAATAGAACTTTGTTTCTTGCTGAACCAAGATACTAATCAGGGCCCCATATAGAATGCACTACAACTAGTTCCTTTTCGATCATCAACATTTCCAGCCCATTCTGCATCTGTGTAAGCATGAAGAGAAAGATCATCATTCTTTGGATACCATAGACCAAAGTATTGAGTTCCTTGTAGATATTTGAATATTATTTTTATATCCTGAAGGTGAGACTCTTTTTTATTAGCCTGGAATCATCCAACAACCCCAACTGCATGCATAATGTCTGGTCTTTTCCTGGTGTAATATCCCAAAAGGGAGAATGCAACAATACTTAACACAATATAAGAACTTGCAACGAGATAAACAATAAATATTAAGACAAAATCATAATTTACAGAGAAGCTAGGCCATTTTATTAGATTGGATAAAAATCAGTTACACAATGTACAAAATATGAGTAGATCTAGCCAAAAAGTTGGTCTAGAATCACCCAGAAAGCTTGCTACAACAAGTATAGCGTAACTAGAGAGGCACTGAAGCAAATATTTCACTGTCCCTTCAGCAGAATATGAACTTATAGTTTTAGGTTGAATAGGAAAATGAAGATCTACTCAAATCTAGAGCTTAGATGATGCCAAGATTCAAGATCTGGCGAATGTGATGGATTCCCAAGGTAACCCAGAAAGGATTTTCCAGATCTACAACTTTGGAAAATATCCTCCCTAAGATTTGATCCTTGATCTACTAGGAAATAAATATCTGAAGCTAGATATAACAAATATATGGCTGAAGTATGTTATGAAATCATATCTATGCTTGAAGGGTTGATCTCTTCTTCAGATCTATGAGCTAGAAGCTCTAGATCTAGGTTCTCAATCCTCCAACGATGATTGCAGCTACTGCAACACAACTGCCTCTAGAAACTATGTTGTGAGGGAAAAAGGGGCCTCCTGCCTGCTGAAAAATGCTACAATGAACTCTAGGCTAATGGTAAGACTGATGGAAATGTGAGGGAATGATCCCTCATAGGATTGCTAGCTAAAATACTAGAAACTTCCTTCCTCCCTTTAGATTTGTAAGATAGACAACGTAATTCCTAAAGGAAGTACTGCTATTGGGAAGTCAATAAATTTTGGCCTAATTCCAGATCTACAATGAAGCTCTGGGAAGCTGATATTTAAGCCCAAGGTGATAGTAATAATCCTTCACTAGTTCTCCAGCTGAAGTACTGAAGACAACTTCCTCCTTCAGCCCGATCTTTAGAAATACGCAATTTACAATTTACGAATATGGTGTTCTACGAAAGTAGAAAGAGGTGGCATGAAGTACAAAACTCTTTCTAGAGCTTCTCTAAGAAAGAGGTGGGATTCCCGACCAGGAACACCCTGTGTTAAACAACACCTACAATCTCTGCTAAACAGCCCAAGAAAGTAGTGGAATGTCACATGACAATTCCAAATCTGAAAATATCTTTACATCAAGAATAATCATCATGCCCTCATCCTTGCCTTCATCTTCTTTATATAGCATTTGAGCTTTCCCAAGCCTTGGCCCTCATCTAGATTGTGTTGTCACATGTGGACAAGATCCTCCAAGTTGGACTACATTGTTTGACCAAATCAACCATCATGTCTAGGTGCAATGTACACCTTCCATCAAGTGTTCTTTGTTTGCACAACGTCCTCCATCACTTTATCATGAATGTCCCATGATCTTTGACATCATCAAGATCTTAGTTGACTGAATCAACCTCCATGATCTATCTCATTAATGAGACAGGTTCTCAAATTTCATTCACATTAGTAATTGCTCAACTACCTTGTTATGTAGATCTAGGCTAAATTAATCCACATTCACACACACAAAGTGGATATTTATTCATATTGAGGATTGTGGGTCCCTCCACCCTTTTATTTACTTAATTCAGTAAGAAAATCAAGGACTCTAATATTCCAAATATCATGTGAAAATTTGGGAATATTACAATCCCCTCGGAAAAATGTTGCTTGTCCTCAAGCAACTCCAAAATTAGATTCAAAGCCATATATTCCTTCCAAATTGCATCCACATAAGGAAGACTTCCTCCATTTGCTGCAATGTGTTATGCATGTTTGGTTCCAAAGTTGTCTTTTTAAAAACATAAAGAATGACCTCCAACTGTTTGGTTAGATGTCCTCCCTCCATCATGAAGTAACAAGTGACAACCATATGATGTCCAACATCATCATCAATACATGAGGTGCATAAAATAAGGTGGTTCTCTTCACAAAGGAAAAGCTCCATCACACAATACATGTCTCCATCCCATGTTTTATGAATTAGATTGAGCATTGATATATTGCTCTCATACTTAGCCATGTTGGCCTTGTTGGATCCAAGCATCATTCCAACGTTATGCAAAAGAAGAAGGAAAGGAGCTATATGGGTAGACAAATATGTCAAACTATATTCTCCTAATAGTAACCACCGGAGTAAAGCCCTTTGTTGCCATCCTCCATCTCCTCCATGTAATATGGACAAGCCAAACTCCCCCAAAAGCAACCAAAGCAACAAGATATCTTGCTACTTCCTCTCCTCCTCATGTGCCTCATGAAGCAAAAACATACTAATGGACATATGGAATGTCACATCAGCCCAATTTAAAGAAATATCATCAATGCACATCATGAGAGCATCATGCCAAGATTTACCCAATACAAAACACATATACATAGGAGATGTCATGTGGTGGCCAATCTCTCTCAAGTGAAACAAAATTGAACATGCCTCCTTTTGCTGCATACTATCATTGATACACAAGGCATGAATCAGAAAATCATGAGCTATTGGGTGGTAACCATACTCACCCAAGAGCAGCCAGCGCAGCCATGCCTCCTTCATTTCATAAGTGTTCTTCAAGGCATGGATCAAAGAAATAGGAGCCTTTGGGAAGTGACAAGAACCTCCCAAGGGCAACCAACGTAACCAAGCTTGCTGGCCCATGTAAATCTGCAAGTGGTCATGAAACCCCTTGCTTATCTTCCTCATCCACTCACCCCAATATGGAAGATGAGTGATGTGTTGCATAATCATGGTATCCTCCCTTTGTAGAATACCATGCGAAAATGAAGTAAAAAATGTTAGAAATAATGATGGGTATGTAGATAGCAATTGTGCAAAAACATGTAATAAAGCATCATCAGGAAAAAATTACTAATTTCCCCTCCCCCACAATAACCGAGTATTCTAAACCTTCAGTTAAAGAGGCTCAGAGCATTTCTCTGACTTCTATTGGGACCAGACCCAAGGCTCAACAACTGATTGGTTAAAAATATTGGATTTCCTACATAAAACCCATTTCATCAGCATTTTCACCCTCATCTATGATTATGATCCCTTTTTCTAAGTAAAAACACATTTTTTCTTAGTAAAAGTAAAAAGCCTACATAATTAATTTCATCTCATTCAAAAAACACTCAAAAAACCCACAAAATACATTTATCCTAAGTTTAAGTGTGAAAAACAATAATGGGACAAACTATGCTTATTTGTCTATCTTTACACTTTACTTAGTTTTAAATTTTGTATTTTAAATTCATTTCCTACATTACACCTTTACTTTCATATTAATTTCTAACCTATATTATTTAACTCCATATTCTATACCCTTCTCATATATTATTAAATCCTTTATATTTAAATAACCCCAAAACCCTTCTATTTAAAGTTTTAACCTATGTTGAAATATCCCACGTGATGAAATAATCCTCGCCCATTATCCCATAGGTTTAAACATATTGAAATACAAAAATATACCATTCCCCCCTATGGTTTTTAAAACATTTGTCAAAAGGTTTAAAATACTATATATTGATACCCCGGCCAACACTATTGGTTAAAGCATCCGATTAAATGTTTTAATTTAATATAACCTTATCCCTCCGCTCAATCATATAACCTAAGGTTTTAACTTTATAAATGTATATTTATAATGTTATAAACCCATCCCGCTGCATTGCTAACCCCGGACCCACTCCAAATCCTGAGCAACTTCCAAAGAAAATCTCCATCATTCGCATGAGTCCTTCCCAATCCAACGAACCAAATCCAATATCACAAATAAAGTTTCCCGACCTTAACTATTTCATTTCTACGTGAAATAGGTTTTTTAGCCTTTTTCGCCCTCCTCTATGTGGCTTACACTCGTTGGATCGCATTCGTTTCATTCAAAACCACTTACCACCTTAGATGAGCGCGATAACCACTCGTGGTTTATATCCTATGAAGCCCGAAAACTGCCCATGGCTTGACTTGACTGCCATTTATTGTAGGCTAATTTAACCCTAAAATGCCTAATAAACCCTAAATTACACTGTTATTCCCTTCATCTACACTTATATACTGTATCTACCTTTCGGACTTAGAGAATGAAGCATTTTATACATTTTTCATGCCCACAATCAGTGAAAATCCCACCTATTACCATTGAAGATTGTCGAGAAGCCCTGAATTGCCTACAAAGACCAGAAAAAAGATATCAGAAACCTATCAAATGCCTCAGAGCCAATTTCAAAAACCCATACCTGTGTAAAACAGGTATTTTTCGAGAAATCAAGCTTGTTATCATTTTGAAAGAACCTTGATAGAAAAACAAATACAGTCAGAACTTAAATTTTTCCAAGAAAGCCTATAAAAAAGGTCCAAAAACAAGCCAAACCCTGTCAATTTTTTTACAAAACCCTGTTTTAAAACTGCACACAGTTTTAAATGGAAAATATTGAGTTTATATAGTTTTTACAGACTGTTTAAAACTCTAATTAAAGCGCAGAAATCCTCTAAAGGTAGCCTGAACCTCTGTGCTTGATTTCAAACGATTTTTAGTCCAATTATCCATTGAAAAAGCCCAAGAAACCCATGTTTCTTGTTTTCTAACCAGTGAGAGTCTGAAAAACATATGAAAGTCAAAAATTGAAGGAAAAATCCAAGAAAATAACCATATTCTACCTGTTTTAATCCAAGAACCCCTGTCAAAAGTCAAAAAATTCTTTTGTAAACTGTTTAATCTTACAGAAGTAACCAGAAAGCTTAAAAATAGAGTTTTTATAGTCCTAAAAGCCTAAAAAATGCCTAAATATACTCCAGTTGCATCTTCCAAGACTGCTATCATTATGAACCCTCTACAACCTCCTGTTGTAGACATTGAGCACACCCCATTAGCAGATGTCGACTACAAGATAGCATACCTCATTGTAGAATTTAATCTGTTATAACTTCATAAGTGGAGCTTTGAAAAGTCTTTAGATCAGGTGGAAGAAGTTCAAATTTGGGAATCAAACTTACCCAAATATGTTGTTCTAGTTACTCATTCATGCCCAGAGATTATCAGATTGTGTCAAAATTATTATGTGCCTGAACAAAGAGCCATAGTGAATGCAAACAAAGAAGTACTTTTTACAATTACTGCTAAGTCCATAAATCAAATGTTACAGCTCAAACCTGATCCTCAAGCAGTTCCTTTGTCCATAGAAGCACTTACCAAGTTGTACATTGGCCTTGATTTTCCAAAAAGATTCCAGATCTTCCAAATATTTATGCCCTTACATGTGGAAATTCCTCAAATCAATCCTCCATATTCCACTTCAAAATTTCCATGCTATCATTCATCTTAGGGTATTTTAACGATGAACATATAGATGAATCCATTTTAGGTTTTCCTATCTACTTTCACACTAGGACAACCTCCATACGGTATCTTCAATTATGATGAGTATATTGTGACAAAATCCATAGTGACTTGTTAAATTGCCAGCGGAAAAGTGTTTAGATACATATTTCCTCTTCCACATGTTCTTATATTTTCAAGTAGATAAGTGTTGGCAATATGATGCAGAGTGTTGTCCTTGATGGAAACCCACTTGATAAAGTTGATGGCAACTTGGTGAAATGAGATTGTTGGCTATATGATGCAATGTGTTGTCCTTGATGGCAACCTACTTGATGAAGATGTTCTTGATGGAAGCCTTCTTGATGAGTTGCCTATGATAAGCAACCTATGTGTCAAAGATGTAAGAATGATGTATCTACGGATCAGTTCAGATGTGACAGAGAAAAGAATTCCAGTAAGTACCAGAAAAATGATAAATATAATATGTCACAATGTATACGCTACTTTTGTGAAGGCAACCCGCATATACATACAATGTATACGCTACTTTTGTGAAGGGAACCCGCGTATACATTCAGGGTTAGCATATACGCAGTTTTTATGAGGCGAAGTTGCGTATACACGCGGAAACGAACGCTAAAAGTCGCGTATGCCCTTTTGCGCTCTAAAAGTATGATACCAAGGGGCTTTACCATGGTATTGACCCATTGTATTGAGCGCTGGATTATCTATTTGATCCCGTCTAGGAATACCATTGGAAATAATGTGGTTTTGGCTCATGGTATTGAAAAAGGGGAAACCTATATAAGGAGAAGAAAATCATTGTGCAAAGGGAGTGCATGAGTCTGGGTTTGAATGAGTACTTCATTTTGAAGTATATCTGTATGGAAAGGGTAACAGTTTGATGATCTGAATCTGTGATGCACCTATGACGAAAATGATGAAGAAGTGAATCTAGATCTGAAATGTATTTGTATCTTCTAGATCCGTTTATGGAATGTTCTGATCTGAGATGAGGCGAACATGTTTCTGAAGTAAAGGATAATATCTGAGCTATGCATCTGTTCTGAAGAATTGCGCTGAAATGTCTGAAGAAGTATACGCTGGTTCGTTTTGGTAAAAGCGTGTGTATACGCGGATCTTATGAAGGAAAAGCGCGTATGTCCAGTTAGGGTTTTCTGAAGTATGTGCAGAGGTATACGCGGGTTTATATGCATGAAGGCGCGTATATATGCAGGATCAGTGAAAGGAAAGCGCGTATGATAAACTAGGGTTTGTTGAAGTTGTGAGATGTCTGATCTGTTCTGCTGTCTTGCTGATATCTGTTTCTGATGTGTACTGCTATCTGTCAATGTTGATCTGGGTAGTTCGAATATTGATTATGTTGCTATAGAGCAAGTTGTTGAATTGATGAATGTTCCTTGAGCTTAATTGTGTGGGTTGGATCCAGTGTGAAAATTGATGAAACGTGGTCCATAGAGGTGCTGAGGGTTGTAGCCTTCAGTCAGGGGGTTGTAGCTCCCTTCCAGGTGAGGCTGGTAAACGAGAGCAGGGGGTCGTAGCTCCCTTCCAGGAGAGGCTGGTAAACAAGAGCAGGGGGTCGTAGCTCCCTTCCAGGAGAGGCTAGAAAATGAGCGCAGGTGGGTGCCTGCGTACTGGTATGAGTCTGCGCCAGTACATTGTTGTAAGATGTTTTCTTTATAATAAAATATTGAAGGCTGAGACAACGGCAGCGGTGGGTTTCTCCCGACTTGGGTTTCCACCTAAAAATCTTGGTGTTCATGTGTGATGCTTATGTGTGATGATTCATTCTGTTCTTACTGCACATGTTTATTGTTTACTAAACATCTAATGAATGAATGATGGAATGATATAAGTGAAGAATTAATGGCATAATTGGATCTCTGTGTATACGCGAGTTTTATGAAGGATATACGCGTGTATACGCTAGTTGGCTTCAGCGAAGTAGCGTATGGGTTTTAGTGAATGGAAAAGTAAAAAAATTTCAGTTTGCCCTAAATACTGATTCACCCCCCCCCTCTCAGTATTTTTCCCAACAATTGGTATCAGAGAAGGTCCTTCTGCAGAAGCTTGATCGCTTGAAGGAGATCCGTTGCAATGGGAAGTCATGAAGGAGTAATGTCTATAAAGCCACCTCTATTCAATGGAAGCAATCTGATATTCTGGAAGGTACGAACAAAAGCATATCTGCAAAGTCTTGGTGCAGATGTATGGGCAATCATGGAAGAAGGTTATCAATACCCAGCAAGTATTCCTACCGATGCAGCAGAAAGGAAGAAGTATGAAATCAATGCCAAAGTAGTGAATGTCTTGTTAGGAAGCATGTCTGAATCAGAATTTGCTAAAGTGATGCAGCTACATTCAGCAAAAGAAATATGGGACAAAATCATTCTGAGCTATGAAGGAGATACAAAGGTAAAAAGTGCAAAACTCCAAACTCTCAGAATTGAATATGAAAATTTAAGGATGCATAGTGATGAGAGTATTGCCAGTTTATTTTTACGTCTAGATGATATTGTAAATCGTATGAGAAGTTTGGGTGAAACCATAACCGATACTACTCTGGTTGGTGGAAAAAGTCTTAAGATCTTTAACTTCAAAATTTGAGTCAAAAGTGTCAGCTATTGAATAAAGGCAAGATCTGCAAACTCTTACTATTGTTCAACTACATGGTATTCTGACTGCTTATGAAATGAGACAAGGAGGTCCCTCTCAAATCAAAGAAGCTGCTTTCAAGGCGTGTGAAAAAGGAAAAGAAAAGGAAGATGTCAAGGAATCAAATTATATATCAGAAGAAGAAGAAGCAAATTTTGTGAGAAAACTCCAACTAGGAACTGGAAGATTCAAAGGTAAGCTTCCCTTCAAGTGTTTTTCTTGTGAAAGAGTTGGTCATTATGCTGCTAAATGTCCTTATGAAGATAATCATGGTAAAGGGAAACAATTTGAAAGGAGAAAGAGTTACTATACAAATGAAGTATCTGATGAGGAAGAAGAAGATTCTGACAAAGATCTGCTAGTGCTCATGGCAAAGAAGCAAAAGAAGAAGGCTACTCAAAAGGAGACATCTCAGAAGACATGTATGGCAAAAGATGAAGAAGATAAAACAGGTACTGATTGTTGTTCTTGTGATTCACTTTCTTGTGCATGCAATGGTGA
Organism: Pinus albicaulis; assembly: GCA_034641835.2. Classification (NCBI taxonomy): domain Eukaryota; kingdom Viridiplantae; phylum Streptophyta; class Pinopsida; order Pinales; family Pinaceae; genus Pinus; species Pinus albicaulis. The sequence goes on from JAXQQM020058972.1 coordinate 265,057, forward strand.
ATATAGTGAAAGTAACAGTATAAGTCTAGAAGCAAATCTCAAGATCAATGATGAAAGCAATGATTGGAATCAATTTCATAAGAGAGAATCTATCCTCAAAGATATGATCTCTAGAATGAATGAGCAGAAAGAAATACTGAATGGACAGATAGACAAGTATCAAAAGTTTTATGTTTATGCAACCAATCAAAGTGAAAGACTTGAAGCAGAAATCATCTCTCTGAAAGAAGATCTCAAAACATCAAATAAGAAGAATGAAGAGCTTGAAGCAAAGATCATCTCCCTCAAAGAAGATCCAGAAAAATCAAATAAGAAGGATGAAGAACTCCTGCACATATTTGAAGAACAAGAAAATGGGTTGAAGGAAGAGATTTTAACACTAAGGGATCAAGTAGAAGAAGGAAAAAGGGTTGAAGAAAGTATGAAGAAGCAATGCCAAATGTTTGAGGTTGAGGTAAATATTCTCAAAGGTAAATTAGAAGAAAAAGATAAACTCTTGAGGTTTCAATATAGTACTAAGATTCTGGACAATATTCTTAGTAGTCAAAAGTCTCCTTCTATCAAACTTGGTCTTGGTTTTCACGAAACGGTTAAAGGTGAATCTAGTTCACAAGAAAGTGCTAAAGATTCAAAGGATGTCAATACAAAATTTGAAGTGTTGAAAGAAGCAAAAGGTCAACCGACAATCATGAACTCTCAAAAGAAATCTTTCCCTCCTAACTATAGAAGCATCAATAATGTTGAATGCTTTAGATGTCATAATTATGGGCATATTGTAGCCAATTGCAGAAGCAGTTTGAGTCAGTCACAAAAAAACAGATTCTACACATAAAGGTACCCTGGTTTCTTCAATGGATATTGTTTTTCATGCAGCAAGTATGGTCATAAAGCAGCTGATTGCAATAGAAGGAAGAATAGAAAAACTCATTATGATTCCTATGCTTACTTCTCTGGTCACATAAGATGTTATGCTTGTAACAAGTATGGACATGTTGAAAAAGAATGCAGGATGAACAGATCTGAGAAATTGGATGATTTCCAGCACACATTTCGAAAGTTCAAGCAAAGCTGGAAAAAGAAGGAGGACCAGTCAGAAACATAGGGAATATTGACCCTACTGCAGTCATCCGCTTCTAAAGCTTACTTATCTTAATGACTGCTGATGTGAGATACATTATAGGGATTAGTAATGTATCGTCATAGGAGGAGCGATGTATGATGATTCTCATGGTTGATTTGGTTATTCTGGTTGTTTTTATTTTTGACAGTGCATCTGATGTGAAGAAGACAGGTACAGGTGGTACAAGTTCAAGGGGAGATAAAGGAATGTGAAGTTTTCAATATTTCACTTTCCATACGCGGGTTCGGTAAAATGAAGTCGCGTATACACGTGAGTTCCAGCAGACACAGACACGTATGCATTTATGATAAGGAAATTTGTATGACAGCTGAAGATCTGGAGTACAGGTTTAGGGGGAGCATCAGTCTGAGTATTAATGACTGTATTATTGGCACTGTATTTGCTTATTTCTTAGTTCTAAATGATGATGACATGTTACATGGTTTCTTATGGTGAGATTATGGATGAGCCCTGATTGCTTTTTGAAGAGTATCCTTTGTTTTCACACATGGATGAGATGGAAGCTTTATGATTCAGAGATAAGGACAGATCATGTAGAGATTGTTGCTGATGACTTGTTGTTGAAGGTATTCAAGTTGCACATGCTAAGGAGGAGCCTTGGTCATATGGAAAGGATGCTTGGATGCACTTTTTCAGGGGGAGCATTAGTCTTGCTGAGTATAATGCATTGTTGGCATTATGATGGTTCTGAAACATGATCTCCCTCTTGAGGTCTTTCTGGTATTGATCATAAAAAGTCATATTTTTATTTTGATGAAAAGGTCATGATGAGACCTATGATGTAAAATTGTAATATTCAGTCATGTAAGGACTTGTCAAATTTGTAAACCCACTTGGTTGGGTAGTTGAGTCAAAATATGTAAACCCACTTGGTTGGGTAGTTGAGTCAAAATGTGTAAACCCACTTGGTTGGGTATTTGAGTTTCATATGTAAATCCACTTGGTTGGATCTTTGATGTATGTATGAGTCCTTGGTGATAGGAAAAGTCATAGAGTCATGTACTTCATTGAAAATATAGCATGAACTCAGGGGGAGCATGGTAACTTCAATACACATCAGATCTGCATGGGAAGCAAAACCTTGTCTTGGTTTTGATCCGCCCTTTGCCCTTGATGTCAAAGGGGGAGAGTGACATGGTGTTTGAATAAGGAAAGAATATCATGATGCTTAATGTATCTATCTCCTGTGGTGATCAAACACCATCGTGGTTGCCATCAAGTCCAAAGGGGGAGATTGTTGGCAATATGATGCAGAGTGTTGTCCTTGATGGAAACCCACTTGATAAAGTTGATGGCAACTTGGTGAAATGAGATTGTTGGCTATATGATGCAATGTGTTGTCCTTGATGGCAACCTACTTGATGAAGATGTTCTTGATGGAAGCCTGCTTGATGAGTTGCCTATGATAAGCAACCTATGTGTCAAAGATGTAAGAATGATGTATCTACAGATCAGTTCAGATATGACAGAGAAAAGAATTCCAGTAAGTACCAGAAAAATGATAAATATAATATGTCACAATGTATACACTACTTTTGTGAAGGCAACCCGCGTATACATACAATGTATATGCTACTTTTGTGAAGGGAACCCGCGTATACATTCAGGGTTAGCATATACACAGTTTTTATGAGGCGAAGTTGCGTATACACACAGAAGCGAACGCTCCAAGTCGCGTATGCCCTTTTGTGCTCTAAAATTATGATACCAAGGGGCATTACCATGGTATTGGCCCATTGTATTGAGCGTTAGATTATCTATTTGATCCCATCTAGGAATACCATTGGAAATAATGTGGTTTTGGCTCATGGTATTGAAAAAGGGTAAACCTATATAAGGAGAAGAAAATCATTGTGCAAAGGGTGTGCATGAGTCTGGGTTTGAATGAGTACTTCATTATGAAGTATATATGTATGGAAAGGGTAACAGTTTGATGATCTGAATCTGTGATGCACCTATGAAGAAAATGATGAAGAAGTGAATCTAGATCTGAAATGTATTTGTATCTTCTAGATCCGTTTATGGAATGTTCTGATCTGAGATGAGGCGAACATGTTTCTGAAGTAAAGGATAATATCTGAGCTATGCATCTGTTCTGAAGAATTGCGCTGAAATGTCTGAAGAAGTATACGCTGGTTCGTTTTGGTAAAAGCGTGTGTATACGCGGATCTGATGAAGGAAAAGCGCGTATGTCCAGTTAGGGTTTTCTGAAGTATGTGCAGAGGTATACGCGGGTTTATATGCATGAAGGCGCGTATATATGCAGGATCAGTGAAAGGAAAGCGCGTATGATAAACTAGGGTTTGTTGAAGTTGTGAGATGTCTGATCTGTTCTGCTGTCTTGCTGATATCTGTTTCTGATGTGTACTGCTATCTGTCAATGTTGATCTGGGTAGTTCGAATATTGATTATGCTGCTATAGAGCAAGTTGTTGAATTGATGAATGTTCCTTAAGCTTAATTGTGTGGGTTGGATCCAGTGTGAAAATTTATGAAACGTGGTCTGCAGTGGAGCTGAGGGTTGTAGCCTTCAGTCAGGGGGTTGTAGCTCCCTTCCAGGTGAGGCTGGTAAACGAGAGCAGGGGGTCGTAGCTCCCTTCCAGGAGAGACTGGTAAACAAGCGCAGGTGGGTGCCTACGTGCTGGTATGAGTCTGCACCAGCACATTGTTGTAAGATGTTTTCTCTATAATAAAATATTGAAGGCTGAGACAACGGCAGCGGTGGTTTTCTCCCGACTTGGGTTTCCACCTAAAATCCTGGTGTTCATGTGTGATGCTTATGTGTGATGGTTTATTCTGTTCTTACTGCACTTATTTACTGTTTACAGAACATCTAATGAATGAATGATGGAATGATATAAGTGAAGAACTAATGGCATAATTAGATCTGCGTATCATAGGGTTTTATGAAGGATATACACGTGTATTCTTTAGTTGGCTTGACAAAGTAGCATATGGGTTTTTAGTGAATGGAAAAGTAAATCACTTTCGAGTTTTCCATAATCTAGATTACCCCTCTCGGTATTTTTCCCAACGATAATTTTCCAGTATCCTTACAGAAGCTTGATATAGAAGGAAATCCTTTTTTAGTCATTTTTTGGACCTCTTTAATCAGAAAAGAGTCCATAGAGTTTACCCATGAAAAGTTTTCAGAATTCTTCATCCATCCATTGATAAAAATGTTAACAAATACTGAACAACCAAGGATAAATGATGAGATGAAGAAGATTTTACAGCTATCAAAGTAGACCAAGACTGGAGATTGGTATTTGTATGAAAAACACACAGAGATCAAAGTTTTTGGATCCAATTTGCTGTCCTACAAATTACCCAAATATGTACCAATGATGGTTTTTTCCTTGGAATATATCAAGCAAATATTAAATTTTGATTCAACCAATTTCCTAGCAGCAAATAAGAAAACACAGTTTAAATTTAAGAATCAAGTGGGACCCTTCATTTGCAATCATAGAGATGCAGAGGCAGAAGCAGCCAGACAGTTATCAGAATACAAATTTGAAGATATTTTTCCCTGGAACTATGATCCACAAGGAATCTTAAGTAAAATGAGGGTTAAGTGTAAAATAACACCCTACATTCATGAGGAAAAAACAGAGATTGAGAAATATGCTAATCAAACTTAGTGGACAGAAAACACTTTAGTAGATGCAGTAAAGCAAAGTGATACTAGTCACACTTTACAAATTCTAGATCAAACAGAGAAAGCCACCAAGATAGTCAGAGAAGAAGGTTCTTATGTTGCTGAAACCACCACTGAAACTAGGTTAAAATTAAGATACAATAAGAAGCCTAAGTTAACTCTAGTGGGTAAAGAGAAAGTAACTATTGAAGTTGAAGACACAGATGTCCCAATAAAAAACACAGAATCTGCCACAGTCATCCCCAATGAGCTAGTTACAGAGAATCTAAATGAAGAATAGGTTGATAATTCAAATGCATAGATGATAAAAAACAACAGAACATGGAAGCATCATCCTCACAAACAACTGAGGAAAAGGATCTAGATACCAGGGAAAAGTACAAAAAGATTAAGTTAAAGAATGAAGAGTAAAAATGAGATTTATTCTCAATATCTAAAGCAAACACCAAGCATTCAAAACAAACTTTTATCTATCTTTGATTACTCAAATAAAAATTTGATCATGTTAGTATTATAGCCTACAGTGAAAACTCCAAAGACAGTTGCAGATTACAGGAAGATTGATTTAGAAGTGCCAACAGAAAGCATTCATGCACTTGATCAAATAGAATTTCATAAACAGAGTTCAAAAATGTTGTATTCTATTGTTACAACCAAATATATGAGTTTTCAAAAACTTCAAAACGCTATCATAAACATGAAAGATCAAATGAAACTTGACAAAGCCTCATTATATGTTAAATATATCATAATTAAATCTTTAGAAGAGTTGGTAATTCAAGTGGGATATGATCCTGCAAATGTCAAAGCAGCAAAACAATTAGTAAAGAAAAAGAATGAGGACATTGCAGCATTGAGGAAATAGCTTAAGCTTCCATCAAATGAACATCCTCAAGCCAAATAAATTATACAGGAACAGACTCATAAAGATGACATGATGAATTTAATCTTTCAGCTAACATCACATATCGAAAAAATGGAGATTCAAATGGACAAGCTTGTCCATGAAAAAGAAACAATAAAATCACAGGAAACACCTACAGTAATTCCTATGGTTACTACAGCTATACCTTTAACTCTAGCAGAAGAGTTGGCACCCAAAGTACCACTGGCTACTGCAGTGCCAGTGACATCATCTACAACATCAGCCACAAAGTCATCAACTACTGCAGCTCACCCTTCAGATGAAGCCAGCAAGCTAGTAAAATTCATGGAAGAAATTTCACTTCAGACAAGTGAGATTAACAGATTGAAATAGGTGATTTAAAATCTTGAAGATCAAAAGAAAATAGCCCAAATTAATGCCAAAATTCATGAGAAAAAGGCTAATAGGCTAAATGAAGAATTGAAGAAACTTCAAAAATATTTGACTTTGAAGGAGCCAATATCATATTTGAAAAACCAATTATGGAACAAGATCATTGAAGCCATCAACGATGTGTGGCCCTCAATTCAGGTGATATTTGAACAGAGAGATTTACTAATAGCAGCACAAGTAGAAATCTAGAAGACTAAAGAAGAGCTAGGCAAAAAACCTGAGCAAGCCTTAGAATTGATAAAGTTTCTCAACAGTAAAAACAGGCAAGAGTTAGAAGAAATTGAAATTACTGATAGGACTGAAACAATCCTTGAAATAAGGAAATTCATCACCAAGAAGAACCTAATGAAGCATCTTGAAGAAAAATGTGAGAATATGAACATAGCCATAACCAGGTTTATGGTCAAATTTGAGAATTTGAGACAAAGAATTCTGCCTAATATTTTGGTCATAAATGATAAACTTATGCCTCAGGAAGATTACAATAAGAAGATCAGAGAATATGCAAAGGAACATGTGAACAATACAGATGGACAAGGAATGCCCATTGGAAAATTTTTGCATAGAATCTTTGAAGATTTATTCTATCTGCAGCATGAGATAAGACATTTATTTGTCAAAAAGCCAACTTTTGTCAAATATACTAAGGAAGATGAAAACTTCAGGAAGCTAAAGAAGATACAAATTCCAAAAAATGAAGATTGGCGGTCACTTACTGATTTACTGTGAAAGGTAAAAGACAGAAGGATAAAAGGCAGAAAAACAGTTTGCTGATTTTCAGTCAAAACAGATTTGTATTACAACAGTAAACAGTTTTTATCAATGGTTAAAGAGTATCAGAATTTAAAGAGAATCATATTGAAAGAGTAAAAGATAAATAAAATCAAATTTCAAGACAAACTTGAAATTATCTAAGCCAGCAAAGAGGACACCAAGGCAGCCAGTTGCACCTAATCCACAAGTAGTTTCTATTTTATTTGGATAAATAAGACAGCTTGTTGATTTGTTAAGCAGCTGTCACTATTTTGTTGTAAAGATATTTTTATTTTCCTTAGATAAATCCTAGAATTATTATAGGATATTTTGTAAACATTTTTGTATAAATACTTCACTCTATGAAGTATTATTGTGGAATAAATTGTTGAAGATTTCTATAGTCATTTTCGTTGGACTTGAAGGCTTTTGTGTTTCAAATTTCGAGTAGCAGACTAGATCGAACCAATTAGCATCATATTTTAGGATTCATATGATTAGCTATTGAAGTGAAGTATTTTCTTCTTGTCATTGTTTATCTTCTTTGTTTCATGCATCCATTATGTGTTCTAAATTTGAATGAATAAACAGGACTATTACTTCAAGATTTGTTAAAAGCACCCTATCTTTACTGTTTATCATTTCTATGTTTTCTGTTGATTTCCAGAGTAGGGAACCCTTAATTTCTCCCTCTTTAATTTGACCTTTGCCTACTACTTCTCTTTTCTAGACCAAATAACCCTTCATTACTCTTTATCCTAATCATATCACCTCACCAAACAGCCTTCCAAGATCTTCAAAGGCTTATCTATATTGCCCTGAAAACATTTGACTTTTTGGCCTTGATCCTAGTTTTGTCTTCTTGACTTTTGATTGCTTAGCCCAATGGACAAATAGATTTCCCACTATCCATCTCATTAAGTTATTTTTTCACACCAAATCAAACAAACCAAAACCAAAGTGCACTATCATAACTAGCCTAATATTTTATTAATCATAACAAAGTTAAATTTTATAGAGAGAGCCCTCTCTAAACCATAGGAATGCTACATCCTAGAGTTTAAAAGTTGGTGTGTGGTTACCTCTAGGGTTATTTCAACTATAAATCAAAATATCACAAGTTATAGAATTACTAGTGTGATAACATATTGGTGAATCCACTGGGGACTTAACCAATCCTTAGTTGTAAACTAGTTCTTAAAGGAAATCATTTTTATCATCCTTTTTCCTTTAAGACTGTTTGACAAGTTGTGAGTATAAAAAATTGTAATTCTGGCTTCTACGAAAATTTACTATACCAGGTCTAACCTGGATCCTAAACCTTCTGTTATAGTAGACAACCCGGATAGAATTGGGAAAAAGAAAAAATAGATAGAGGATTTAGATACTAAAGTTTCATTAATAAGACTCAATTCATTACCACAAGAAATAGTAATTTTACAGGATATAGAGTTTTATTTGAAATTTGAACATTCTTTATTCAGGAGAAAATCTGAAAGTAATTTAAGTATTGTTGTTTTAGACCCTGTTTTTATTTCATTTTTGGAAACAAAAAAGAAAAATATTGCAACAAACTATGAATTAATGAAAGTAAAAAATCAGGACAAACTTGAAGAGATTAATGCTACTATTTTTAAGGAAATTGATGAGGCTATAGAATTAGCCCAATTGTTATCATATACATCTAAACCTTTTACTCCTCATTTAGATACCACTACATCATCTATATTTTCTACTACCATCCAATCTACAGATCCATTTAACCCTAGATTACATTTATAGCCTAGAAGATTTTTTCCTTCATCCCCTACATCCACTTCATCCACTAGTTTACCTTCTACGTTTTCAACCACATCATTCTCATTTCCTAATATTTCCTATATTCCAGTTTCTTTTTCTAGTACCTCAACTTTATCCTTTAGTTCATCCACTTCTTTTTCTAGTTCAACATCTCATAATACAGTTTCATCCATTACTTCTGTTACTACATCAGCCATTACTTCCTGTTTAGCCCCAAGCACTTCTACTTTACCTCCTAGCCAAGGTAGAATTCAAGCTATGGCTGCTAGGTATGCTCCCCTTGTTCTTCCAGTACAACTTCATGATATGCCTCAAGATTACCAAAGTAAGATACCACAGTTTGATGCTACTACTCATTACACATCTCAACAGCACATTAATAAAATGACAGATTACTTTGAACTCCATGAGATAGATGAATTTGATGTTCAAATTAGGCTCTTTGCACAAACATTAACAGGGGAAGTCAAAAAATGGTTTAAAGGTCTTCTACCTGGTAGTGTAGCTTATTTAGCTCTTTTCCATAGATTATTTTTAAATAAATGGGAAAAGAAGAAAAATCCACATCAAATATTGTCTAAAGTTGGTGCAATGAAAAGAGCTCCCAATGAATTAGTATAAGAATAATGCACGAGATATAACTGTGTTTACAATTAAATTCCTGTAAATCTCAAACTCACTCCTGACTCTGTCTTAATTAAATTCCCAGACAGATTTTACACTAACATGGCATATCAGTTAAGAGAGAGAAATGTAGAAACTTTGGAAAGAATGCAAACAGATGCAGTAGGTGCAGAAGTAAACATTCTACCTAAAACGAACAAATTAAGAAAAGAGAGGAGAGTAAATATGAAAGAAGAAGCCTCTATTTCAGACACAAAAATATATATGTTAGATAAAAAATTATAGAGAATGATGGATATATTAGACAACACAGAAGCAAGACCTTAATTGGATAATGAACATCAAATCAGAAATCCCAACTTTAGGAAAAGAAAAATTCAGGAAAATCAAAAGAATCAGCCCCAGACCAAACAATAAGACCTCCCTTTCAGGAGAACTATGCTGAGAGTTCTTAAAACAATGATTATGATGAGGATACCATAAATTTAATGCGAATATATGATAATAACACTATCTTTCTCACACAGGAAGATAAAGAGTTATTTGAACTTCAACAACTCCAATTAGATTCGAGTGAATCCTTCGATTATAAACAAGGTTATGATTTTTCCATCAATAAAGTACACAATAAATATAACCTAAGAAGTAAGAAGAAAAATGAGCCTTCTACTAAGAAAATTTCCCAAACACAGAATAAGAAAATAGTAGAAGCTCCCAAAACAAAAATTCTGCAAATTCTACCTAGGGAAAATAAGCAAAACTCGAGTTCTTCCCAAAAAATTTCTAGCTCTAAGATTTCACCAAGCCCTAAGATTGTTGATATAACTGTTGAAGTTTCTCAAGCTACAAAAGATTCACAAAAATCTACTGCTGCTAACCATGTAATTCTACTCAAACAACAAACTTAGATCCTAAAATATCCAATGCTGATCCAAAATCAGCAGAGTCAAAAGCTGCCACTACAAAAACAACTTCTGACAATTCAAAATCTAAGAAAACATCTATTGCTTCGCAAACCATTCCTGAAAAGAAAAAAAGAGAGGAGTAAAACATAAGAAAATCAAACTGAACATGAAAACATAACTGTAGAAAAGCAAGATAAACCAACCAAAACTATAGTTACCAAAGAAGAATTGATTCAATTCAGTAAACCACAACCTTCATTCAACATACAAGCTGAAATTGCAAAGCTAAGAATACCAATTCCTTTGATAGAATTGGTAAAACATGACTGGTATAATTCAGCTATCACTAAAACATTAAACATAAATGATGGAGAAGACTCCATAAACCTAAATGATGTAATATTCCCAGTTAGGCCAAGCTAATGGGGATATTCAATTTTGTTTCATTTTTCTATTTCATGAATAAAAATCTAAAGAAGGATCATAAAACTCCTCAAACAACAAATAAATCAATTCAACATGTGAACAAGGCTAAATCTGGGATATTTGAATCAGCACCCTTAGGTCTGAAAGGGGCTGAAGATTTTTACCGAGTGAACCATGACCAAATAAAAAACATTATCTTGGAGGAGTGGAAATCAATAAGGCACAGCGTCGTTTTAGTTGGAGGTGTTTCATGTGAAAGGAGCTATTACATTGAGATGGTTTAGGGTTTTGAAAGCTTTCAAACTTATAAAAGGAAGAGGAGAGCAACACAAGAGGGTTGTTGATGATTATGTTATTTCTGAAGATTTTTTCTATTTAGACATTTCTTATTCTCCTTTTTGTTTAACAGACAATGGTGTTGTTTAGGACTGGGTGTTCTTGATTGGGAATCCCACCTCTTTCCTTGAGAGGCCTCTCGGAAGAGTTTTCATTTCTTGTCCACTAATAGGCATTTGGCCAAGCCCTTCTTCCAACTACAATGTAGATCCTATTGAGGGTTTGGTTGTCTTTGTAAGCTGCAGCAAGTGGAGGCTATATCTACTCATATCTAGGAAAATATAGCGCCTCTTTTCAGTGGGTAAGGCTTCTATCCTATTGGAAAGAGAGTGTTGGATGACTAGAGCTACATTTTCAGATCTTGGCATCAGACCAAACATGTTCTAGAGCCTACAATGTAGTCTTGCTTCAAGAATTGCGTTATTTGTGAGGGTTTTGTTGTAGGGTCTTTTGGCACACTTTTTGGAGGAGTGGATTTCATGTGTTGGAGATCTGCCCTTCACATTTGAGATCCAATAGAGGGGAGCTATGTATTGCATATTTCTAATCAGTTTGTATGTCATTATCCCTTAATATTCCTCTGAATCTCTTCAACTTAGCTCTCGGAATCTACTCTATCTACTCCTTGTACTTCATATTTTGCTAAAAACCCCGAGGGGTAATCGAAGAAGAGACTATTCAGTGTACATATTTGATAGAGATGTAACGTTTTGTACACAGGTCCGCTCTAGATTTGAAGTGTAATATAGAGCAGTTGCAGCTAATAAAAATAACACTGTCAAGATATTTCAGTCCTAATACATGGTTGTAGGACCTCATTTTGAGGATTTTCTTCCATAACAGTCTTCTATTTATTGTTTTACATCTCTTTGGTTGTCTTATTCACATATTTTGATGATGTATATGTAAATAATGATCCTACATATTGGCCTCCTTCTCTTACTTGGCTGATTTGCATTATTTATCTGTATTATTGTTTAATATTGCTGCATTTCCCATTTGGGAATATTATAGTGGTATCAGAGAAATCATCTTCGCATAGCCTGTAAAAAGCCAATATGTCTTCAGAATAAGAAGAGCCTCTTACTGATAGAGAGAAGAGGTATCTAAAAAGAATACAAAAGAAATTTGATCACACAAATGATGATAAAGACAAGGTAAAGCCCCTGAATCTAGAAGCGATGAAGAAGAAAAGGACTTTGCAAAGGTCCTTTTGAGAGCCATGCAAGATCTTGCTAGAGAGATCTAAGAGATGAGAATGGAAAAAATCAAAGGATCTCGTAAGATATTTCATCTTGGAGAAAGCTCTGGCATTTATCACCACTGGAATGATCAACCAGTGCATCAGCCACAAATTTCCCAACGCTCTACCATGCCTACCATTTTAGTTGTGGGAAATGAAGGGTTTCAAGAGCAAGCATCCATTGAATACTATTTTGAAGAATATGAGTCTCAAAATTAGAGATTCAAGTATCACTTGAGTTTTCAAGAGTTCTGTCACCTCAAGGACAAAAGAAGACCAAGGTACCAACATAGAGATGGTGGATTCACTCAGAATCATGATCAACATCACTCTATGGGAATATTATTTTTACCCAATTTTGATGGGTCATCCAAGTGTTCTACCAAAGCATGGGTAGAAAAACTTGACATCTACTTTCAATTGAACAAGGTTCAAGAGATGGAAGCTTTCAAGATAGCGGCGTTGCACTTTGAAGGTGAATCACATGACTTGTGGTTCCATGGCTTATGTACATTGGGTCATGCCAATGTGACTACTTATTCAAAGTTCACTAGAAGACTGGTGGAAATATTTGACAGAAGAGATCTAGAGGCACCATTCATGAACCTTGCAAAGTTGAAGCAACAAGGTAATACAAAATCTTATATTTCTGAATTTTTGATATTATCTGTTATGGTTCCTGATTTGTCTATAGCAAGAAGGGTGTACATGTTCATTAATGGTCTAGATGAACCTATTCATGGGTTGGTGAAATCTACCAAGCCCACTACCTTGAATGATTCCATTGAGAGGGCTAGAGACCTGCAAGATGCCTTGCCAAAAGCAAAGGAAAATTTCCAGCACAAGCCCTCTTTTCATTCTAAAGGAAAGGAAGAGAAAGTTTCTCTTTCAAAGGAGAGCTCATACAATAAGCCTCTTGATGATGAAGTCCGGAGAGATCTAAGGAAGAAGAAGCTATGCTTCACTTGCCAAGAATCATGGGCACCTGGACATAGATTTTCTGCTGGAAAAGCACATTACATAGAGGTCTTCTCAGATATTGAGGAGGAAGAAGAAGATGAACCAAGAATAGGTCACAGTGCTGACACTACTCGAGGAGATCCAACACCATCAAGAGATGGGAATGGAGCATTTTCTCCTATTGGATGGACCCTTTCATATTTGAGGGGAGTACCTAAGCACTTGACCTTAAGAGTTCAAAGTTCAATCTTAAATCAGATGGTTTATAATGAGTATTTTTAGTAGGAGAGAAACCATCTTACATTTTTAATTACTGTGAGTTTCTGGAATATTCTATTCATGATAAATTCCTCAAGTTTTCTGCTGAAAGTTCTTTCAAATATCATTCATAACTGGTATACTAGTTTCTATTTTTCCACGCATAAAAAATTAAGTTTCCATTACAAGAATAATATGTACAAGGAAATCCCCAGTCTCTAATACTCTGATGCATTGGACTTCCCTGGTGAGGAAAATATAGAATAATTTTCATTCTCAGAATATGTAGATCAATTTCTGCACATGGCTTTATATCTCTAGAGTAGTGATTTAATTCTTTGGATCTCACGTGAGATCAAAATAAATCTTCATCTCAGTGACCAGAAAAAGATAGGAGACTAGTATCTTTACCAAAATTAATCAAAAATAAGCATCTATGGGTGTGAGATAACTCCCTACAGATTGCTTAAATTTCTAACAATTAATATTTTTGCATTGGAATACATAAGGAAAATGTTGAATATGGATTTTTTTTTTTTTTTTTGTAGGAAAAAATATCGATTCAAGTGGAAAGAGAAAACTAAAACATTCATCGTCAACACTAGAGAAACTGAAGAAGAGACATAATCCTTATTGAAACAAATCAAGCTCAAATTTTTCTTGATGCAACAAAATATTTCTCAATGTCCATGGGAGATTTATCATTAAAGGATAAATAAATTGAAAATCTTAAAGCTCAGCTCTAGATACTACAAGAATAGAAAATCAAAAGTGATAATGCATATGCAGCAAAGTTGAAAAAGAGCCATAAATTAAATGAGAGGATATAAAGTTATGAAAATGAATCAGTGATGGCATAAACTATTGCTCAAGAAAAATAAAGCATTTGGATTAGTATAAATGAATCTATGACTAGTATGTCGCCTTTTATAGAGAGCATTTTTTAATAGGAATAATTTTTGCAAAAATAAAAAGAGGTTGTGGCCAAAGTAAAAGAAGAATTAGATCATAAACCAAGAGATGCAGCTAGATTAATCATGATTCTAAACTCTAAAACAAAGAAGAACTAGAAGAGTGTGATATTCAAGGAAAAACAAATACTATCTTATAAGTCTGGAAAGCCCTTACTAAAAGGAACTTAATGCTGCAGTTAGAAAACAAATGTCATAATATAGAAGCTCAAGTTAAGAAATTTCACAGAAATTTTAATGTGTTATATTAGAAAGGACTTATAGGTCTTCAAGGGATGGTTGATAAAGTTATTCCTCCATTAGAATATCAAAGAAGGTTGCATGGGGTAGCCATTGAAAAAGATAAATTTTCTAATATCAAGGGATCTATCAATGGGAAAGCTTTCATGGAGGGTTTTAATTATGATTTATTAATTCATCATGAGATTAAACTCTTGTTCATACTCAAACCAACTTTTGAAAAATACACTAACGTTGATGAAGCATATAGGAAATTGGTAAAATTTACCCTTCCTCGTGAGGATAGAAGGGATAAACTATTTGAGTTTATTGGATGACAAGGAAGAAGGTATTTCAACAATAGCATGCAGATTCTTAGTTGAAAGGAAAAAAATTTCACGAACAACAAATAGTTAAACAAATTTTCAACTCCAGTCATCAACATTTTTCCTCGAATTATGTATCATCTGTCAAATTAGTTTCTGTTAGCACCTAATTTGAACCTTGGGCTAAAAGAAGGCAAATCAGGGTAACCTCAAACCACACCCACCCTTGTAGCTAGCCCTACAAGGTCAGGAGAGGGCTCTCTCCGTAAAAAATATCCAATGAAATACGAGAGTAAACTGATTTTAGTCTAGGTATAATAATTGGAAATGTTTTTATAAATTTCAGGGTTGTATGAACAGATGGGGTTGGGCAGTTTGAAATTGGGGAATTAAATCAGAGATATAGGGTATTTCATGGGGCAAGGTAGGCAGGCATTTTAACAATTCAATTTAAATGATGATGGAATGTTTAAGACTGGTGAGGAGCTAAAAGGGGCATAGGAGATGGATCCTTTTAAAACAGAATAAAACATCAAGTATTGAATGATTTCCCAAGGCATAGCATTATATAATGGATTATACCTATCTTGAAAGCATTCAAACAGAGATATGAATGAAATGAATGGCAAACATAACAATTAACAGATGAACACAAAAGAAATAACAATGCTAAAATCCATACCACAGGGATCCCACAAATCAAAGTTGCATATCTTTATTAATTCCCTGCCAAAATGTTACAAATGGAGTGCAGAGCGTCCATAGTGATTCCAAACATATTCCACAGTTTATTCCTCTCTTTACAAATGATGAAGGATTACATTAAATATACAAAATTTGAGGGGAGTAGATCCACACAAGTAGGGGTTGTTTCAGCACCTCAGAAACTGAAATCTGAACATAGGAAAGGACAAAAAATATGCCCCTGAAAAGAAGGAGAAACAATACATTTGATCATCTAGAGGATTTGCAGTTGCTCGAATAGTGGAGAAGGAAGACAAATTTAGAACCATTTCTCCTTTTTATCATTTTTGTCGTGCTCTGTGTTTGTATTTTAGCTCTCCTCCTTGAATATTTCATTTCTTTTGTTGAAAATCCCTTTATGCCGAGAAATGCCCTTTGGAACCAATAAAACTGAAATTTTTCCATTTAATGAAGAAAAATACACTTTTTGGGTGAAAAGGAGAAAAGGAAAGCATTGTGGGCCCACGTTGTGATCGTAAATCACAATCAAAAGAGGGGAGGGGGAGTATCACATAGTGGAGGAAATGCGATTGGAGTCTTACGATGCAATGGGTTCTATGGGGAAATCGCAATCGCAAGTCAGAAGGGAAGGGGTGTGACATATAGTGGAGGAAATGCACGATGTGATGAGAAACATGCAATTCATCGCATTAGCGGGTCAGGAAAGAACATTGTGATGAAAACTATGCAATGGAAGGAAAGGCCTTTATAAAACAAATAAAAAAGAGTTTCCCGCTTTACAAAGGAAACAACCCTTTTTTCATTGAAAAGGAGGAAGGATTTTGGTGGGATCGGGGACAATCGCAATCGCAATCGGGAGAGGGAGCAAAGGAAAAGTACTTATGGGAACTGCTAACTGCGATGTGCAATTCATCGCATCGGTGGGGAAAGAGCACGGAGTTTTAAAATATGTGAAAAGGCTTAAGAAATATTTAAAATCGATCTACCGTACTTTACAAAGGAAAAACTACTTTGTTTGGGAAAGGGCGGAAGGGTTTATGGTGGGACCCAACCAATTGCAATCATAATCGACGAGGAAGTGGAGCGGGAGCAGTGCTATGAGAAATGTCGATTGTGATGGTGCGATGGCTTGTGAGTCATCTGTTCGGAAGGGTGGATCGACGTTGGAGATGTGATCAGGGGAGGTCAATCGCATCAGAAGTTTTTTAATCGGAGGTGGGTCAATCGGGAGTGTGTGATTGCAATGATGTGATCTGATCAAAAGAAAAGGGGATGCAATTGAAGAATTTTAAAATTATATTATAAATTCTAAGGGAACAAATGAGAAAAAGGGGGGGTAGTGTTAGGCTTTTGGGGACTTTTGTTCACTTAGGCATATTTTGCAATCCAGAAGTCATTTTTGAGAGTATAATATATCATTGGAAAGAGATTTTCGGGCTCTTTCTGATGGAAAAACTTAGAACATGATTTTATACTGAAAATACTGTGGAAAACACCTTTAAACAGTAGGGTGGTGGCTCTGTGGAGATAGCAGCTTCTGAAGTGCTATTTATTACATGTGAAGACAGAAAATTACATAAAAAGATGATAATAAAAGAAAAGTACCATGTTTTCACCTCAAAACTTGTTTTTGAGGTGAAAATTACATCAAGCTCAATAGAACAATTCTTTGATCTTTGCAGATACTGTGCCTCTGAGTTTATTTTTCCTCCTCATGATCTTGCTCATATTTATTGACACTTTGCTCATTAATTTTACCATGATGAGACACTAGAACCTAATGAGACTGACCCTATGACATAATAATATGAATTGGGAGTGAAAGTGAATCATGACTGAAGACCATAGAGAGGAGAATCAACAAGTTTTACATAAGGGAAAATTGATGAAAGACCACTACCATCAATGAATCCATGACCTAATGGAATGATGAAAATTTATTGTATGGGACTCCTAATATGAAAATGCAAAAGAGTGAGTTTGATCACTAATGGCAGTATGGTCAGACTGAAACTAATATTGGCTCCAATGGGGATGGTAGCTCCTTGGAGGTGCCAAGAACACCGTAGACCAAGTAGCCTTATCCATTGGGAAAATATGGTCAAAATACTAAAAATTGACATAATTCAGACTGAATCTGACTCAAACTGTGACTGAAAACTAAATTAAAACCAGCAAACCTCACACATATCATTCAATTTTTATAGCCTTTAGCTCGGGCCCCAAACTTCAATGACTGTGTACTTGAAATCTGACCAAAAATAACATGGTATATACAATGATTGTGACATAGTTTCTGATCCATTATCCTCAAAAATGGTAGTGCTTCAACCGCCTACCATTTACTCGTCCTCTGGGGAAATCTTGGCCATCCATCTCTAAGAGAAACAAAACATTCTATCCCCTGTATGCTAAAATCATGTATGGTCCTTTCCACAGGTTGTCAAACTTACCATGCTTCCATTTGTCCTCATTTCATGCATCCCATCTCAACACCACATCGTCCAACTGAAACCTTTCTGCTTTGGTCTTATGGTCATAGATTTTCTTTATCTTCTCTTGCAACTGAATAACATTCTGAGAAACTTCCTCTCTTATCTACTGAAAGTGGATCATTTGATTGATCCTTCACTGGTTATCATCTTCCTCAATTCCAACCTCTTTCAATAATCTCATGATCGAAATTGTAAGTGAAGTGGGAAAAACAACATTAGTACCATAAACCAACTCAAGCGATGACATACCTGAAGATTTCTTGTTGTTGACTCTATCTGCCCATAACACGTTGATGAGCTTTCAATGCCAGTTCTTCTTGTTCGCTTCCATAATTTTCTTGATTATGTTTATCAGAGATTTATTCGATGATTCTGCCAGGCCATTTCCTTGTGGGAAGTATGATGTCGAATGGCCCAACACAATGTTGTATTTGTCGTAGAATGCCACCATATTTTTAGATCTAAACGTTACTGCATTATCTGTTATGATTTTGTGATGGCAACCAAAATGAGACAAGATATTTGATTCTAAAAATTGAATGATTAATGTATCAGTGGCCTGCCTTGTTGGAATGGCCTCAATCCATTTGGTGAAGTAATCGGTGCCTGTCAAGATCCATCTATGCTGTGCTGATGCTATAGGATGGATTTCTCCTATGAAATCAAGTCGCCACTACTGGAAAGGAGAATTTACTGAAACTAGTTTCAAAGGAAGAGGAAGAAATTTCCTTTTTCCTTGGAAAACTTGACACTCATGGCAACTCATCACTATTTTGTACAGATCTGAGAATAAGGTGGGCCAATAATATCCTGTTCTCAACTCTTTGTTAACTGTAGTTTTCCAAAACAAATGACAACCCCAATCACCTTTGTGAAAGTCGCGTATAACGTGTTGAGCCTCATCTTCAACCAAACAATTAAGCAGAATACCTCTTGGATCTTTCCAATAAAGAGCACTGTTTAAAATAAAAAATTTAGCAGACTTAAGTTTTAGTGATCTACCTTTGCTTCTAGACATCTCAGGAGGTGATGAAAGGTGCTGAATAACATAGACTATGTCTGAATACCATGGGGATTATAGAGAAATGTTTGAAACCGAAACAAGAAAACCTTCATCCTTATCCTCTGACATTGCTGCTATAAGATTTATATCCAAAGCATGCAGGTTTGATTGGGCCATTAGCTTTTCCAAGCTTTGTCCTTTGATCAACTTTGTGGGTTCGATCTCCAAATCATATTCCAACATTGTTGCTATCCACTTACCTCTCCGACCCTCTGGATCAGTTTGCATCAAGACATTCTTCACTGCTGCATTAGGAACATATTCTATGGTATGTGAATGCAGAATGTATACTCTAAAATCCTTCATTGCTTTTATAAGTGCCAATGCTTGTTTCTCAATGATATTATACTGCAAAACATCATCTCGAATGGTCCTACTGAAAAAGGCAATGGGTTGTTCTATATGATCTCTCTTTTGCATTAATACCGTAGCCATGGTATGCTCCGATGCAAATGAGAATATAATGAAGTATTGAGTATAGTCAGGACTAATCAAGACTGGGGCATTGGACAGAGTATTAACGTTCACAAACTACCGGCTTGTCTAAATGGCTTGATCGACGATGGGAATAGTATGTTGAGATTATATTTTTTTCATAGACCTTAGAATCGAATAATCCATGCAAATGTCCCTTCGGAAGGAATTGAGAACAAAATTTAACATCTTGTTCCTTTACCTTAGGACAATGATTTTGATAACTTCCATAGTTAAACGTAGGTTGTCACGATTAACTGTCTTCAACTCCTTTATCAATACGCACCAAGCTTGGTTTCTTTGCGACATCATCTTGATCAAAATGCTCCTCTAAAGGTATGAGACCTCTAGGAATTACATTGCTTTCAGCTGCAACACGTCCATCTGATTTGCTTCGATTTCTTGATCATCAACCTCATAATTACCTTCTATAGGAGTATCCTTGAATTTTCCTTCACTTTGCAAAAAGGCATTGATTTCATTGTCATCCCAAAACACTTTCCAATACATTAGATTGTCTGGAATAGTAGGCCTATGTTTGACATAAATTTCAAACTTGTTACTGGAGTTCATTGGAATCTTCAAATTGCTTGTTGTAGTGGCGAGAGAATCTGCAATAAGATTATGCATTCGAGGTACTGCTGTCAAAGTGTACTTAGAAAATGTCCTCAAAATGTCTAGGACTACGTTTCTATAGGCCCTCAATCATGGATGCTTTGCTTAATACTCTCCTTTTACCTGTTTGATTATCAACTCCGAATCTCCATATACAGAAATCCTCTTTCCATTTAGCTTCTTCAAAATTTTTAAACCTGCAATCAAAGCTTCATACTCTGCTTCATTGTTAGAGCAGTCAAAAGCCAACTTGTAAGCACATACTCTAACATTACTAGGAACTTTTTCAGGCTGGAAAACAAGGCTCTGAATCCATATTCCTATACTAGCACCGTCCTTACCAATAGCTCCATCAAAATCCATGCTCCAAAGGCCTTCTTCTTCTTTTGCTAGATGCTGAAATTTTGCTTCTTTCTCTACTTTATCTGGACTGATTTCTGCATCTTTCTGCTGTTCACTATCTTTTTTCTGCTGGCAGGCAGGAAGCTCAGAAATTCTTGCTACTTTATATTTCTCCTGTTTAAGGACTTCCCTAAAATTTTCTGAAATTTCAGGTATCTCATCTACTTCTACCAACTGAACATTTTCATCATTCAAACCACCATTTGAATATAATACAAATGACTCCAGATCTATGTGGATAGCATTAATGGGATGATTAACTCGCTTCTCTTTGCTGGTGATCATGTATTTCAATTTCTTCTCCCTATATAATTTTCTCAACTGACCGAACACAGGAATGGTGGCATAAGAGAAGTCAAGTTGAATGGTCCCTTTCAATTTTGACCCCATGACCTGGAAAAAAGCATTCCAAACCGTGGTGGAACGTCAGGAACAACTACATCCATCAAAAAAATTTTGGTTGGGATTTGGTCTAAAGATACTACCAAGTCTTTGATAATACCAATACAATGGACCCTACCGGAGTCAAAGGAATACAAATCATGGTATTTGTAGGTAATATCTAGACCTAGCTTCTCTATAATAGCTTTAGGCATCAATTTATGCGAGGCTTCGGAGTCTAACATAGCATTATGTAAAATGAACTCATGAAATCTAAGACTCAGGTAGAAGGGAGGGACTTCACTTTCTTCTGACTGACCTTCTATGGCTGGACCAAAAATGAGTTCAGGATAATCATATTCAACATTTACCATATCTGATACAGATTTTATTTGCAAAATTATAGACACCTGATGTTTATAAGTGTTATTTTTCACCAACTCAGTCAAGGGCATGGACACCTTCAGCTTAGAAATTTCATTTTCCAAATTAAAAGATGGGACTTTTTCTACCTCTTTGATGGGAGGATCTTTCTTCTCTACTTTCTCCTTTGCTGCGCTACGCTGGTTCTTTTCATTTGCAGCGTTAGTCGGTGAGGATGCCTTGTTGGCAGAAGCATCAGCATGCTCTTTCCATTTTCTTTGAGTATTTGAGGAGTCATTTTTCGATTGCGGCTCTTTTCTCTTCTAAATAGGATTGATCGGCACATCTCTGCTCCTCAAAGAATACTCTTTCTATTGTGCTGACAAAGCATTCATGTATCATCTTTTATAATCATCGGACTCTTCTTCTAACACTACATCATTGGCCAATATGAAATCTTCGTCCTTTCGAATGTCTGCAGTCGTTGTATATTCCTCATTTTCTGTGAGAAATATGGGCGCACCATCAGCAGTGAAGAAATGGTTGGCTTCAACAACTGGATCATCATCATCATCTGTTTCCATTCCCTGAACATAATTTTGTTGCAAACGAGTTTTGATCTGCTGTTGTGGCGTAGCTTGGTCCTGCGTTCTATGTTCCCTTTGCTTAATTCAGAATTGTGGCTGCTGATGTCCTCTGAAGTTCAGATTCCTGATCTGTGCTTCAGTTATATCCGAAATATTCAACCGATCAACCATTTTCTCCATTGTCCAGATCAAAGTGTCCATCTTACTGTCTGAAGGGGATGCTTCTTCTTTCACAATTACTCTCTTTTCGTCTTTTGTTCGCGCTCTTTCAGACAGAAAATTTTCCTCAACGCTCACATCTATCTTCTACATGCCTTCAAGTGTGGTAGGATCTCTTTCTCGTAGCTGATACGCCATATCAGTATCGAAACCATCTGGAAACTTGAGCAAAGCTAACACCATGGGGGGCTTCATATTGGCTGGATTAGCATTATATATAGCATTAAATCTCACACAATAATCTTGTACAATTTCACGCACATTTCTTTTAATATTTTCATATTCAGACAAGATTTGAAGTGGGTTTTTCTTTACCTCCCATCGGTCTAAGAATTGTCTATGTAACTCTTGCAAAGTGTGGATAGACCCACTGGTAAGGCTCTAAACCATTTTCGAACTTCACCTCCAAAGCTTTGGATAAACAATCTTGTGGTTACATTTTATGCCTCTACCTCATGAAGGTCGAAGAATTCATTCATCTTATCAACATGTTGTTGGGCTATGGTGCTCTGAGTGGCATCAAAGATAGGTATTTTACTTTGGTAATCAGCAGGCATATCATTTAGGTTCTGAGGTAAAACCAAGGGTGCATACCGGGCAGCCATGACTCGAGGTGTATTAACAACAGTGTTTGTGCTACTAGGATTCAAGGGAAGTGTTGATGGAGGAGTCGAAAGCTGAGAATTGACTTCTGAAACTGGTGGGAATGCTGATGAATTAAGGGTAGGAAATGTTGTTTCTAATAACTCTGAAGGATCAAGGATATTGGTTATGGTGATAGATGTCTGAGGGGAATTCAAAATATAATCATCAATCGATGTGTTTTCCCTTTGAACTTCAAGATCTACAAGAAATTCTGGATCTAAAATTGTGTCATCGAGTGCAGTTTCGGATTTACTTATAAACAAAGAAAGCTCAAAATACTCATCAAAAGAGAGGTCTTATATAAGCAACCAGTCACTGGGCCAAGTATAGGATCTGAAAATAGGTCAAGGACTTAGTGAACCTTCATGTCTTCTGATTATTCTTGGAATACGATTAGGATTTTCAAACACAGGGGGAGGATTTGGATCAGGGTTGGCCCTTTTGTATCTCCTCGAAGCCAGTGTGGTCAAATTTATACTTTAAAAAGTTTTATTTCAGCCTATCAAACTCTGAACCTCATCATCCAGAGTCCAAGAATTTATATGGAAAATATTATTGGGGTGATCAGTCTTTTATGCTAAATAGTTCCCTAGTATGAGTCGCTAGAAATGTTAGCACCTAATTTGAACCTTAGGTTGAAAGAATGCAAATAAGGGTAACCTCAAACCACGCTCAGCCTTGTAGCTAGCCCTACAAGGTCAGGAGAGGGCTCTCTCCGGGAAAAATATTCAATGAAATATAAGAATAAACTGATTTTAGGCTAGGTATAATAATTAGAAATGTTTTTATAAATTGGAAGTTCATCCTCAGACAGCAGGGGTTAGGTAGTTGAAGCTGAGAATTAAATCAAAGAATACGAGGGGGTATTTGTAGAGCGAGTGGCGAGGATTTTAACAGTCGGTTCAAATAATGATGGAATGTTTAAGACTGGTGAGGAGTTGAAAAGGGCATGGGAGATGGATCCTTTTCAAACAGCAGAAAACATAGAGTGTTGAATAATTTCCCAAGGCAGAGCATTATACAATGGATTCTACCTATCTATCTTGAAAGCATTCAACCAGAAATGTGAGTGAATGAATGGTGAACATAAAAATTAACAGATGAACACAAAAGAAAGAACAATGCTAAAATCCATACCACAGGGATTCCACAAATCAGAGCTACATATCTTTATTAACTCCCTGCAAAACTGTTACAAATGGAGCACAGAGTGTCCTCAGTGATTTCAAAATTATTCCACACTTTATTCCCCCCTTTACAATGATGAAGAATTACATTAAATATACAGAATTTAAGGGGATTAGATCCATAGAAAAAGGAGCTATTTCACCAGCCCATAAACCGAAATCTAAACATAGGAAGAAAACCAACAATCTGCCCCTGAAAAGAAGGAGAAACAATACATTTGATCATCTAGAGGATTTGCAGTTGCTCGAATAGAGGAGAAGAAAGACAAATTTAGAACCATTTCTCCTTTTTATCGTTGATGTCGTGTTCTGTGTTTATATTTAGCTCTCGCCCTTAACTATTTCTTTTCTTTTGTTGAAAATCCCTTTATGCCGAGAAATGCCCTTTGGACCAATAAAACCAAAATTTTTCCATTTAATGAAGAAAAGTCCCCTTTGGGTGAAAAAGATCAAAGGAAAGCATGGTGGGCCCAAGATGCGATCGCAAATCGCAATCGGAAGAGGGGAGGGGGAGTATCACATATTGGAGGAAATGCGATTGGGAATTTTGCGATGCGATGGGTTCTATAAGGAAATCGCAATCGCAATTCGGAAGGGAATGGGTGTGACATATAGCAGGGAAAATGCGAAATGCGATGAGCAACATGTGATTCATTGCATCAGCGGGTCAGGAAAGAACATTGCGGTGAAAACTATGCGATGGAAGGAAAGGCATTTATAAAACAAATAAAAATGAGTTTAGCGCTTTACAAAGGAAAAAACCCTTTTTTCATTGAAAAGGCAGAAGGGTTTTGGTGGGACTGGGGACAATCGCAATTGGGAAGGGGAGCAGAGGAAAAGTACTCATGGGAATTACCGATTGCGATGTGCGATTCATCGCATCGGTGGAAAAAAGTACCTGGTTTTAAAATATGTGAAAAGGCAGAAAATCTTTAGGGTATCTATTTTCTGAAGGAAAAACCACTTTTGTTGAAGGGTTTATGGTAGGACCCATTGTGTAATTGCAATCGGAGAGGAAGTGGAGCGGGAGCGATGTGCGAGAAATGTGGTGCGATGGTGCGATGGCTTGTGAGCCATGCGATCGGAAGGGGTGGATCAATAGTGAGATCTGCGATCGGGGTCTTCAATTGCATTGGAGAGCTTTTTAATCGAGGTGGGTCAATCGGGAGTGTGCGATTGCGATGATGAGGTCGGATCGGAAGGAAAGGGATGTGATTAAAGAGACTTTAAGAGTATATTATAAAAGTGTAAGGGATAAATGAGAAAAGGGGTGAGGTTAGGCTTTTGGGGACTTTTGTTCACTTAGGCATATTTTCCAATCGTGATTGGTGGGGAAATTGGAGTGGGGCTTGATGCTGAAATGCGATTGAGATGGTGCGATGGCTGTGAAATTGTTCTGATTCCGAAATTGGTGGGGAAGTGAGTGGAGCAAGCTTGCGAAATGTCGATTGCGATGGTGCAATGGCTTGTGATCCGTCTAATCGGAAGGGTGGATTGACGGTGGAGATGCGATCGGGGGAGGTCAATCGCATTGGAAGTTTTTTAATCGGAGGTGGGTCAATTGGGAGCGTGCAATTGCTATGATGCAATCAGATAGGAAGAAAAGGGGATGTGATTGAATAACTTTAAAATTATATTATAAAGTCTAAGGGACCAAATGAGAAAAAGGGGGGGTAGGGTTAGGCTTTTGGGGACTTTTGTTCACTTAGGCATATTTTCCAATCCAAAAGTCTATTTTGAGAGTACAATATATCGTTGGAAAGATCTTTCTGGGCTCTTTCTAATGGACATACTTAGGACATGATTTTATACTGAAAATACTGTGGAAAACACCTTTGAACAGTAGGGTGGTGGCTCTGTGGAGATAGCAGCTTTTGAAGTGAAACTTATTACATGTGAAGACACAAAATTACATAAAATATGATAATAAAATAAAAGTACCATGTTTTCACCTCAAAACATGGTTTTTGAGGTGAAAATTACATCAAGCTCAATAGGACAATTCTTTGATCTTTCCAGATATTGTGCCTCTGAGTTTATTTGTCCTCATCATGATCTTGCTGATATTTATTGACACTTGGCTCATTAATTTGACCATGATGAGACCATAGAACCTAATGATACTGACCCTATGACCTAATAATATGAATTGGGAGTGAAAGTGAATCATGACTGAAGACCATAGAGAGGGGAATCAACAAGTTTTACATGAGGGAAAACTGATGAAATACCACTACCATCAATGAATCCATGACCTAATGGAATGATGAAAATTTATGGTATGGGACTCCTAATATGCAAGTGAAGAAGAGTAATTTTGATCACTGATGGTAGTATGACCAGGCTGACACTAACAGTTTTTGTTTTCTATTTTCTAGTGCTATTTGTGTTACAAAAATCAAAATAAGTTGGGTTTGATATTTTCTAATAAATTATGTAATAAGTCAAGATATTTTAAGAGAAAATTGTATAATTATGTTGTAATTCAAATTATACAGGGTTGAACCCTTGCAATAAACCTTTGAGCAAAGTTGTAATATCCTGCAATTTTTTCTGAGAAATGTACAATGATTATGGACTCGTTCTGAAGCAACTTGTGTTTTCCTGTGAGTCTTTCTATGTTTCTTATGTTCCATTTTTACATATTTCTTCACATATTTGAAGACAAATAGGAGATATGGGTAATATTAGATTAAATATTAATCTATATGAAATCCCCTTGCAAATTTATAATCAATTATAGAGATTACTTAATAGAAACTATTTGTTTTGTTTAATTCCTCTACATAAATTTATTGTTTCTTCGTGTTGTCTTTACATATGTTATGTTTGGCTGTAAGAAGATTTTACACGCATCCGCTCTACATTCCAAGTTATTTATTCTATATGAATATTTAATGAAACATATATACCATCTTTAATTAAACCTTTCAAAACAATTTAAAATATTTTTATGTTCAAAGTGAAGAATCAA
Organism: Pinus albicaulis; assembly: GCA_034641835.2. Classification (NCBI taxonomy): domain Eukaryota; kingdom Viridiplantae; phylum Streptophyta; class Pinopsida; order Pinales; family Pinaceae; genus Pinus; species Pinus albicaulis. The sequence goes on from JAXQQM020058972.1 coordinate 292,107, forward strand.
CCCTTTCTTATATCAGAGATAAAATTAAGAATTATGTAAGCTTAACATTTTAAAGCATTTGTGATCCAACCAAGTTAAAAAAACATTTTAAATGTTTTGAAATAGTTCCTTAGCCTAGAATTTCTACAACGGAGAACACATATATTATTTTCTAAAGAATGAATTTTTTTTACAGTGCCTTCAATTCTATTGTGTACATTATACTCATCATTTATAGCTAAAATGAAACACCTTAAATCTTGGTCCACAACATATATAGGATGATTTATAACTTGAGTATAATTACACAAAATATGTATCAATATTACTTCTCTTTATATCCTTAGATGTTACCCTCTATAGAATGGAATGGTAATATATGACATATCCATTTATAAAGTCCCTCCTATTTTAGCACACGAGGATCTTGATAACAACATACCAAATTTTGGGGGAATATTTGTAACCATTATATACATTACAACACTTTTAATGGTAATTTGTGCTAAAGTTACTACCAAATATTTGATTAACTCCAAACACTACACATTTTTTAGTCAAATATATATAAATCACTATAGGGCCTTGTCACTTGGAACTGAAGTTGATACATAATAATTTTTAGCATTATATTTTGATATTCCATAGAATCTAAAATGAAATTATAGATGAGATAATTGTGAATATTTAGAGTCAAATACAAAGGAGGAAGACTTCCATCTTGAATATCTAAAATTTGTCCAAAAATAAGAAAGGGGTTTTCATCTTATAAATTGATCACATCTCCTTCAACATCCACACTTGAAGATTGAATTCATTTGGACACATTTTCCTTATATCCATAATTTCTCTTGGGTTCTGATAAATGAATTGTAATTTTTACTTTTTATATCTCCTTTCTTCATTTAACATGGGAGAAAAAAGTGTTTATGTTGTATATTGATATAATGGATGTTTTTTAGACTATGAAGATAAGGTTTTAATAGTTTTATCCTGTGAAAGATCAAAGGTAACTTTCTTTATAGGTCTACCTCAGCCTTCTCGTGCTTTAAGTTTATATATTTTGTTTAGCCCAACAATTAGGAACTAGAAAAAGGATTGGTATTTAGAAGCTTCATAGTATTCTATATTTTGAGCTGTATGATGAACTTGGTTGACGAGAAAAATAGATTTATCTTAATGTTGATCACTAGAATAATTTGTTTCATCTACAAAAGGTGTTACTTCTTCCACATATTTATCATCTATAATCAGTGGAGGTTGAATTTTTTGGTCATTATTTGGTCTTTAAATTCCATAAAATTTGTGGCTCAAAAGGTCTTATGTAGTTTTCTAGTGCTCTATTCACATTTTTTTTGTACTTATCTAGGTTGTGTTTTCATCCTTTAAATTATATTAGAAAAGTTTTTCAACCTTTAAGTGACTTCATCAAATTTATGTTCTTCTTGCTTGATGTTTTAGGATGAACCAATATTGTTTTTTCCTTCAATTTCCTTTTTGTCTTTTCTTCCTTTGATCTCAATTTACTTAGTGTTTCTCTATTATCTTCCACCTCAATTGCATCATTTTACATGTATGCCAAGTTTCTGTATTTTATCTCATTTAACATAAAATCAAAATCATCATCCAATGCTTTAGAAAACCTAACCTTTGCTCCATTAACTCAAGGTTTACAATGTGCAGCACTTTTATTGTAAATTTTATTAAACTTGTTGATGAAGTATCACACATGTTTATTAGGATTATGTTTTTTGTCTTCTAATTTAGACAAATAATAAATAAGAACTTTCTTTATTCCCCTCTGATTTATGAAAATATTTTTTAACTCTTACCATGTAGCAATAGAATTTGGTTTCCATTCTCTAAACCAAACTGTAAAATTTCCTTCTAATCATTGAACAAAAAAACTCATATAAACATGTTCATATTATCTTCAAAATAAAAAAATGAAATAAATGATCTTCTGCATTCGGCCCTATTTACCCATTACATCTAGGGATATGCTTTAGATAATCGTGAGGAAAGGCATGAATTTGAATTGCTCTTAGTAGCACTAATGTCACATATCTAGCTACCACAACTCGTCCTCTGCTATCCATTCATTGTTGTTGTAAATTGGATTTTCTATGAGATAGAGGTTTCTTAGAAGAATATTTCCCTGAAATTATGGGCTTCTTTGAAAATTGAGGGTAGCTGAAAATTGAGGGCAACTGAAGAACTTTTCAACTTTAGAAATAATTTTCCCTTGATCTTCAAAAGATAAAGGATTTGTATAAATTTTAATATGTTCTTCACACTAATTATAATTATAAGGATAAGTATGGATATCATAGGATATAAAATATCTGAGTTTAAGCTCACCTAGTTTTAGTTCAAGCTCTCCACCTGTATGATAATATTCTGAAATCGATACAAGAAGTTCAAAAGATTCAAGTTGATGCACCCATAAGACATATTGTTGGAGGAATCCATTAGAAATAATTTATAATACTTTGGGAGGTAAATCAGATCAATTAGAAGGTATATGAATTGATTCAAACTATTCAAGGTGTGAAACTATTTTTAGTGGGAGGAAAATAGTAGTAGAGGCTTCAAGTATACATCTTAGGGACACAATTCATACATGTATCTCTGGATCTGATAATTGAGCAAAGTGTTAAGGATCAGAATGACATATTGTATGCCTCCATGAAGCCATATTTAATTTATTAAATCACCAAATGAATTTTTTTAGACTTGTAGCCTCTTATTCACCATTAGATGTTACTTTTGTAGTTGTACTAGGTAAATAAACTTCAAAACTCCATTCCTCTACAAAGACAACACTTTGATGTTGTTTCTTTGTATACATTTCTAGGATTGGAAATTGTGGCAAAGCATATAAATGAGGATTTATTTAAATTGATGATAAATGACTGAAATCATTCACATCTATATAATTCAAAGATTTTAAAGATTTCTCAAATTGTTGATTCCAATACTAAAAACATGCAATCTTATCCAAATAAAATCTTATCCAACATAATTTGGATAACTCTAATAAATACATCTCAAAATAGTAATTTTGGAACTGATTTAGTTGAATTTGTACATTATTTGAAGATTTAGTTAGTAACTACTACCTTTAAGTTTGGTTCCTTTGATTATGCTCATGTTCTTTACCTAATGTTTTCAATTTGAACCTGATTTCTTCTTACTCGATATGTTCATGAAATTTACCCCACTTATCATTATCTTGATACGAAATTTTATTACTTTTATGTATGTTTAATATAGCTTAGTGTATTTTTCAAATGTAGGCCTCATTAGAAAAATATGGTGAATTTCATATGAAATGAATAAATAATTTTCTAAACCTTTCAAAAAAATTCTACAGAAAAATTTCCTTACTTTAACATATTTTATGTTATCTATTGGTATATCATGTAACCTCTTCTAATAATACTAGTGGAGGATCAATCGGCCATGAACATCCCTAATGCTAGGAGTCCTTTTTTTAGAAGAAAAAAAATATTTTTATGAAGCCTCTTGATATAAATGTCTAGTTTTTGGAAATTTTTATCTAGTTGTAGCGTCAAATTTTTCTTTGTCAACACTTCTCTCACTTCAAGGATTTCCTCCATCCTATCTTCAATACCCATGTCTTCAAGTTCCTCTCTAGTTTTTTAATATGAAACTTTGATAATCCTTGTTGCTTCTCCAGGTTTATTGTCTAACTCTTCTTTGATATGAGAAATATATGATTTATCTTTGTGAAAAATATGTCCCTATTCAAAAATAATTTCTATTTGTGCCTAAATATCTGAAATGGAAGAATTTATGTCTTTTAGATCTTCTCATTAGCTTCCAATTGATTCTATGCATTAACACATTCATCCATATATTTTTCAAATTGTATAGTAAGCTTGAAATTATTTTGTACTTCTACAACATATGCATTATCTTCCTTGATCTTATTATCATCTGCGTTTTGTAATAATTTGTTTAATTTCTCAATTATTTCTTAATGATATATCTCCCATGGCTTTAGATCATTGTTCACGTGAATCCTATGCATTTTCTTCCTTGATCTTATTATCTTCTTCCTTTTTTAATAATTCCTTTAATTTCTCAATTATTTCTTAATGATATATCTCCTATGGCTTTATATCATTTTTCACTTGAATCCTAGTTAGATTGCCTTGTTTCCACTGTTGAAATGGCTACAATGATCTCTTACTCTTTCTTGTAAAGAATTTTCTCCATATCTTCCTCCATCTTCTTTCTTTGAATGTTTTTCTCAATAATCATACAAAACATATTCTCTTTTTACTTCTCTAATGGTCCTACTTTTTGATCTTTAGGATGTTCTATTTTTGGTAATTTCAAATTTTTTCATAGTGCTTGAATGCTTGCATTTTGTTTTTAATGATTTATTGAGCAAAATCAACATCATTAATATATAATCCTAATTTTATTATAATTTCTTGTAAATATTTTATCCTTATATCATTTGTTAGTGATGATATTTTTTCTGATTTAAGGTTAGAATGAATATTATTCAAAGAAGCTTGTAGCTTTGAAGGAGCCACTCTTGAATATGTTAGAGAAGAATATATCATTTCACTAGAATGTTTTTTTAGATCAATTGATCTATGGGATGAATTTGTTTTGTATCAAAATAAAACACCAAAGTCTTGTAATCCTCTATTATTTTTGGAATAGGGGATTTTGGCTCAAGAAATACCAATTGAAATTTTCTTCTATCTGTCAAGGTATAGTGAAGATAACAATTTGGTTTCTATAGTAGAAGTTTGTTTCTAGAAATAAATATAGGTGAGAGTATTTAGAAATTAATTCTTCTTCTTCATTTATGTGAATCTATAAAAAAAATACTTTGTTCACCGGAAGAAGGGGAAGTAGATAGATCAGAAATCATTTCTTCATTTTTTTGCAAAGTGAACAAAGGATAGCTTGATAACATGACTATATTAGACACTTCTATATTTGTGGCCTTTCATGAATCTTCCTCTATATTCACTATATTTATCGTCTTAAAAACTTCGAATTATGCTCATTTTGAACCTAAACAAGAGATAGACATAATTTTATTTGGTCTCTTTAACTCTTAATATTTAATTATTGGAGTTGCTAATAATTTTTTACTAGAAATCTGCTCTTCAACCTCTTGGAAAGTGTTTTCCTTCCATATTTACTGATTAGGATATTGTTCAATTTATTTTTTTTAGACATGAGTATATAGAGCAGATTTTTTCTCAATTCTAATAGATGAAATTACTCTCAAAGGGTCATAAGTCTAGCTGAAACTCAATTTAAACTTCATTTGAATTAAAATATTTTCCACCTCCTTATCAAATTCTATGTTATTTACTATGAATGGAATATTTTGAGCTTTTATTTTGAACTCAATGTTTTTATTTCTAGATACAAAATGAATTTCATCCATATTCATGCTTTTTATTTTGAATTCCAGAACAAAAATACTCATGGGAGAAAAAAATGGTAATTTTTGTAGTGGAAACTCACAACCATAAACTATTATCTGTCTGAAATTCTAATATAAACACTCATATCCAACTTTTGACTATTCACTCAAATGAAAAATTATTTTTATTTCTATTCATATCCTTGCCACTACATCACTACGAAGGATACATAATGACAAATATAGAAATTGATCTACAAAATCACTAAAAGAGTAATATTTTGGTTTCCTTCTTATTGATAAAATCTAATGAATCACAAACTATGGCCTTCCTTGTGAGTCAAGCTTTTGGAGTGGAATTTTAAATCTTTGAGACTAATGATAATAGGGATTGATGTTTAAAATATGCCTCTCCACTATTTTTTAGGAAATGATGATGAATGATATCTGAAATAAATTGGCCAAAGTTGAAAAGAGCACAGGGCTTTTTACGAGATGAAAAAATTGACAAAAACACTAAGATGACTTTATCGCCCATTCATCACTTTGGTAGCCTAAAAGAAAAAAAATCATAGAAATTGCTTGTCTCGACATTTCTAGAAATATTGGAATATGGTGGACTATGACAAGGTAATTTATATCCTTTTGGCATAAAAAATTAAAAGATACTAGCTTACTACTAAAAGGTAGTTTTTTGGTATATTTCCATTAGCGCATCAACTAAAAGTGTGTCAAGGAACTCAGAGTATTAGTTTGAAAGGCCAAAAAATAGATTCCAGAGTTATGAAGAACAAGGATTCACCATTTCTATCTTCTATTACTCTTTGGTTAGGTAGATAATGTGATGCAATGATAAGGTCACAATTATTCACTTACACGTCGTTAGTGGAATTAATCCCACATGTTCTCCCCTTAACTTTTCCTCCTTATCAATTTAAATCAAACATGTGAGGAATTTTTTACCATGATTGATAACTCAATATTATAACTTTTACCTTTATGCATTTCCACCCCTTAATATTACCTTATTTCATGCACAACTTCACATTATAAAAACATCACAGACCTGTGGGTTATGACCCACATAACTCCTTTATTAACACGTGAGTTAAATCTAACATACATGCCAATACCATCAACATCACTACTTTAAAATAAACCACATATAAACTAAAACTATATCGTAGTTCAAAGAACATATGATAACACATATCACAGAATATAATAAATAATAGTCGTACTAAATAATAAAATTACAGCTACGAAGTTGCGCTGAAATCCTCACTGTAGATCTTCGTCAGATATAACGGTCTTACATTACCTCTTGCCTTATTTCCATTTCTTTCCTGCAAATTTAACTTGTACCAATAACGATAAACTATAACCTCTGTGAAGAAAACTATTGCGTGGTGTTGACACATCACATTGCATCGCCCGATCCTTACCTGCATCATAACTGTCGGACTTTACTGCATCACAAGTTATCCTCTTTACCTTGCGATGTCCTTAACATAACTTATAAAATCTCTGATGTGAGATGTTGCACCACACTGATGCCCATCCTCATCCGCAACTCTCCAAAATTTCCTTTCTGTGTAATCTTTTTCGTTTTCACTTTTGTCCGCACTTATCTCTACCTTAGTCAATTTCTTTGCTTTCTATTGTCACTGCTCTACTACTCTTTTTTATTCCCACTACTCCTCCTTTTGTTGTTCTAAATTCTTAAATTCTCTCTCTCCTAAGCTTACCTTTGTTTGTTACTCATATACCATTACACCATCTTGAACTTGAAAATATAGCACTCTCTGTGTTATTTCCCCGAATCAGAATTCAGGATTTATTATTTACTTGATTTGTACACACATTCACTAGCAATAGACTGGAAACCCAACTGTTAAGTCCTTTATCACTCAGAAAGACTTATACATTCAACTTGAACTCACTCATCATGGTTTCTTAGACAGAAACCATAATTTCACAGTTATCGATCACTCAACATGTAAAAGAAATGACACACAGTCACAATGAATTAAATTTCCTCATTCATTAAACAAATGTATAGATACAAATAAAAACATGTTTTATAATATAGCTTTGGATTGATCTAATTTTACATGGCCCTTTCTCTTCCTCTCCCTCTGTATATGCCCGTGGGCTTACAATTAAATTTCTCTCTAAGAATATCTTCTTTTTTTCTACTCTACATGTTTCTGCCTTTAAGGCTTTACAATTATATACAAAAGCCTATGTAACCAATTTTTGTTCAAATCCCTAGGTTACTCAAAAAAATCCTAAAAATCCTCTAAGCCCTCAATTAGTTCCTAAAATCTATTCTTTATCCCTTGAAGATCTCAAAATTCAACTAAATCCTAAGGATCCTCCATAACTCATGAACTAATTTCTAATCTATGATTTACAATATTTCAGAATATCTCAATCCACACCAATCACTCATCAATGAATTTTCAATCACTCATGTTCTCCTACATTCGAGAACATTTACAAATATGCCTCTCAATATTTAATTAAACCCTATTCTAAATTTCTCGCCTAAATCACTCAAAATATTGAAAATTATATTAATTAAATACTTAGGAAAACCAACTGTTTTGAAAAACACAATACCCCCTAGATTCTACTAAATGTACAAATTTTCTGAACCATGATGCTCCATCATTAGAATCCCAAGGTAGAAATAGTCATGATCTCTAGATAATGTTTTTTTAATGCTGATGGAATTCCTCCAGGATCCCAAACTTTGTTTTGTAATATGCCTTTGGTTATTGTTGTTGTTATTTGTTGTTGTTCTCTAGGTCTCCATACTTTATCTTGCACTTCCCCACTAGCTATGCTTTCACAGTCTGTTGCCTTCTTTCTCTTGTTGCTACTGCTTTTCTTCCTTGATGATGTCTTCTTCTGAGACACTTTCATCATCAACCTTATTATTCTTTCAATCCACATGTCTAGTTTATCTTCTGACTGGTACTCCCTTTGCTAATTGTTGTTCCACTCCATCCGCTCATATTCAAACTATTGTTTGTTACTTTCACTTTTTTGGATTATTACTACCACCTTTACATCCTTACCCTCTTGTTTCTTTTGATTTTCTATCTCATCTCCAAACAAACTCTGTTCAATATCTGCAAATTTACTTTCAAAAAGTAAATTTTATTCTGATTCTTTGAATGAAGTAACATTTTATTCTTCTGTTGTAGATCATTTACAGTCTTCATCAGATTATTTCTTCTCTACTGGTGGTTTAAACCAATTCTCCAATAACTACAATTGTTTCTCCCAATTACTAACCAATTTTACATGTCCTTTCCATTGGCTATCTTCATAAGATAACATAGCCTCATCCTCCATCAGAATATAATTCTGATCTTTCTTCTTTGAAATGTTTATGTACATTTCTTTTTCTTGCTTCATCTTTACCAGTGACTGTCTATCACCTATAAAACCTTCAAAACATACAATCACACATAGTTTTTTAGTTGTAAAACCACAATACTCAATTGTCTTATTTGATGATTCTATCATCAATTCCTTTTTCTGTTCCAAGTCTTCTACAAGACTCAAAAAATATACAATATTCTTCATTTCAGCTTCCTTAAGCACTTCACTTGGTTTCTTAATATCCTTCTCCACTTCTTCTTGCTTTTGGTCATAATCGTGAGCCAAAATTCCTCTGTTTCCAACTCTAGCATGCTGAAAAAAAAATATTTCCTCTGAACTGTGTATGATCTCCCGTATGAGATCTAATTGTCTTAAAACTCAATTTTTTTTCCCTTTCATCTTATTTGACATCACCTGCAAGCATCCACAAATTATTGATTTCAAAATCATTAGGCCCAATTGCCTCAACTGATGTTTCAAACATCATTGTTCCATCTTCAAGTTCAAAAGAAACTTGTTCTTCTCCAGCAACTTTGTCTTGTCTTAGCTCAACTCCTTTGAGCTTCTCTATCCTCAATTGAACATTCATTATCTATTCAAGCTTCCGTAGCTCTTCTATTAACTACATATCCACCTACTACTTTCTCTTCTCTTGTAGCCTATGCCACCTCACTTTCTTTCTCATAGTCCAACCATACCTCCAGTCTACCTTATTTCTCTGCAACATATCCATCAACAATGTAATTTGGAAATTTATCTCAGCTTTCTCTATGTCAATCTCTACTTGACTCATCTTCCATTCCATGCCATTTTCTTTTCCATATTTCTCTACTCTCCTCTTACTGTGGCTTCTATATAAACCTCTGTTATGGCTATTAGTAATCATTCTTCTGTCTCTTGTGAATTGCCTCTGTTCACTTTCGAACTACAAAAAGCCTCTCCTTCTGAGCAAGTCTTCATACCTGCTACAAGTTCGTCACCAAGCCTTCTCTCGGTATTTTGGTAACACTAGTTCTCTATCTCTGGAACCTCTATTTGAGAAAATATCTTACTCCTTGGCTTCTACAATTCTACTTTCATTTGAGAACACACTAGTCCTCTTTGTCCAACCTTCAACTAGAAAATTCATGTTCTTTTCCACGTTTCTTCAAAGTATCCACTTTACTATTCCTTCAAGAGCACAACCGGTTCTTCTTTTCTTTACAACTATCCTTGGTGTCCTAGCTAAGATATTTCTCCTTTGTCTGTGACCTGAAAAACTAAAATGAGAGTTAAATAAAACAATACCTGCATGATTTCACAAGTAGTTTTCTTCGACTCTTCACATTCGAATGGATCTTTATTCTTCTCAAGAAACAACCATCACTTTGTCAGATTTTACTACGTGACTTTTCTCTGTACTTGTCTCCAGCTTTTCAGATTTATAATATGACTTCTTCTGATTCAAAACCACACTGAATCTCATTCTTCTCTCCTACCAATGTCTTCTACACAATTTAACTCTGCAATCTTCATAAAAAACTCTGCTTGTTCTAATTTTCCTCAAAAAGAGCTTTTACTCGCTCTGATACCAAATAGGTGCAACCATAAGGTCACAATTATTCACTTATGTAGGGTTAGCAGAATTAAACCCACATGTTCTCTGCTTAAATTTTCCTCATTATCAATTTAAATCAAACACACACGGAAGTTTAACCATGATTGATAACTCAATATTATCACTTTTACCTTTATGCATTTCCGCCCCTTCACATTACCTTATTTCATGCATAGCTTCACATTATACAAACATCAGAGACCTGTGGGTTATGGACGATAAAACTCCTTTATTAACATAGCAGGTTATAACCTCAGAATTGAATATAACATACATACCAATGCGATCAACCATTCTGCTTTAAAATAGACCACATATAAACTCAAACTATATTGCAGTTCGAAGAACATATGATACTGCATATCATAGAATATAACAAATAACATTTGTGCTAAACAATAAAATTACTGTTGCGAATTTTCGCTGAAATCATCACCTTAGATATTATTCATATCTAACGATCTTAAATTACCTCTTGACTTATCACCATCGCTTGTCAGTAAATTTAACTTGTATCGATAATGATAAACTATAACCTCTGCAAAGAGCGCTATTGCATGGTGTTGACATGTTGAATCGTATCACCCGATCCTTACCCGCATCACAACTGTCGGATTTTACTGCATCATAGGTTATCCTCTTTACCTTGTGAAATCCTTAACATAACATGTAAAATATCTTATGTGAGATGTTGTGCCACACTAACATGCATCCTCATTTGCAACTCACCAAAATTTTCTTTCTGTGTAATATTTGTTGTTTTCACTTCTGCTCGCACTGATCTTTGCCTTAGTCACTTCCTTTTGAGTTTTACTATCGTCGCTCTACTACTTTTTTTTCTTCCGACTACTCCTACTTTGCTTGTATGGAATTCTTCAAGTCTATCTCTCCTAAGCTTACCTTTTATTTGTTATTCATATACCATTACACCATCTCAAAAATTGAATACAGAGAACTCATTGAATTATTTATCCGAATGAAAATTTGGGATTTATTATTTACTGGACCTGTACACCCATTCAGTAGCAACAAACTAGAATCACACGGATTCTACCCAGTTGTTAAGTCCTTTATCACTCAAAAAGACTTATACATTCAACTTGAACTAATTCATCATGGTTTATCACACATAAACCATAAATCCACAATTACGGATCACTCAGCACGTAAAAGGAATGACACACATAGTCAGAGTGAATTCAATTTCCTCATTCATTAAACAAATGTACATATACAAATAAAAACATATTTTACAATCTAGCTTTGGCCTAATCTGCTTTTACATGGCCCTTTCTCTTCCTCTATCTCTGTATATTCCCATAGGCTTACAATTAAATTTCTCTCTAAGAATATCTTCCTTTTTTTCTACTCTACCTGTTTGTCCCTTTGGGGCTTTACAATTATATACAAAAGGTTCGGTAACCAATTTTGGCTCGGTTCCATAGGTTACTCAACAAAATCCTAAAAATCCTCTAAGCCCTCAATTAGTTCCTAAAATCTCTTCTTTATCCCTTGAATATCTCAAAATTCAAATAAATCCTAAGATCCTCCATAGGTCATAAACTAATTTCTAATCTAATATTTACAATATTTCTGAATATCTCAGTCCACACCAATCACTCATCAATCACTCATTTTCTCCTACATTAGAGAACATTTACAAATATGCCTCTCAATATTTAACTAAATCCTATCCTAAATTTCTCAACTAAATCACTCAAAATATTGAAAATTATCTTAATTAAATACTTAGGAAAACCAACTCTTTTGAAAAACACAATACCCCCTAGATTCTACTAAATGTACAAATTTTCGGAACCATGATGCTCCTACATCATAATGATTTTCACACAAAGGAAAAAACTCACATAAATGATAAGTTTTAGGGAAAACAAATTGACGTAACATGGATTCCCAAAATATGAATTCATCACTAGAATATTCAGTTTTGTGAAATGCCCAATTATGCAATTCATATAAGTCAAATTCACATTGGGGTTCAATGACCTTCAAACCAATATCTACAAGAGGAAATTCATCTAAATTAGGGACCAAGGGAAGCACTACGTTTTCAATATACATCTTATATCTTCCCTTCTCACTAGTCATTTTGAATTAAGAGAAAAATAAGGAATTATGAATACCCGGTGATATACTTTATTCTTAATGTGGTCGAATTCACAATACAAATTTTTGTTGTCATTGAGCACTTCTAGGAACATTGGAGAGATGAAGGAAAAGGATACGGTTTATGGAGGATAATGACATTTAGAAGAATATTTTGGGTAGTATATAGTGAAACTAATGGTTGTCGTGTTGAAAAATAGCTATTGGAACAATGACAAGAATGAATTTAATTATTTAACAACTAAATCATTAAAATTATTGAATGAAATATATAGTGCTAATTTACAAGTATTTATGAGCTATTTTTTCAAAAAAAAAAATGTGTATCTCCCCTTCATTAAACATCGGGAGTGCAACGTGATCTCATAATGGATTCTTGATTGCAACGAAAGGAGTAGATGTTGTTGGAACTTGCTCGATAGATAATTTCCTGTGGTGTTATTCAAATAACCACTAAATGAAATTTATTGCTCCAAAAATTTAACTTAAGTTACATTTATAAAGATATTCCAGGCTTTATTACAGAGCGCAAATAATTACCTATTTTTTATTTTGAAAAATGTACAATTTAAAAATAAATTGCATGGGTAAAAAATAGTTACAGCAAGATAGAAGGTAAGGTGAAGGATATATGATCACCCGAGATATGTATCCTCTACTTGTTCCATATTAGCCCCACAAGGACATCCACTTTGACACATAATAATGATAGAATTTATTTTTTTCCCTTGTAGAAATGGTGAAATGCACAACTTATTTGGAGAAATGACCATTGTAGGGGAGATTTAGATCCACTTTATGGTTATTGTAGGAAATTATACGTATGGTATTGTTGCATATTTGGAAGAAATTAATCAATATGAGCAACACAAATTTTAGGTTCATCTTATACTTTTGAATATTGTGTTCATTAATTACCTTTTTATTTTCACATGTCACATTGAAGCACATAAACCGCTTGTCACATCAAAGGATAAAAATGATTGGTTATGAAAATATAACACATGGATGTTGATGATTAATTTGAACAATACTTATTTAATTATTCTTACAATAGAAATACCTTAATTTGAACATTATTTATTTACTTCTTCTCACAATAGAAATGCCTAGTGCTAAATAATTGTTAGGTCACTATGATATGTGTTTATCCCTCATTTTTTTTTTATTGTTCCATTACATTATTGTTGTTATGTAGGTCATAATTATATTTTGACATAGAAAAAAGGTATTATCATTTGAATCATCCAAGAATTGTTCATTTATTTGATGTAAAAGGAGGTTTCCACCTTGAAGTGGCTTATTATGAAGTTGTCAATCCATATTTTTTTGTGTTTCTACATTATTGTTATTTGTATACAATGTGAAGGAATATTTTAGGATTTATTTGGTTGATAAGGTATAATTGCACGCTTGTTAATAATTATGAGAAAATAGTAGACCCTATAACAACATTCGTCAATAATGATGCATTTTTTTGGACTCCAAAGCAACTACGACCTTTAAACATATTAACAAGGTAATGCGCCAAGATGTGGCTCTAACTACACTAGACTTCAAAAAAATATCTATTGTGGAATGTGATTCCTTAGGAAATTGCATACATAATTTTTTTATGCAAGAAGGAATACCCATTATTTTTTTAGGTCATCAAATCGAGGGAAAAAATTACACAAAATTATTTAGGAGAAGAAATTGATGGAAATAATACATGTCCTCAGGCAATGTTATACTTACATAATGGGAAGACACTTCAAGTTAAAAAAAATCATGATAGTCTTAAATACTCATTAGAAGAGAGATTATATTCAAAAGAGAAGAAAAAATAAATCACAAATAGGTTGGTTTGTGACTTTGAAATCATCTACAAAATAGGGAAGCATAATTTTGTTGCAAATGAGGATGTGGAGGAATTACTCCGAGCCATTTATATTACACAATCTTATTGGATAACTGAATCAAGCGATGAATGGAAGAATGGAAGAAATGTATGGACACTCATTCAAAATTTGCACCAAGATACGAGAGCATATAATGCATTTATCTCGAAAAATGATTCACTACAGTACAAAAATCACTTATATATATGTAGGAACTACCAACTCAAACAAAATGTCATTTTTGATGTTCCCTATAGGAGGGCACCCAATATTTTCAAAAACTTATCACATGGTCAATTTTTTTTTTGGGGGGGATGGCCTTAGACCCAATATTCAAAAGTTTATGGAATTTTGTTTTTCCAAAAAAATGAAGTTGATACAATTAAGACCCTAGGTATTTTACAACCATTAGTCATTCCAAGTGAGACGTAGGAGTAAATGTAAATGGATTTTATCATAATTCGTATCCAAATTCAAATGGAATATTTTCATCATGGTGGTAGTTGATGACTTACCAAGTATGCACACTTTTGTGCACTATCTCATCCTTTCAAATCCATTACAATCACTATTTTATTTGTGGAAATATTTCAAAATATACATGGAGACCCAAATATTATTGTAAGTGAAAGATATCCAATTTTGACTAGAAATTTTTGGACAAATTTTTTTTTTCTTGGTACTCAATGAGCTCATAGATAATCTTATCATCCTCAACCTCATGGGAAAACTGAGATAGTGGGAAAATGTTTTGAAGGATATATTTTTTGTTTTGTACCTAACAAACAAACACAATGATTCAAGTGGTTATTTTGGGAAAAATAGTAGTATACAACTTCCTTCCATACCAAAATAAAAATGACCCCATTTGTGGCACTTTATGGATATCAACTACCATCAGTGAGATTTCCTTTAAGAGACAATTCTAAGGTTCAAGGTGTGGGAGTGCACATTGAGCATCGGCAACAACTTCTCCAACTCTTAAAAGATAACTTGACTATGGCATAGAATTGAATGAACAAATAAGCATATCAACATCAAAGTGAAAGGTGTATTGACTAAGGAAATTTTATATTTTTATGGCTTGAACCATACACATAAATGTCCCTCAAGTAATCGAAAAAGGACAATAAATTCGGTATGTAGTTTCGAAGAGTGGGCTTCATCATGCCCCTCTTTAGAATAATGTTTGCATGTAGTTTTCTCCCCTTCTTTCTTGATGTTTGCATTCTTCTTTCCCTTCCATTTTCCTCTGTTCTCTTTTCCCTTACACTTGAATGGCTTATTATTACTACCCTGTTCCTGAATGTTCTTTCCCATTGCTTCAAGATGCATGGCTTGCACACATACTTCATCTAAGTTGTTTGGGTTAAACATAAGGATAGTATGTTTCAAATAGGAATGTAAACCCCCAATTTATTTCAAGAGTGTGTCTTGTGAATTCAAGTTTACTCCTAACATCAAAGCCCTCTTTATAACTCTTGAGTGTACCCTTGAACTTTTTGGCCTTTCAGTTGGCTAAAGTTTTTCCAACTCATTACTGCTTTTTGCATATAGGCTAATAGATAAAACTGTCTTTTATTGGAATAAATGAATTAAACCCAAGAAATGGATATCTTACCATGAATTTGCATTTCCTCTTGAGTCTTTGCCTCCCACCAAACTAGTGTTGCTCCTTATATCCTTAATGAAGCTAACTAGATCTTTGTGTCATCCTATTGTAGATTATGAATTTTGCAATATACTACCGATTGACGGATCCAATTGTCTAACTTATTTGCATTTACCTCACCATTTTACATGGGAAGTTAAAACTTGATGTCCAAAGTTGAATAATGGAGTTTTTCCTTTTGGGATTTTTAAATGAGTATGGGTGGTTTTGTGGTGGATGTGGAAGATGAAGATGCTGATGAAGATTATGAGGATGAGGATGGTGGAGATGGAGGTGGATTTCCTCCACTTTCTTTTGAACTCTTCTCTTAATCCTTATTACCATCTTAAGATCCTTCTCCATGTGGAGGCTTAGAAACTTCTACTACTCTTTCTGCAGTGAATGCATCAAAAATGATTTTAACCATTCTTTGAATTTATTTGAAGTCTCTCTTGACATCCTCTTCTTCTGAATTTCCATGAGTCTCTCCAACTACTGAAATAATGGATAAATATTCAAGCTCAACCTATGATGCTTGTACCTCTTTAATCACTTCAGCTTCTTGTGAAATTTGTACCTCTTCAATATCAACTATTAGAGATAGAAATTTAGGTGCTTCAAGTGCAGCTTTAAGTGGAAATCTCAGTGAAGATGATTCTCTCTTAGCTCTCTTTATTATTTTCCTAATCTCAGAACTAACAACCAATACCTTCCCTTCTCCTCTCTGCAACTTCAACCTTGTAAGCATCACAAAATTGAAACTATTAAAACCCTTCTTGCACAATATCAAGAAAAGAATGAAAATAACATTTGGCAACCTTGTGCTCTCATACCAACTTGATCTGAAATTGATTGTTAGTTATTTTTGTGCTAGTATCAGTTTTATAATTAACATGAAAGTGTTTTGGTTTGCTTCTTATACAAGGGTTTATACATGTGTTTATGATTGAAAATTCAATAAAATTGATGACATTAAATATATTTCATGAAGTTAAAAGCATGGAAACTCAATGCTGAACAACAACATAAAAAAAACATCAAGCACAAATAACATAGACAGATACACAAGTTTTTGATGAAGGATTTCACCCCTCCTCAGCTACATCTCCTTGGTTGAGCTTCATAATGTGAGCCTTTGTATTAGCTTCAATTGTACAGTTTTTTTTTTCACAGTCCCATGTTACCTCTACAATCTACTCCAATGGCTCCAAAATATCAAAATCTACCAAGAATGACTCTTCATGAGCCAAAATTGGTCGAAAATTGCTTGAGTTATGCAAAAACCAAATTTTCCTAGTTTTTCTCCACCAATTCTTGAAGTCCATGAGTTAACTCCACTAAATGTGGAGCTTCTCAGCATTCAGCAGGTCTACTAAACCTCCTGCTAAGATAAGTACACACTTAGTAGTGGATAAGTACGAGTTAAAGCAGGATTAACGACATGTTTAATGCTAATCAGGCTTTATCACAAATTGTGGATTATCATGGTTAAACCACAAATTCACTTTATTAAATACATTCTAATCCCATTTTAATCTCCCGCAGGATCTATCTTGGGTCACGGTCTTCGGCGCTTAGACATGTGGGAGGGGGTTGGCCCCTCCGGACCCCCAACTCGGGGCTCTATTAATAAGGACTTGTGGTATGATTCATTGGTCGGCACTAATGTTATTTTCGGGGAGGTCGTCGGGTCGAACCCAACATCCACCCATTCGATAATAACATTTTGTTGAGCATAATTTTGGTTCAGACCATAGTTAATAACTTTGGTTTAAAATATATGTTGATATAATGTATGCGATATATATATATATATATATATATGTATGTATGTATTGTGACATGACTATAATTCAAACATTGCATTCGAACTTGCATAAAAATTAATTTCCTTGAAACCTTGCCATTGGGGAGGGCATGTGGAAGCCTTTGGCTGTGCCATGTGGCTCTTCTCCATTGGCCCAAAAATTCCACCATTAAAATAATATCCACCATGGAAGATATTTCAAACTTAGGAATAGGAGGAAAAATTCAACTTCCTCAACCAACATTGGTGAATGTAGTGATGACACTTGTCACAGTGTCACTAGCTTAAAATTGGAGAATATTCCCTAAAGATTCTTGAGGTGCTGACTCGACTGCCAAGTCATTAGTCTCTCACTCTTCTGCACACTTTTACCTGTTTTAGAAAAAGAACAGGAGACCATAAATTACTCATACAAACTTAGATTTTGATGAAACGAGTTGCGTTGGAATCCTTGTGATGAGCTCTATCCGGTCATTCTCCTTTTGAGCATTTTTTATCACTTTCATTTTTTAGCTAAATATTGAGCCTCTCATCAGTAGGGGAGACTGAGATCCACTTTATGGTTATTGTAAGACATTATAGGCATGGTATTATTGCATATTTGGAAGAAATATATCAATATGAGAAACAAATTCTAGGTTCATATTATACTTTGGAATATTGTGTTCATTGATTACCTTTTTATTTCCAGATGTCACATTGAAGCACATAAACCACTTGTCACATCAAAGGATAAAACTGAATGGCTACGATAATAGATGGATTGTCAAGATTAATTTCGAGAGTATTTATTTAATTCTTCTCACAATAGAAATACCTTAATTTAAACATTATTTATTTACTTGTTCTCACAATACAAATCCCTAGTTCTCAATAATTTTTAGGTCACTACGATACGTTTTTATCCCACATATTGTTATTGTTGTGCCCTTACATTATTGTTGTTATGTAAATCATAATTATTTTTTGACATAGAATGAAGGTCTTATCATTTGAATCATCCAATAATTGTTCATTTATGTGATGTAAAATAAGGTTTCCCCCTTCAAGTGACTTATTATCAAGTCGTCAATCTATCTCTTTTTTTTATGTTTATACCTTATTTTTATTTTTTATACAACAGGAAGTAATATTTTAGGATTCTTTGGTTGATATGGTATTATGGCAGGCTTGTTAATAATTATGAGAAAATAGTAGACCCTATAACAACACTAATAAATAATGATGCATTTTTTTGGACAACAAAAGCAACTACGATCTTTAAACATATTAAGAAGGTAATGGGCCAAGATCTCGCTCTAACTACACTAGACTTTACAGAAATATTTATTGTGGAACGTGATACCTTAGGAAATGCAATTCATAATTTTTTAATGCAAGAAGGAATACCCTTTATTTTTTAAAGTCATCCAATTAAGGGAAAAAATTACACCAAACTATTTAGGAGAAAGAATTGATAGAAATTATTCTTAAATACTTCTTGGAAGAGAGATTATATTGAGAAGAGAAGAAAAATTCAATCACAAATATGTTGGGTTGTGACTTTGAAATCATGTACAAAATAGGGAATCATAATTTTGTTGGAGATGAGGATGTAGAGACATTACTCTTAGCCATTTCTATTATCCAACCTTATTGGATAACCGAAGCAAGGGATGAATCGAAGAATGACAAAGATGTATGGACACTCATTCAAAAGTTTCACCAAGATACGAGAGCATCTAATGCATTTATTTCGAAAAATGTTTTAATATGGTAAAAAGATCACTTATATATATGTGGGAACTCCCAACTCAAACAAAAATTCATTTTTTATGTTAGCTATAGGAGGGCACCCAATATTTTCAAAAAATTACCACAGGATCAATTTTGTTTTTTTTGGGACAGCCTTAGATAGGATATTCAAAAGTTTGTGGAATTTGTTTTTCCAACATAATGAAGTTGAGACAATTAAGACCCTAGGTATTTTACAACTACGATTCATTCCATGTGAGAGTTAGGAGAATATTTCAATGGATTTTATCATAAGTGGTATCCAAGTTCAAATGGAATATTCTCATCATGGTGGTAGTTGATGACTTACCAAGTATGCACACTTTTGTGCACTATCTCATCCTTTCAAATGCATTACAATCTCTAATTTATTTGTGTAAATATTTCAAAAGATACATGTCGACAAAAATATTATTGTAAGTGAAATAAATCTTGTTTTTACTATAAATTTTTGGACAAATTTGTTTTTTTTTATTGCTACTCAATTAGCTCATAGATAATATTATAATTGAGATAGTGGGAAAATTTTTCGAATGATATCTTTTTTGTTTTGTACGTAATAAACAAACACAATGAGTCAACTAATTATTTTGGGAAAAATTGTAGTATAGCACTTCCTTCCATACCAAAACAAAAAATGACCCCATTTATGGAACTTTATGGATATCATCCACCATCCATGAGATTGCCTTCGAGAGACAATTATAAGGTTCAAGGTGTGGAAGTGGACATTGAGCATCAACAACAACTTCTCGAACTCTTAAAGGATAACTTGAATATGGCATAGAATTGAATGAAACAATAGGCATATCAACATCGAAATGAAAGATGTTTTGACCTACGAAATTGGATATTTTTATGGCTTGAAACATACAAAAAAATGTCCCTCGAGTAATCTAAGAAGGATAATAAATTATCACCCAAGTACTATGGCCCTTAAGAGGTGTTACAAAATATTAGTGTTATGAAAAAGAAATTGGGGCTACTTGCATATTTGTGAGTAAACCTAGTTTTTCGTGTTTCATGCCTAAGAAAGGTTAACTTGAAAAGGAAGCAAAAATAATATTGGGCCTTAAGAAATCATGCAAACACGAATCCAATAGCTATATAATATCAATATTAGTATATAGCATTAAGTGGAATAACTTACCTACTTAATATTCCACATGGAAGAATGAGTATTTTATACAAAAACATTCATAATTAAGGACGCCACTTTTTTGAATGAGAGATGCATGTTAGCTCCCAATAATACTAATGTAGCCCCCATATCATTATTGTTGTTCCACATAGAAGCCCACGATTGTTATTGTTGTGACTTTATATTATTATTTTTATGCAATCCCTAATTATATTTTGACCCTTTAGAGTCCTATTGGGTCTTATAATTTCAATCATTTAAGATTTAAAAGAATATTGAGCTTCTTATTATCAAGTATATGATATAATTTTTCTTATGTTTCTCAGTTATGTTGATATTGACACATAAAAATAATTATATAGGGATTATAAAGAAAGTAAAAGTAAAGTAATCTTAAGACAAAAAAATTGATCGCTTAAACCAAAATGTTACCTTAAGTAAAATAGAGAACATGGATTCCATGTTTGATAATTAAGAAAAATCTTTCACCATTAATCACATGAAAAATATTTTGTGGACACCCTTACAACCATAACTGTGGTTCTTGGTCAAGATAAGATGGAGAATAAGATCTTGGCACCATTACTCCCTAATTGAGTGAGGGAATCACATTTTATAATTTAGTTTGACTTTATTAAAGTTGTAACCCATTTTACCACTTTTTTCTCTTAAAATTACTCAAAAAAACAAATAATAAATTATAGTAAAATAAAATAAAGTAATGATTAAAGCTCATTTGGTCATGTAGCTCAACCAATATTTCCTTCATGAGAAGGCATTCTCCAACCAATATAAGGAGCATAGCTACTTGCTAAACTGTTGTATGACACTTACTATTCTAGTGGGACATAGTCTAACTTATACACAAAATGACATTTTTGAGATGATTTATTGTAAATTTTAAAATTTGTTTAATTTATAGAATTCAAGTGCTCTAGAGGATTTTAATGTGCTAAATCCATTTATACATTCAAAAAATTATCTTAAACAATAAAAAAATAGTATCCCAAGATTCTAGTGAAAAAGGTACTAATAAATAATGAACAAAGTTGATTGGGTCAAGTAACTCATGACTATATTCTGGCCTCCTCCATGAAACCCTCCACATAAATCTTTCCTAAATTAAAAAAAAATTATATTTCTTGAAATAATGATATTTTATTATGACTAGCTTATCAAACCTAAAGAATATTAAATAATTATAGTTTATTTGGTCAAATACAATAAACCCCTACTCATAATTTTTTCCTAATTTCTAGAAAAAAAATATTAAAATAATCATTTTTTTATTATGTGTACCATATCAAACATAAGAACTATTAAATAATGACCCGTCGTGAGGCCAACTTTTCTTTGACTTGGTCAAGTGAGGCCTAAATAAAGTATTGTGCAAACCAAGACATTAAAAGCTCAAAGTAACCGTTAGGGAGAAGAGGATAGGTAATAGGGGTGGGGATTGATTTGGTCAAATAATAATATTTTAATTTCTAAGATTTATCTGATATAACTTCTATTTTACCTATAAATTGAAGAGGTTCATGAGGTTCTTTCTAATAGTGACGCTCGCTCTTTTCACTTAAGAGGAATTTGTTTTCTAAGTTTAGAAGGTTGATTTAGGAATTTGTTTTCTAGGTTCAAGGTTGAAGATACTAGCAGAAGGATCCACTTTTCAGGTAAGCTGATTTAGGAATTTGTTTTATACTGTATTTATTTGTCAATTTAATAATGGATTTTATTTAGGAATTTAACATTTATTTCTTATCTTGTGATTTTTCCATTATATCTTTAGTTTTGTTTACAATCATTTTAGAAATGATGCATCCTTTGTTGGTTGTGGTTAGTTCTAGTGGTCAGGGGCAGGTATTATTTGTTTAGTAATACATATGTAAATCATCTATTTGGCAGTACTCTATATTAGATATCCAAAATATATATGATACAAATCCATACAATGAAGAGGAATAACGACATCTAAATATTTGTTGGGACATGGGAAAAGGCCACCATGGAAGCTTACAAACCAATGTTTTTTTTTTTTTGGAATTTTACTTTTGCCCATATAATTTTAGAAGGTTGTATGCATTTTTTTTTTTTTTAGATCTACAGGAAGGCTCAGGCCCAGGTTCAAATCCAACTCTCTTCCACTATAAACCTAGGCTACTTTTTCCTGAGCACTACCACTATACAACTAGGCTATAGGATTTTTCATGAGCACGTTCAAATCCAACACTATAAACTAGGCTATCTGCTTTTTCCGGAGCGATGCCCAGGTTCAAATCCATATTTTTTTTTCTTTTTTTTAGATTTAGGGGAATCACTCGAGGCCTAGTTTCAAATCCAACTCTCTTCCACTATAAACTTTTTCCGACCTATGACGAGGTTCAAATCCAACACTATAAACTCAGTTATCTACTTTTTCCTTTTTTCCCGAGGTTCAAACAACTGCCACTTCAAATCCAACTCGGTGGCCACTATACACTTAGGTTATAAGCTTCGCCACTATACTCCGAGGTTCAAATCCAACACTGTAAACCTAGGCTATCGACCTTTTCGTGAGTGAGGCCTAGGTTCAAATCCAACTAGCTGCCACTATACACCTAGGCTATAGGCTTTGTTCAAATCCAACACTATAAACCTAGGCTATATGCTTTTTCCTGAACCTAGGCTAGGTGCAACAACCTGCATTTAACTTATGCCTTAGAAAGAGCCAAGAGGTTAGCTATGGGGCTACCTACTCTTCTATCTAAGACACAAGAGACATATGTCTCCAAGGAGGTGAAATTCAACGCCTTGGTAGTTGTTGTACCTCCCCTTCACAGACTTAAGGTTGCATGCATATTACTCTCTATTGTTAGTGAGATGTAATGGCATTAATTTTACCCACTTTCGTGCAGCAAATTATGTAAGAGTTATGCATTGTGCGAATCTAGCTAGGTTTTAGCACCTCAGTGTTAACACCCATTATTGTTATTGTTGTGACTTTATATTACTATTGTTATGCAAGCCCTAGTTATATTTTGACCCTTTATAATCCTATATATACAAAGAGGGTGTTATGAGTTAGGGAATCACCTTTTATAAGTTAATTTCACTTTATTAAATTCATAAATCTATTTTATGACTTTTTTCTCTTAAAATTACTCATAAAAAAAAAAAAAAAAATTATAGTAAAAAATAATAAAGTAGTGATTAAAGTTTATTTGGTCAAGGGGGTAGTGAACAAAGATACCTCATGAATACATTCTAGGCCTCCTCCATGAAACCCTCCACATAAATGTTTCCTAATTTCAAAAAAAAAAATTTCTTGAAATAATAATATTTTATTATGGGTACTTTGTCAAACTAAAGACTATTAAATAATTATACTTGATTTGGTCAAATACAATAAACCCCTACTCATAATTTATTCCTAATTTCTAGAAAAAAAATCTTCAAATAATCATTTTTTATTATGTGTACCTTATCAAACCTAAAATCTATTAAATAATGACTTTCATTGATTTGGTCAAGTGAGGCCAATATTGCTTAGTCCCTTATATGGGTCAAAATAAAGTATTGTGCAAACCAAGAAATTAAAAGGTCAAAGTAACCATTAGGAAGAAAAGAATAGGTAATAGGGGTGGGGATTGATTTGGTCAAATAATGATATTTTAATATGTGGGATTTATAACATATAACCACTATTTTACCTATAAATTGAAGAGGTTCTAGAGGTTCTTTCTAACATTAACTAAGTGCATATACTAGGGTAAGGCACTCTTTTTTCACGTAAGCTGATTGAGGAATTTGTTTTCTAGGTTCACAAGGTTGAAGATACTAGCAAAAGGCTTTCCAAGTAAGCTTATTGAGGAATTTGTTTTATATTGTATTTATTTGTCAATTTAATAATGGATTTCATTTAGGAATTTAATAATGGATTTTATTTAGGAATTTTTGAAAAGTTGTTAAATTTATAGAATTCAAGTGCTCTAGGGGATTTTGAAGATGCTAAATACATTTATACATTAAAAAATGTATTTTAAACAGTAAAAAATCACATTATTGCTTGAAATTGTATCTCAAGATTGAATAAAAACTCATATACAGATTTTTCAAACATATAGATGATGAAAATCCATTATATCAAAGTATTGAATGATGTACCTTTATCCAATAATTTACCATTCCTTTGAACTTTTTTTGAATATTACTTATTCAGTTTAATTTTATTAATTGTGTACTCTAAAATAAATTATTATTTTCATGTTGAAAATACCTAAGATAATGCTCCTTACCTGAAGGAGGCTACCAGGCTGACACTAAGAAAGGTGTGTACTTCTTGGAAAAATTGTAAGCAACAAATTATTTTCGGTATCCAATCAAATTCCAATTCGAACTGTATGATTATGTTATAAACAACCATTGAAAACATTCTAGTAAAGTATTATATTTTATTTTATATTTACAGGTAATTAATAAAAAGAAGTTAATTTGATTTTTATAATAAAATTTCGATTTTCATTTTAGGTAAAACCAAGATGACGCTCCGTAGGTCAACGAGGCTGGCACTGAGAAGACAGGAGGATATGCTTCGCCATCTCCCAAAAGATTTAGTTAGAGAGTGTTTGCTGAGAGTGCCGTACAAATCGCACTCGAAGCTCAAGGGTGTGTGCAAAGAATGGAGAGACATAGTGAAGAACCCACAGTTTTACCAGCAGCGGAGGAGCAGTAGAACAACGCAGCAGTTTATTTGCATGATTCAGCGCAGCGGAGTGTTGGTACTGGACCCGCTTACCTGCAGTTGGGCAACACTACCTGACTTTCCCGGAATGATTCCTTCTTTCTCTACGTGCACTTCCGTTAATGGGAAGCTACTTGTCATGGGCGGATTCCATCCACAGACATGGGAAACCATGAATACAGTTTACATCTTCGATTTCATGTCTGCCGAGTGGCGACGTGGAGCCGACATGCCCACCACTATCTCACAGTCCGTCTTTCATTTTTATAAACTAGGAATTCAAAAAATCGAGCATGTTCCCTTGTTTCTAGACTCAATTCTAGGGCTAGAGGGATCACTCTCTATCCGCGAAGGGGATTTTGTTTGCTCAAACAAGTTGGCGAACATATAAAGGTGTGTGTCATCATAGGTTGTTCGTTTATAGTTTTTCAGGTGTCCAACTTGGTCGTATTTATTTCTCTCGCTTTTTATCTCGATTTGACTATTTTAAGCCACTTCACCTATTCTTAGAGTGATAAGCCTGTCTTCCCTCAACTTCCTTTTCTCCATTTTTGGGTTTCCTTACTCGCCATGTTGTTTTCTCGATGGGCCGCGCCGATCGGGTGGGGGTTTCCTATGCCACGGGTGATTTCCTTGTTCAACACACATTACTACCAAATAGTCACACCTAACTCGTACGTTTGGTTTTAGGCTCTTGTCTGAGTTTTCTCTGCGGCATCTTACCCTTTCGATTGGTTTTCCTCTCTTGGATTACTCCAATTTCCATTTCTTTTGGCTTCCTGCCTCTTTCATTCCTCGTTGATAATCTCTCATCCGATAAGTGTGGCTTTTCATCGTAGGGTTTTTAGGTGTCGTTGATTTCTAATTCAACCACATGTTCGCTGAGTATCCAATCCGTGTATGAGTCAGTTTAGTCATCCGTCTTTTAACCTTGTTATCCGATCGCTCGGTCTCTCTTTTCGATTCTATGTGTTGTTGGATAGTTGAACTGCTTTTCTGGTGTCCACTTGACCATCCATCCATCACCCTGATCATAGATTACATTGCTCACTGAGTCGATTTGAAAGTCCTCTTTCTGCATGAAGGAATGCACGTCTGGTTTTGAGTGTGTTTTACGTTCGCTTTGGATTGGTCTCTTCGTGTTTTGATCATTTCATTCAAATTGCTCAAAGCTAGTGTCTGTTTTGTCCTTTTGGTATAACGCTACATTATTGCTCCTTTCATACGAAAGAACAAAATTTGCATTTTTTCCTCTTTGATTGAAAATGAAAAGTGCTCTTTTTCATTAGTAGGTTTCTTCTTCATTAGAAAAGTGAAAAATAAGAGAATCATTTTTTGTTTTGCCTTAGCTATGTTAGTAGCATGAAGGAAGTCTTATTCTTGCATTCGATTGATTGCTACTTTGTTATGAACCTCTGTCCCTCTCTTAACTAGCTGTTCATCGAATTGAAATGATATTCTTTTGTTCATATAGTCGTGCATTAGATATTTGAGATCCCATTCGGTAAGGCCTTGAAACTACATAATTTCAAGATAAACTTTAAAATGAACTCAATCTACCTAAGGAAGCATTGAAACTTAATGCTCACACTTAGGGGTCTAGGTTAGTGACGTGTTCCGGCGTCGTTAAACCTAGCAGTTGTCGCTCGCCATCTTGTTAGACCCGACAAATCCTCTCTCGTTAAAAGAGTGATATCCCTAGTATCATAAGGATATCTAGAAAGAAATGCATTTGCATGTAGACCATTTTCTCTAGACTATTTTGCTTAAGAATTACTAATTAACTATGAAGAGATGCTCCTACCTAAAGTCCAACACTTTCTTGGACTTCAATCCAGTCATTCTAGAAGGTATCGATCTAGCATATAAGATCTGAAATCAAAGACAGGCAAACAAAGTCAAAATCATCTGCAAAATATGATAATTCGAAAGCAATAATCTATCTTAGTGATCAAGGAATCTAAGAATTAAATCATTCAAAAGATAGATGAACAACTTAATGAGAAAATATAATCCATTTGTATTAAATTTGAATATAAAAGAAGAAACCTTACAACCTTGACACCTTGATGTTTGTACAGGTTATTCCGGGGTCCCAAAAAGTCGTTTTCCTCAGTTTAACAAGACTCCAACTCTCTTTATTAGCATAAGGCTATGGCCATGAGTATGTAATCTTTCTCATGCCAATGATGCAGAATATGGAGAGTTTCTTGAACTATACTCGTAAATTACTTTCTCCAAAGAAAGAAGCAAGTATTTTCTAAAAACTAGATCCACTATTCTTCAAATCAAGAAGTACTAAGTACCTATTTACCATCTACTAACTACCCTTGATACTGAAACTTGGTCTCAATTTATAGCAGAAGGGAGGTAGTTTCAGCGCCAAAAAGGAAGGGATAAAGCCCTCTCATCATGGGATTTCAGCTCCAAAAACCAAGGGATAGCTCCATTTATGAAGGGATAAAGGTTCATGAATGGAAGGGACGAAGCTTGACCAGATAACGCTTCTAGAAGGCCCCAGCTGGGAGAATATTCGACCCGCTGGGTTTCTAGAACTTACTTTTCTCTTTATTTTATCTTTTATGGGGGTTCGCAGTTTTAATGCGCAGAACGTGCGAGATATGTTGCAGGTTTTATAGCAATAAACCGTGGTACCGTAGGAAATGGCTAGGAAAAGTGTGGAGTTAGGATTTTTAGAGTTTTAACAAGCTTTTTCCAAATTCCAAGACTTGATTTAGGAACTTTATGATTTTGGACCTCCAAGGGAGCAATAAATAGGTAATGATGAACCCATATAGACAACTAAATGTCATGGTGACAAATTTTTAGTGTAACAGATTGCCCCCTAAAGTGCGAAGTCTGAAGAGTTTTGAAGAGTGAAGTGCTTTATCATTTTGAGGATCGGGCTGCAGGCGCACCGGTTGAAACCCTGAAAAAACATTCAATGCAAGCATATATATATATATATATATATATATGTGTGTGTGTGTGTGTGTGTGTGTATGTATATCATCGCTGAGGTAGGTATTCCCATACTCAAATCAAAACTAACTACATGTTCTGATACATAAATGATTTTAGAATTACATGAAATAGTAGACACATCATCGACACAACCATATGTTATAAGTATTCTACTGTATGATGAATAATAAAACTCCTCGCAGCCTGGATGGTGGAAACTAGATCCAGGGTCTTGATTCCTACTTCTCGAAATAGTACAATTCTATCCATGCGATCGATTGTGTCGAAGTCGAACATGATAGAAACCACTTGATTACTAGTCAATGATTTGAATTGTTAACAAGTGTGAGAGAAACCACTAATAATGACAATGGCTCTCAAAGTACTCATTACAATCTATAAAATGTGAATTTGTGATCTGAAGTCGAACATTTCATAGAATCATTCGACCGATGGTCAATGATTCAACCTATTGTCGAAGGCGAGAAACCTGCCATTAGGGTATGCAGATCCCAAGATACTGATAGGATTCTAGATCAACTTTCTAGATGATGAGTTGTCGTCGATAGAAAGTGACCCGTCATAGGAAAGCCCACGACACGAAACCATTAGATCAAGTTTTGAAGAAATTTTTACCAAGGACTGACTCAGGGATGGTCAATGCAAGTAGAGACAAAATGTTTGAAATGAATGGTTTATTTAACTGATATCTTGAACACATAACGACACTATAGATGGTTTGGTGACGATTGAACTAAAGCTAATACCCAGAAATCGGCTGAAGACTTTCAATGTGGTTTGATTAATTGTTGGCCAAAGGATTTTCCAAACCCAAACATGAATGTGACAAAAGTGTCGTGTTCAAGAGTGGTATACAACTTTTTGAAACGAAGTGTGACAACTGGATTCATTTTCTCTCTTTTTCCCCCACCATTTCTGGCAAGTACCTCTTTATTTTTGACAAGCTTGAGGAGGACATTTGCTTGTTATATAAGCTCATCCTTTGGATGAGTCCAACTTAGTATTAAAATCGAACCCTAAGAAGGAGTGGTTCGTTCTTGTTTATAATTTATAGGTCCTTTACTGTTAAGTTTTAACGAGTCCAATATAGGTGAAACTTGGTGTTTTTCAATTTTAGGGAGTCATAAGAAAAACTTAATAAAACTCCGTGTGTGTACTTTTTTGTAAATTTAATCTGTCAAGCCCGAAAAGGGATAAAATAATGCAGGAGAGAACTCTATTGACCATGATTAGTCAACGTATACCTTTTTCGTAAATATTCCATTTCAGTCCGGAAAAGGGGTAAACTTATATTGAAGGGACGACTGTTCATTTCCTTTAACGAGTTCGAATAGTCAAGTACTCGGTGATCTTTTCATGTTTAGAGAGTCTAAAAAGGGCATAAAAGAGAACTCCAGGGTTTTGCTTTTTCGTAATTTTCAAGAGCCCGAAAAAGTGATAAAAGTATACCCATCATCAAAATAATCCTTTTCACCTGACAATCCTGTTTTTTGCACATAAACTCGAAAAATTAAACATATATGTTTCCAATAAGTAAAAACTTTCGAAAAATAACTTTTTAAAGTGGAAAATAAATAAAATAATATTTTATTTATTCAAAAAATCTTATAAAAAGTAGTTTAACAAAGTCATTTTCACTTTTTGTGTTCAGAATTGAAAATTGAGAGCTTTGGGCAAGAAACATTCCGGAGGTGATAACGGGAGAACCAGCCACTCAAATCAAAATATGTCGAATCCAGGTAATCCACGACACTTTTCTCTTCATTTTCATTCTCTTTTTTAGTTTTTAAATTCATTTTTTTGGGGGCGGGGGGGGGAAGGTTCAAAAATTCGCTCACGGGGGTTCGCGGGTCAGCCATTTTTTATGAAGGATGCGTGCGGGATCTGCACTGTCTTTATATAAAAATTGCAGGGGCGCCGTAAGAAAATGAAATTGAACAATTCTCTCAAAAATGGATAAATTTGTTTACTTTAATAGCTTCTAACCATTAAATGCGTCCATTTTCAGGTTATTTGCACAATGTTGGAGTGGCGAGAACGCGAACATGAAGAGGTAGATGATATGGCCATGAATAATCCGGCCATAATGCATACTTTAAGAGATTGCAGTTTATACAAATTATGGGCCATTCAGGGCATGAGGGCACAGGTAGAGCTAATGACCTGGCTAGTGAATAAATGGGACGTTCAGGAACAATGCTTTATCATTGGAGATCACAAGCTAGAAATTGAGCTTGAAGATATCTACTTCCTCACCGGTTTACCCAAAAGAGGTGAACCAATCTCTTTGTTCGAGGCTAGGCAAGGTGGCCAACCTATCAATAGATACAAACAAGAGTTTTGTGATGAGGAAACTGATCCCAAAGATAACTAGATAGACATAAAAAATATCATACGTCTTGATCTGAAAGTCATTGCATTTACTGTTACCAGATTATGTGGGAGTGCATCTCTACACGTGGCTACCAAGTCACATATGCAGACAGATATTGAATGCTACAGAGGTACAATCTTCAATTGGTTTGAAGGGGTGTTGACCAACATGAAGGTTCAACTGACCAGAGTGAAGAACTCAAAGTTGAAAAACTTTTGGTATGGATCGATCTTAGTATCTTCCGCTTTGGAGAGGATTTTGTCTCTTGCCCCTCAACTGATCTCTATTGATCCTGGTGAACTCAGAGAGCCTCACATGGTGCGTTGGATTGCACTAATGGCTCATCATGGTGGAGACGGTTGTACAGTAGTTCAGTTTACTCCATCATACTTTCGTTGGTTAGAGAACCAAATCTTTGCTATCGAGGATTTCCCATATGTAGGCATAGACTTTCAAGGAGACCCCGAGAGGTCCTTACCTCTAGTGACACAATGGGATGAGTTAGGTAATTGAATTATTTTGATGTCTTTTAATTCTAATTTTTATTTGTTTTTTAATCGTCTAATACTGATAACAAGAATTCAAATGCAGACGTTGGTCCACGAAGACCAGCCAATATCCACCACTTCGAGAGAAAGTGAACAGATCCTATTGCACCGCCAGAGAACTAGGCAGCAGAGATTCTCATTGATTTAGAGCAGAATCTAGAGAGGTTGACTAGAGACATCCAAGAGACTACGATGGATGATATTCCACTTCGTCTCCAAAGGCATGTCATTGGCGTTCCTAGCCAGTTTCGGAGATATCTGCGTAGAGTGGCGCGGGCGATTGTATATTATCATGATCATCACCACGGATAGTGGAGGATCATCGTAGACTATTGTATTTTTTTTTTTGTATCACTATCTTTCAGATCATAAGGTGGTTTAAACCTATGGTCCTAGATGATGTAATATTTTTTGAAACACAAACTCTATCTATGATATGACTACTTTTGCCAGCTATCTTGTTCAACACATATATAATGTTGTTTTAATTTAATTTTAATGTCACAAATGTCTATTTATAACATTATTAGCTAATGCATCATCTAATGTATTTAATATTCTTGGAATGCGTTGATATTCGATGTAATCAAATTTCATTTCCAAGAGACGAACCTTCAAAAATAATCTCAGTAACACTGGATTTTTAATTGTGTATACTGTGTTTAAATGTAATACAATGAGTTTTGAATCTAACCTAATAATCAAACGTCGAATGCAAAATGAAATGGCATCAGATAATAACTCAACCACTATGCTATATTCTGCCACATTATTCGTTGTTTGACAAAGGCTTACCCCATGCATAGAAATTAACTCATCGGTGGGTGAATATATAACCCAGGCCGTGGAAGAGATATTTTGTGTACTACGATAGGCATCATTAGCAAAACAAATGTATGCTTGAAGGGACGTCGACATCTGCGATATCAAGAGTAATCAAGATAAGAAGGAATAGTAGTCAATGCAAACTTAAACTAGACACACTCATCTAATATAAAGCAACTAATCTTAGAAAAATAACTAATGTACAAGTATGATCTTCACACAGAAATCAAGCATAATATCTCTTCAGATAAATTCCATTTCTGGGTTTATCTAAAGAGACCCTGTCATAATCAATCAATTTGTAAGCCCCTTTTGCAAGCACTCGCTTGACAATATAAGGACCATGCCACATGGGTTCAAATTTTCTAGCTCTTATTTTATCGTTAGCTTGGTCATATACCAATACTAGGTCACCTTCTAAAAAAACATGAGGTGTAACACTTCAGTCGTACTGAGCTTTAACGTGTTTTTTATGAGCTTTGGCTGCTAATGCAACGATGCGCTGAGTCTCATATAATTGTGCTAGGTACAAAAAGTGTTTTCCCTCTTCAGAAGAGGCTGGTAGTAACTCTATGGCTAATTGGAGTGATGGTATTTCGCATTCAATCGGTAACACAGCTTCTAAACCGTAGACTAGTTGAAACGAAGTTAACCCTGTTGCAGTTTTTGCTGAGGTTCGATATGCCCAAAGTGTTGAGAAAAGCATAGTATGCCAATTCGATTTATGAATTCTGATTATCCTTTTAATCATAGTGGTTAAAAATTTATTGACGGCTTCAACCTGACCATTAGCCTGCGGATAATATGGAGTAGAGCTATCATGGTTTAGGCCAAGTTGGTCGAAAAGTTCAATCATCATGATGTTTTGAAAATGACTCCCATGATAAGTAATGATAGCTTGGGGTACACCGAATCGAGAAATCACGTGATTGAATACAAATGTAGCTGTAGTTTTTCCATCTGTCGCAAATGTATACATCGCCTCGGCCCATTTGGTAAAATAATCTACTGCGATAATAATATACCCATGCCCCCCGGCCGAGTGAGGGTTACATGTAATGAAATCAATGTCCCATTTTGCAAAAGGACCGACAACAATTATAGGGTGAAGAGGAGCTGGTGGTGCACGCATTTTTTGATAAAAAATCTAACAGTTGTGGCATTTTCAGACCGCAAGAATGCAATATTTGAATAACAAAGGCCAAAAATAACCAGCGTGCAATATCTTTTGGGCTGTGGCATACCCAGACATATGACCGCCACATGCTCTAGAATGGCAGCCATTTAAAACTCGTTCAACCTCTTCATAAGTTAAAGATCTTTGAAATACAGAATCCGCACCGCGACGATAAAGCATGTCTCCAAAAATATTGTATTGCTGAGATTGGTAACGGATCTTTCATTGACGTGAACGTAAAGTTCAGGTCGAAAAGTTTGGGTTTGGAGAGAAATGATGAGATAAGGGTCTAACGTACTGATAAGAAATAGAGATTCATCAGTGATCAGATGCTCTACCACAGTTTCTGTCTCAGTATTCGGGAAGTCACACATAAGTTCGACCAACACCAGTGATTTCCTTGATTTAGATTTTTCAAATTCTAAATCAAACTCATAAAGGATAACTATCCATTTAGAGTATTTTCCCCTGAGCAATTGTTTAGTCAGAATATACATCATCGGGTTGCAGTTAGAGATCACAGTTTTTCTTCATAACAAAATGTAATAACAAAATTGTTGGACAGCTTGAACTATTGCCAAGGCCAATTTCTCCACATGCGAGTATTTAATCTCTGTTGGATTGAGATTCCGACTGAGATAGTAAATCACATGCTCGTTGTGGAATTCATCCTCCTGAACTAATACCATTCCAATGGTGGAATCAGAGGCTGCTAAGTATAAAAAAATAATTGCGGCCGTAATTTGGTGGATGCAATAATCTGCGTGCATGGGTCAACACATGTTTCAAAGCATTAAAAGACCGATCAGCGATCTTATCCAAAATAAAAGGAACATTCTGTTTCAACACTGTGTAAAACCTTTGTTAACTCAACATATTCGATAAATCTACTTAAAAGTTCGCTTTCCCTTGCAAACTATGGAGTCGCGAGCGTGGAATGAGGAGGTAAATTGATAATGGCCTCAACCTTCAAAGGGTTGACATGAATGCCTTATTTTGAAACGATAAATCCCATTAATCTACCATATTGTACATAGAAAACACACTTGTGGGGATTCAAGAGAATCTTTATAATACCTACATCTCATAAAATCACCATAAATGAGCAGGAAAATCTTCCCTCAGAAATGAATGAGAAGTAAAATCATCTAGATAAGGTTGAAAATGTGTTTAATGTCATGAAAATCATAGGAAATTTCCTTCCGAATTGTTTCCCCAAAGATTCTTCATTCCGAAAGGTATTTTACAATAAACAAATGTTCCCCAAGGATTGTAATATTCCAAAATTTGCATGCAAGAAATTGGAATATTATTCTTTGTCGATTTTCTTTAGAGGAGAATAAATGGGTAAGGAGGCCCCATGCATAATAAAAATCTCAATAAAATCCCTCATAGTATGAATGGGGATCATAATTGGAGCTACTTTTCACACCCTCATGTGTGAACATGATCATTTTCAAGTGGACAAGGTCAAGTTGACCAAGTCAATAGCGCTGGGATAGGAGGTGGAGAACATTTAGAGAAACATCACAGTATGAATGGGAAGAGGTTTCTTTGGTGAAGGAAACCCTAATGAGTGGGACCCATGGTGAGAGGGATCTCACATGTTTAAAAGGAGGGAAAGGCAACCATTGTTTCTCATGTTGAAGATTATTGATTTTATTGTCTATTCAGACTTTGTGCATTCTCCTACTGTTCAGTAGAGTTGCAGTGCTGCTTAGCACAAGGCATTCCTGTTTATGAATTCCTTCTCCTTTCAAGATAGGCCTCTTGATGGAGTTGCTCTTCATTTTCTCCACATTCAGGCTTGAGACCAAGCATCCTCCTTCAGCCACAGCGTTATTCCTGAAGTAGGATAATTCTGTGTTGCAGGGTGTTGCAGTGGAGGTTCTACAACACCACTCCATCAGCTATTTTTAGAGGAGGGAGTCTCTTTTCCTTTGGAGGATTAGTGAGGGATATTTTGAGATGATTCCCATCATCTTTGGCATCATTCCAACCATTTTTCATCACCTACAGTGCAATCCCTCTCATTGACTACGTGATTTTCATAGAGCATCTGTAGTGAGGGTTGCAGTATTGGTTTGGAGGGTCAGATATTCAGTGTTAGGATCAAACTTTCACTTGGAATATCCCTTGAGGAGGTCTATTCAGCTGGTGCATCATCTTCAACCTTCTTCATTCATTTCCAGTTTTTGAGTTGCAGCCACTACCCAGCAACTCCGACATTTCTGCAGAATTTCCATTTTGTACTTGTTTCATCCAATCCTTTTAAGGATTGTTGTATTATTGTTTTCAGGGTTTGAGAGCTTTATCCCCATTTATTTGAGCTATATATTGTCATATTCATGTATTTACATCATTTTTCAGCAGTTCTCCATAATAGACTGCACTGTCATAGCCAAGGGTTTAATATATGTAGCAATGTTCTTCCATTTCTTGTACATGTTCTGTTAAGACTTGTATTGCCTACCTTGAGTGACTCTTTCCTCAAGGGATTGTACTCTCTGCTGCTATATTATAAATTTTTTGGCTATTTACATCTTCATGTACTCAGAATTATAAAAATAATGTTGTCATTCCATTATATGTGCTTTCATTTGCTGCAGCCCCTTCATCGGGCATTTTCTCAAGATAACTAGGTGTTGGAGACTTGTTTAACCCACCTAGAGGGATTTCTTTGGAGCCTCATATTTGATTTAAGTCTTAGATACATTTATCTAAGGGATCCAAGTCTTGGTTTCAAATCTTGTAGCAGTCATTCCTGAAAAATGCGTTTTTCAGGCATGCCTTGCTAGTTGTTCCAGATTTGGAATATTACAATGGTATCAAAGCATCTTTCTTGCCTCAGCCTATGAGTCTCAGCCCAACAAGATAGAAGAAGATCTAGATGATGAAGAATATGAGCTTGATCTCATCAATTTTCAGAAATAAGGAGAGCCTCTCCAAGGAGGTCACGAAAAAGGAGAAAAAATAAGAGGAAGGACCATGCACTTCCTATTCTCATCAAGAAGAAGACAATGAGAATGAAGGATACTTGGATCATCAGATTCTAAATAATTACCTTGTTGAGTTCAAATCTCAACCTAGAACCTTCATGGAGACTCTAGCTTTTCCACAATTCATCTAGTGGAAGGAAGAGAAGAGACCATGCACCAAAAGAGAGATCAAAGGCAATAGATTCCTATTGTCTACATTTGATGGGTCAACTACAACAAGAGCTTGGGCAAGGAAGCTTGAGGCATTCTTCCTACTACATCCAGTGGTAGAGAGGGAGGTAGTAGAAGTTGCAGCACTGCACCCAGAGGGTGAAGCCAATGCTTGGTGGTTCAATCACTTAAGCCATACAAGAGTGACTTATCTTTCTGAATTCACTCAAGGGTTGATTAGAACCTTTGATGGAGAAATATCTGAGGAGAGAAGGCCCACACCACCATGGGAGGAGACATGTACCAGCGCTGTCACAGCCTTGGGAGAGTAGCCTTCTACATCTGCAAATGCGGCAGCCATTTCATTGGAGGAAAGAACTATTGAAACCTTACAAGGAGATCCCAAGTTCCATCAAGGTATGAATGAAGTTTCACTTTATATTTCAGAAAATTCATTTGAGGATTGTGGAAACTCACATTTAAATGACCAAGAATCAAAACACATTGCTAACCTAGAGCAGAAAGATTGCACTATGTTGTGCAACATGAGAAAATTCGAGGAAATAAACCATCATCCTCATGAGCTATTATTGGATTTCATATCACACTTGAGGTTGGGGTTTGAAGACTTGAAGGGAAGGATGGAAGATAGTAGACATCTTGAAGTGAGAAACCCTTTCTCCTTTCTAGATGAGCCTTTCTCAATGAGCACCTCTCAGCTCAAAGAGAAACTTCTACTTTCAGCAGATCCAAGACCTCATTGGTTTTGGGGGAATATTGATGAGAAGAATATCTCATGGAGAGATTTCATTAGAGGTGCAGTTCAACAAATCATGGAGTGCAAGGATTTTCTTCCTTTTTCACACTTGAATCTTCATGGATTCAAGGAGGAGCAGATAGAAGATGGAGGACATCTTTGGATGGATAACATCTCTCATGCTTGTGTTGGTCATTCCTTGAGCCACACACATCATGATGGGAGGTTTTTTCCTACCACCTATTTGGGTCCTTATAGGATCAAATTGATCCTTGAGAATATTTCATTTCAAAATCCCATGAAGTCCAAAGACAAGAATCTGATTTGGGAGGATGGTAGCTCTCATAGGAGGGGTGCCAAGATGAAGGATGGGAGGAGAAATTCACAATTGGGAGAGTGGATGTGGGTGAAGAGAAAGAAGCTAGTGAGCTACTTGCAACTTTCTGATATCGAGCAGCAGGAGGCTTGGCTGCGCTGGCTCCCCTTGAAGGAGTTTGGCCATCACTTGGCATTTCCTTTTCCTAAGAGGATGGGGATGGAGAAGAGGTGGCAAGATGCTTGCATCATTGGGAAGCATGGAGTATGGATGTAGGGTGTTGATATGACATTCATATCATTCATTGTTTCTTCATCACATGAGTTGTATGATGGGAGCATAAGGAGGCAGCAAGCACTTTTCTTGCTTGAGTTGCATTTGAGAGAGCAAGGGAAAATTTGCTCTCACTTGTTGTGTGATGTTGTAGGAGTAGAAGAAGGCTCTATCATAGTGCAAAGGGGCTACTCCTTGGCCTTGGATGATTTGGAAGAACTTCCATCTTGGGAGGTACTCCATATTTGCAGCAGCATTACTAGAGGAGTCTCTGACAAGAAGCATGTCAAAGAACACAGCTTTGTATTAACAAGAGCTTATTTGCATGAGCTCACAACGTTGTCACTTGGGAGTAGAGACTTATGGATGGAGTGTCCCCAGGATCACTTCACATTGGATTCACTTGGTGAACAAGGAGGAGGTGATGATGATAGAGTAGTATCTCGAGTCATTTAGTCAAATATCTTTCGTAATTGCAGACTCCGCACGCTAGTCATAATATTTCCTTACTCATTGATCGTATTTGTTCATAATCATCTTAGCAAGATCTAAAACAATTAATCAACCCATATCTACATGAAGACTTCATTTACGTACAATAGACAAATAGCATGAATAAACAGAACCTCTCGCAACAAGCTTCAAAAACCTCATTCACTACACGCACATTTTTCCGCAAAACTCGCGTATATATGTGCTTTACCGAGACGAAATAGTGTATAGATTTGTAAATATAAACTTTACAGAATGAACCAAACATCCATAGAAATTACCCATTTCTCTACTTTAACTTCAACAAACATGCTCTAGGTCATAGATCAAATCATCTCTTCAATGGATCATGCAATAGCATAGTCATTTTAAGTCTAGAGATCTTGATCCATCAATTTACCCAAGGGTGCATCATAACTTCATATTTATCAATAAAACAAAATTATTCCTATGTAGATCTACTTCAGAGAGAAGTATGTAGTCATAGCCCTTACCCATGCA
This sequence comes from Pinus albicaulis, assembly GCA_034641835.2. NCBI lineage: Eukaryota > Viridiplantae > Streptophyta > Pinopsida > Pinales > Pinaceae > Pinus > Pinus albicaulis. The sequence continues at coordinate 331,000 of JAXQQM020058972.1, forward strand.
CACCTTTGCACTATGATATTCTTCTCCTTTTACAGATTTAGCCTTTATTAATACCATGAGTCAAAACCACACAACAGTCGATGGTATTCTTGGACGAAGTCAACTAGATGACACAACGCTCAATACTATGGGCCAATACCATGGTAATGCCCCCTAGTATCTTCTTTTTAGAGCGGAAAAAGGCATACGCGACTTGGATTGTTCTTATTTGTGTGTATATGCGGCTTGGCCTGAACAAACCCACGTATATAATATTCAATACAAAAATTATCAAATGTTCTGTCATTCTTCTACTGGATATTAACCACTTCTTCTGATAGAATTCTGAGCTTCTACTGAAGACATATATTCCAAAATTATCAGATATTTTCCATCAAGGACAACATAATAAGTGTTGAACCCTTAGTTAAATCGAGAGGGGGGGGGTGAATCAGTTTAACACATTCACGTACTTTTAAAACTTTTTCATTAAAACTTATTTACACCTTTATTTCATGTTTAACTTAATATGTGAGTAATCTTAGGATGTGAGCAGCAAGCATTAATATAATGTAACAGTAGAATTAATATGAGAGAAGCAAGTATTAAGAAGATGATATGAACCATATCAACACATAAACATCATGCACAGGGACACCAGATATAAGTGGAAACCCATAAAGAAAGAAAACCACATCTTATTATTGTTTTGATGTAAAGGCAAGCTCCAACTCCCTCTCACCACTGATTTTCTGTAGGCTCCAACTCACAGGAGGTTCCTACCTCAATTCTAAAAGCTACAACTTGCAAGGAAGCTCCAACCCTCTCAATTTTCTGTAGGCACAACCGCCGTGAGGCTCCAACCCCGCCGTCAGTTACAACCGACATCTATCAAGCTACAACTCGATAGGGAATCTCCAACTTCCTCAATCTATCAAAATAAAACACTTGTTGATTTACCTTGACATCACCGTTCGAACCTTCTTCCGATATCCATCGCCTCTCATATCTACCCCACATCATCTCAAAGATTTTCTCTCGATTCTCTACTCTCTGTCTCTTCTCCTCTGCCTTACTACCATTTCTCGCATCTCTTACCTCACTCTCTAACCTCTTTATGCATATCAAGGTGATATCATTTATAGAGATTTCCTTATGACTGTTTGTATTCCTCAGGGAATTCGAAATTGATAGCCATACCTCTTAGCCTTATACCTTCTCATTTCTTTTCCAGCTCACTTAGAAAAATATAACTGTATGTACTAATTTTAATATTACAGTGGGATTTTGTTTTCTTCCAGACACTTGCCAATGCATCACAAACAATAAAAATCAATTACAACATTTACATTCACATTTTCGGTTACATAAAAAACAGTTTCACTCAGCCCATTTTTTGGTCTTTGGCTTTGCTGGTTTTGTCTTTTCTGCTGTTGTCAGGTAACTATCATGCATACGTTTGTTTATTGCTGCTTTGTGCACCTGCGCATGTACACCGGTCAAGCTCACAATCTCATTCCTGTGCAACACCTGTCAACACCTGTTCACTGCAATTTTGAATCTGTTGGATATATAACAGTTTTACTAGTTTAGTTCCCAATAACTCTCAAAGTCTTGTGCATATAAAAATTCCTTTCCAAAATTTGATCCAAGTTACTTCCAAAATCTGGGCAGTTTAACAATGGATTTCCTATGCTGACAATTTAATTAAATACCCCAAATAAAATTAGAGTCTGGCAAATTCAATGAAATATCTGGCTTACTTAAAGTTTCAAATCTGAGATTTAAATTAAAACTCTCTGATGGTCATAACACAGCAATCTCCACTCAGCCTCTTTATGAAAACCCCGATATATATATATATACATATATATATATATATACAACAATCTCCACTCAGCCTCTTTATGAAAACCCTGATATATATATATATATATATATATATATATATATATATATATATGTTTCCCAAAACAAAGGTTATAACAAATTAGTAAGCCAACATATCATTCCGACGCATTTAACTTGAATATAAACCAATACACAATCCCTTTCATGCGAGGTTTGGCTTATCATACAATATATATCACACACACAGATATATACCGCCATACATATGTATTCACCGAACGAGCGTTATGAACATTAATAGACCGTGGCTTATGTTATACCCCTCAATCTTCAATGACTAATTATCAATGTATTAACGCTTTGTGCAATCGAAATCCGCAACCCTTTAATCATATGGTTCAACCATAGTATAACCCTCTCACGCATACATATTGAACCACCAACTCTAACATTTGAAAGGTTCGGGCCCCACAGCTTTATAAACCCTTATTTTATATTTGCCGATGTGATTAATTGCAACTGAATTCTTTCGATTGCAATTGGATCCTTTGTAATTGTCCCGATGCAATTGATCGCAATCGCATCCTTTTATGGGATGTTTTGATGTTCTCCCCTTTTTCAATGCGATGGCATGCATTTAAGCCGGACCTCAAACACATATGTGTCATCGTTCATAAACACATCGGGTCCGCAATTTCCATCGAGACTTTTATTAGCATGTTTCGTTGTTATGATCTTATCCGATGCGATTCGTGAGGGTCCCACAGGGTTGATAAATTCTTCTGTCCATTCAATTTATTATAATGTATGCGGTTGCCAATGGTTTAAAAACCCACACTACTCGTTGGGCCCACAGTGAATATATCACTTTCCTTTTCGTTAACACTCCTCATATGAAATTGCGCTCTGAATGGTTACAAGTATTTACACTTATCACTTTTTATTCAAAGGTTTGAATCATTCACATTTAAAAGTCAATTCAAATCATATGAGCCCCTGATGTATTAAACTTCGGCCCTACACTCAAAATTTCAATACATATTCCAGATATCATTTGCGAAGGGTTTTACATTATATAACTCTTTAATGTATTAGCATAGTGTATATCGATTGTATTAAACTTTTGGTTTAATATCTCTTCCAACCCTCACATACATATATGTGTCAACTTGCATCAAACATATATATTAGTATAAAAGTTTACCCACAGAAACGAACCTTATATTAAGTTTCATACATCGCGCCATCGCGATGGCCGTTGATTACAATCACTGACTATCAGACGGCCCATGGCGTTATCGCGTTATTTTTCCTCCCAAACATTAACACGCCCAAGTCACACGATAAAAATGGTTTTACCAAACTTCCTGAGGCCACGTGTCACACAAAGACTTAGATCGCGTTCCAAATATAAAATCCACTTACCAAGTTTGGGGCCACACGATACTGCTGGTATTGGAGCTCCGGTTTTACTGTTCATCCAAGGTTCCATTAACTCATGGTTCTGGTTCTAATAATTCCGTTTCAAAGTTTTGTTATAAGGAATTTCCGCCTTTGTTATTTTTCAACCTTTGTTAATACTGTGGCTTTATCACTTTTCTTCTTATTTCTGGTTCCGCCCTTTTAAATAACTGTCTTCCTCTGTGTTAACCCCGTGGCGTGACTTCACCAGTATCGACCACAGCGTTCAATGGCTTGACCATCATATGATTCAACCATACAAATGAGATATTTAAACCTTCGAATTCACGGTTAACGCATGCTTCCAGTTTTATATGCAAGTTAGGTGGTTCAAACCTACAGTCAAGCCCGAATGATATTCAACCCTATCATATACAAAACCACTACACAGAGATTCATTCGGAGCATTGCCCATACAATTATTACTGTGCCATCACCTAATTTCACAATTTCCTTTGCGGGTTCACTGTATTATGACTGTAATTTCCTTAGTATATATATATATATATAACCTCACACACTATACTCCACAGTAAATCCATGTACAGAGTTAAACATAATTTCACATAGGAGCCATTTATACTCCCAATTACAGAGTCTCATCATACCCATGCAATGCTGAACACTTAGAGATACCCACCTGCAAACACTTCTTCTTGTCTTGGCAGAACTTCTTCTTCTCTTAACTGTGCCCCTTTTTCAAAATCCAATGGCCCTCCTTCTATCCTCACTACTCTGCACCTTGAATAGTTCTCTGCTTCTTTGCTATCCTCTACTCCTTGACTGATGTTGCTCCTTACTTCTCTTTTTGTTGTCTCTGCTACCTCTCTTTTTGCTTTCTTTGCTCCTTGACTGATGTTTCAGGTGCTCCTCCTTTGTCATATCCTTTTCCATCAATGACAACATTTAAGACATAGGAATCATATTTCCAACAATATCCCCCTTTGGAATTGATGTCAACCATGATAGCCATGACATTCATCTCAACATAACAATAAAAAAATACCCAAAATATTCTCCCCCTTTAACATCAAGTGCAAAGGGAATGATTTTGACAATGCTCCCCCTGTGTACATGCTCAATATTGAGATATTTTCAGTGAAGTACATGAGTTTTTATAACCAAAACCAAAGAATCTCAAACATGAGATAATAACCCAGAAACCAATCAAAATTCCAGCAATGCATCTTGTTTCACAAGACTGGTGCTCCCCCTAAGCTCGTGCATCCTGAACACCTTCAACAGCCAAATCATCAAAACATCTTCATTAAGGAGATAAATATCAGAGAATGATACATAAAGATAAATACTGGAACAACAACAGAGATTACTCATCAACACCACAATAGTTCTAAATGCTGACCTAGAGGATTTCTGTCAGTAAAACCCATACGCATTTTTATGCACAAAAACTCGCGTATGTATGGTATTCACCTTTATGAAACCTGCGTATCAAAATTAATCTTTTTAAATTGAGAAGATCTAATCTGAGAGGAAAAGACCACTCCCAGCTTCTGTCTGAGATATTCAAATGCTTCCATGGAAATAGGTTTAGTGAATATATCGGCAACTTGTTCTTTCGAGGGAACATACTCCAATTTAACCTTGTGTTCAAGCACTTGTTCACGTAAGAAGTGATACTTTATAGGAATGTGCTTGGTCTTGGAATGCATAACATGATTCTTTGAGATACTAATGCCACTTGTATTATCACACAAAATGGAGATGGGAGGTGAACTTTTGATTTGAATTTCTTGTAAAGTCTGCATCATCCAAAGTATTTGTGTTCAACATGATGTGGAAGCCACATATTCTACTTTTGCTGTAGATAAGGCAATAGATATTTGTTTCTTTCTGAACCATGATACTAATTGGGGCCCCGTATAAAATGCACTAGCACTAGTGCTTTTTCGATCATCAACATTTCTAGCTAAATTCACATCTGTGTAAGTATAAAGAGTGAGATCAGCATTCTTTGGATACCATAAACAAAAGTCCTGAGTCCCTTGCAGATATTTGAATATAATTTTTACAACTTGAAGATGGGACTCTTTTGGATTATCTTGGAATCATCCAATAATCCCAACTGCATGCATGATGTCTGGTCTTGTCTCAGTTAGATAAAGCAAACTTCCAATCATGGATCTATACTTAGGTTTATTTACCGTGGGAGAATTATTATGAGAACTGTGGTTACATCCAGTTACCATGTTCATACTCACACGCTTGCAGTATTCCATACCATATTTCTTCAGAATTTTCTTAAGATATTTTTCTTGTGATAAGAATATGCCATTTTTTGCTTGTTGCACTTGTAAGCCAAGAAAAAATGTTAGTTCCCCAAGTAAAGATATTTAAAATTCTTGTTGCAGAACAGAAGCAAATTTCTGACTCATGGACTCTTCATTACTGCCAAAAATGATGTCATCAACATATACAACCACAATCAACAGTTTATCATTCTCTATTTTTGTATATAATTTACTATCAGTAGATCCCTTTGTAAAACCTTGTTGATGTAGATATTTGTCAAGATGATAGCATCATGCCCTTGGAGCTTGTTTGAGACCATATAAAGCTTTTTTAAGTTTACAAATTTTTTTTTCATCATTTCCCAAAATCAATCCTTCTAGTTGTTATATATAAACTTCTTCTTCTAGATCATCATTTAAGAAAAGCGAGATTTAACATCCATTTGATAAAATTTGAATTGTTGAAAGCTTTGAAAGGCAAGAAACATTCTTATGGCTTCAAGTCTAGCCACGGGAGCAAATGTTTCTTCAAAGTCTATACCTTCTTGTTGAGCATACCCTTTACAAACAAGTCTAGCCTTGTTTGAATCTAATGACATCTCCCATTTTCATTTAACTTGTTTTTTAATATCCATTTTGTCTCCAATCACATTTTTTATCATAAGGTCTTGGAACCAATTCCCAAGTATGATTCTTTTCAATCTGATCAAGTTCTTCATTCATGACTTGAATCCAACATTTCATATTTACTCACTTGATTGACATTTTGTGGTTCAATAGTAGATAGAAATGCCGGATATCTAGGAAGATCCTATAATAGTTTCTTCTTGTTTGAACGATTGATCCTTTTCTCCCAAAATTTGAGATTACGCATGATTCATTTTGTACGTACTGGATGGTGCCTCTTCGAGATAGATATTCTTCGGGATGCTTCATTGGGTTCACCTTCCATATTGTTTCTATTTCTGACGCAATAGGGATATCCATCATCATCATCTTCATTTTTTGTTGTTATTTCCTTTTTTAGACGTAGAGAGACTCATCGATACAAAATCAATACATTCAACAATATTCCAAAGTCTTTTGTTGTAACATTTATATGCTTTACTTCTAGAAGAGTAACCAAGAAATATTCCTTCGTCTCGATTCTTGGTTCAAACTTTGCCGAGATTTTTCATCATTGTTCTTGATAAAACATTTTCTTTCGAAAAATCTCTAAAATTTTTTACGGTGGGAAGATTGCCATACAGTAGTTCATAGGGGGTTTTATCACTTTGACCTTTGAACTATGAGGCTTTGTTCTGAATATGTCACCGTAGTATGTGCTGCTTCTCCCCAAATGTGCCGAGAGTTCTAGATTCATAAAGCATAGCTAGAGCCATTTGTTGAAGTGTTATATTCATCCTCTTACGCCACACCATTTCGTTGTGGGGTTCCGACTACGAAAAACTATCTTTTTATGCCATGATGTTTTCACAAAAGTCAAAGAATTAATCTGATATATATTCTCCTCCTCGGTCAGATCTAAGACATTTGATTTTTTTAGATCTAATTTATTTTCAACAAAGCTTTGAAGAACTTAAAATTTTTCAAATGCTTCATCTTTATGTTTCGATGAAAGCCGATCCAACACATTCTAGGGAAGTCATCAAAAAATAAAATATAGTATTGTTCCCCTCGAGGTGAATTTTTTTCCTTATAGGACCACAAGATCATTATGTATAAGTTTAAGAGGCTTACTTGCTGATCCTTCTTTAGCATTGAATTGCACCCTGGTTTGATTACCAAATTTGGCATGCTTTGCATATAATTGCTTTTCGGTGTAGAGTGATCTTTGGGAAGATGTCACAAAATTTCTTTGAGTCTCTGTGGATTTGATTATTTGAGAGAAGCTCGAAATGTCCCAACCTTAAGTCCCATAACCAAACTTTTCTAAAGATTTTCTCAAGTATCATTATGTTTGACCAATGTTCGGTACATATCTGATTTCTTGGTGTTCTAGTTCCTTTTATTACTATGTTTTTCTGTATCAAGTTCACGTACAACACATTATTTTGAACTAAAGACAACTTCATTTTCCTTGATCACACATTTGACTCACACTCAACAAAGTTGTGCTTTAATCCATCCACATACATAACATTGTTAGCTTTCACTTTTTCTTTTAGAGCAAAGACCTTTTCCGTTTAATGACGCGAGGATAATCATTTCCAGAAGGTAACATTTCATTTTTCTTTCTCTAGAGAATTATATGAAAGGAGTTTATTTCTATCACCTCTCATGTGTTTTGAGCAACTACTATCAATGTACCATTTGATTTTCTTCCCCTTATCGCAAATAATGCTATGCCACAACTCTCAACCTATAAATCCTTCCTTTTTCCAAACCTTGGAATTTGAAGGTATATGCTCTTTTAGGCTGGAGTCTTGCTCATGCATTCGATTCTTCATGACCAAAGTTATTGCGATAGGTACATTCAATCTCATTTTGAAGAGGAGAAAAAGTTGTTATAATTATTCTTCTTTATTCCATTCTCATTTATTTTTCTTTCTTTCCTTCTCTGTGTCATGATGGTTTTTGAATGCAACACATTGAGTAGCCTTATGCCCAAAATTATGACATGAGAAACATTGTCCATTAAAGAAGAAATTTATGCAATCATGAAACCTTCTATTTATATTTACTGCATGGACTCATTGATATTTATGTTATTGTTCTTCCTAGTATTAGAGTGGTCATGCTTCACCTGTGGTGGTTTCTTTGTTCTATTGTGAGGCCGAGAATGTTTGCGGACATTGTAGATAGCTTGGTGCTTGAAAGACGAGGATGATTCTCCAATATATCCAAGACTCTGTCTTTATAAGAGGAGAGTGTTGTACCTTGATAATTTCATCTAAGGTTTCGGATCCTTTAGCAAATCTAAGATTTAAAGTTTTTCACTTTCTCAATTTCTTTCTTATACTTACTATTTCACATTCTAATTTCTCATTCTGCTTCTCCTTTTCCATGAGATGATTTTCTAGAGTATCTATGGAGATTTTTTTTTCTTCCAAACATATTTTGAGATGAGTTATTTCTTCAAGAAAATCATTTATTCTAAAGCATCCATAAAAGTATCACTAGAGTCTTTTTCAAAAGCCATGAGTAGTCTAATATCTTGATCGAGATTCTCCATCTTCACTATTTGATAAACCTTCACTATCTTCATGAGTATAATAGATTTTTCTATTGATAATTTCTTTTTTCTTATTTCCTCTCGCCAATTTCGTTTCCCCTTTTTCATGACTATATTTATAGGGACATTTAGCAGCATAATGAGCACTCTTTCCACAAGAAAAACATTTAAAGGGAAGCTTACCTCTTGAACCTTACCGTACGAGTTGTAGCTTCTTTACAAATTTTATCTCATCTTCTTCGAGACATACCTAATCCTTCTTGTTCTTCTACCTCTTTTCCTTTTTGAAGAAGCTCTAAAGACAACTTCCTTGACTTCGGATGGATCTCCTTTTCTCATTTCACAAGCAGTCGAAATCCCATGAAGTTGAACAATAGTAAAGATTTTGTAGATCATGTTTCTCTTAATTGGTAAACACTTTTGACTCAAATTTTGGGAGTTAGAGATCTTAAAACATTTTCTACCGGAGTAGTGTCGAATATAGTTTCACCCAGATTTCTCATACGATTTACAATATCATCTAGACGTAAAGAAAACTGGAAATGCTTTCCTCATTGTGCATTCGGTCGGACTCCCCAATAATGCATTGACCGCCTTTGCATTGGTTTCATAGTTATTTCTTGTTGTTGCATACTGTTGGAACGAAGTTGGATATTGATAACCTCAACTTCGACTATAGCCCATACATCTGCTCCAGAGACTAAAAGATAGGATCTTGTCCTTGTCTTCCAAAAGATTAAGTTGTTTCGTTGAAGAGAGGAGGCTTTATAAATGTTGTCCCATATTGATTGCTCATCTTGACTAATATTCCTTCTAGCGATTAAGCTTCTTCGAAGGAACTCTTTCGATACCAATTATTGGGGAAAATACCGAGAGGGCGTGAATAAATATTTGAGATATTGCTGAAAATATTTCTAACTTTTTCTTTTACAAAATTCCATATGTAGACTTTGATGAGCCCAACTCGCATATACACATGCATAAGTTAAAGAAACTAGTATATGCGATATAATTTTACATATTAACAAAAAAAATTCAGAACAATATTTAACTTAGTTTATCGGTATCATCCATACTGTTAGACAATCGGTAAAAATGTGCAATAATCGGTAAAGACATAAATAATCACACAATTACAACAAACATGGACACCAATATTTAAGGTGGAAACCCAATTTGGGAGAAAACCACCACTGTTGTCGTCTTTGTCTTCAATATTTATTGTATGGAAAATTGTTTACAATATTTTACTAATGCGGACTCATATCGGTACACATGTATCTACATGTAGAAGGCTGTAACCTTCTCTCGTTCTCACGGGTGCTCCCTCGGGAAGGGAGCTACAACCCCCTAATCTCGTTTACCAACCACTACTGGGAAGGGAGCCCAACCCCTAATTAGAACACCAAACTACGTGTGAGAGCTTCCACTTCCATGTGTCGAAAGGCTTCAACCCTCGGAACCACTTTAGACCACGTTTCATCAATTTTCATAATGGATCAAACTACATCAGCCCAACTCTTCATAGGCATCAACAACCATAAAAATATCAATACTCAATCGAGACAGTGAAATCAGCAGTAACCCTGAGAACTCATAAATAACCCGAGAACTTGAGAATAAATATGCGAGATACAAACTCAACCACGAACATTCATCAAATTAAAATGCATACACTACTTCACTTCACTTGAACACCTGTCTGTATAAGCGCTTCCTTCACTACCAACTCTAGCGTATAGATCCGTGAACACTATTTTTTGAGAATATGATATGATTCATATCTAATTCATTCGATCGGATATCTTTTTAGAATTGAAAAGACGTTGATCAATCAATCATCATATTCTCTTACTTATTGATCATATTTTTTTCATAATCATCTTAGCAACATCTACAACAATTAATGAACATAGATCTACATGAAGACTTCATTGATAGAAAACGAGGCAAAGTAGGAATAAACAAAAAAACCTCTGTAGCAAGCTTCATAAAAACCCTTACTTCCATACACGCATTTCTGAACCAAACCTGCGTATATATGTGCTTTTTCGCGAGATGAACTAGCATATAGATACGTAAATATAAACTTTGCGAGAAATTCATGAGATCCATAGAACTTACCCAAATTTCTTCACTTAACTTTAGAAAACTTTGCTGCAGGTCATAGATGTAATCATGTGTTCGATGGATCGTGCGATAACATAGTCATTTTAAGTCTAGAGATCTTGATCCATCAATTTACCCAAGGGTGCATCATAAATTCATATTTATCAATAAAACATAATTCATCCCATGCTGAAACTCTACTTCAAAAGAGAAGTATGTAGTGATTTTCCTTACACATGCACACCTTTTCACGGGATCTTCTTCTCCTTATATAGATTTAGCCTTTATCAATACTATGAGTCAAAACCATACAAAATCCGATGGTATCCTTAGACGAAATCAAATAGATGACACAACGTTCAATACTGTGGGCCAATACCATGGTAATGGCCCCTATTATCTTCTTTTTTAGATCATAAAAAGGCATATGCGACTTGGATTGTTCTTATCCACATGTATATAGGGCTTGGCACTCGAACAAACTGCATATGTAATCTTCAATATGAAAATTATCAATTCTTCTGTCACTTCTTTCTCGAAAGAGAATTGATCATCCTTCTCATCTTCAACATATTTTCGAGAGACGTCGTCATTATAAATATGGTTGAATCCGAATAAGTGTGTTTTCATCGTCACATCCATTAGATTATTGGGATTCATTTTTTCTACTCAATGGATTCATGTAGATCCTTTCACAAGGTTGAGGAAATACTACAATTGCCTCCCCCTAGTCTTCTATTTGTTGACTTCAAACTCTTCAAGGAAAATCCAAATTCTTGACAAGATTCATCGTTAACTATGCCAAGATTATGAAAGGGTTTATGAGAATGTTGAAAAAAGGAATTCCATTACCATGGGATTACTTCTCTCAATGCTTGTTTGATGCTTTGAAAAAGACATTGACCTCTTCTCCTTTATCGAGTCCATTTGATTATAGCGAGGGTTTCCTTCTATATCTCTACGAGGCATAATATACTATAGGTATGGTTACGGTTCGGGAGGATGATGATCTTGGTGAGCATGTTATTTACTATCTAAGTTGAGGCTTGGTAGAGTGCTTCAATTGTGATATTCTCCCATCAAGAAGCTAGCTTTGGTAGCCATCCATGCTTTCCAATGACTTAGGAATTATATTATGCTTCACAAAACTTATATTTTTCTAGCCATCAAATCCATTTCAATTCGTTCTCGGTAGGCAAGTGATTGGGGGAAAATACAATAGATTGATTGTCATTTTACAAGAATTTGATCTCAACTTCTTGTCGAGAAAAAATCTAAGAAATCATTGGTATTTATGGAGTTGATCTCCGAGGTTTCCTTTCTGGAGAAGAGATTATTTATGAGGAATCGTTCCCTCATGAAAATATTTTCCTCATTTCTTCACAAGATCCTTGGTATGGATATATTATTGTGTACCTCCAAAATTTGAAGTTTCCCCTTGCTTTTTCGAAGAATGAGCGTAGAACATTGTGTCACTTAGTGAAAACTTATCTTATCATTGGTGACACATTATATCATCGTAGGGTCTATTCAATCTTTAGACGTTTCTTAACCCTAGAAGAAGTCGATGTTGTGTTGAATGATTTGCCACAGAGTGGAGCTTGTGGTGGTGATTTTTCACGAGCTCGCTACAACCCAAAAGATTTTGCGTGCCGAATATTTTTGGCCCTTCGAATTTCAAATATGGTGTTGAGCGGTCAAAAAAATTTCATCCTAGTGAAGTTTATACTCGAAGATGCACGCTTGTTATGAGGATTAATCCATCTCACAAACAAGAGAGATCTCCATAGTACACCTAATGAGTAACTAGAAGCAAAGATCCATTTGAATACCTCTTTCTCGAGATTATTTGTATTTTGAGATCATTATAATAGTAAAGTAAAGAGGACATGCTCCTACCTTGAAATCCAAACCTTTGATGTAGCCATTTGTCCCATCGCTCCAAAGTAGTTCTCCAATGATGAGTGGAACTTAGTGATCAAGGAGTCTAAGTATTGATATTATTCCCATGAATACGAGAAACAAGACAATGAGAAAAAAGAGATCCATATATATTATCATAAATTACAAAGAGGAGTCTTACAACTAGGATGCCTTGATGTTGTATAGATTCATCCGATTACGTGCAATTTCTCCTTCGAGTTTGATAAGCCTTCTTATATAGAATAACCCAAGCATGAAGTCATGGGCATAAAGGTGTGATGTTCGATGTGTAAACACCAAAACACTAGCATAGAAATTATGCACTCTATGAACTCTCTTGACTTAGAAACTATATAGATCATTTTCTATTATTCATAATCTACCTTCTCCTAATCCCTAAACCTGAAACTTGAGCTCAATTTATAGGGATATTGAGGTAGTTTCAGTTCCATAAAGAAAAGGATGGATTCCTCTCATGAAGGAATTTGAGTTCCTTCAACGAAGGAATGAGCTCCATGAGTGGAGGGATAAAGCTTGAATTGAGTGTGAATCTAGAGGCTTCCGGTTGGGAGAATATTCGACCAACTAGGCTTATAGAAGTTACTTTTTTATTTTTAATTTCTTTTCAAGGGGGTGCACGGGTTTTAGTGGAGAAAATTTCGGTGGTTGTTGCGGCTAATAGAAGTATCATGAGCGCATCGAAGAGAAAGGCTATTAAAATAATGCGGGTAGACTTTTAGGGGTTTTGCGGATATTTTCTCCAATTTACAAGACATGATTAGGGAACATCGGTGTTTTTCGACCTCCTAAGGGAACATGATATTTATGTTAATAGACCCATATGAACAATCAAATTCCATGGTGAAAAAGAAAATGGCGTGTAGCAGTGTACTAAAAGTGTGAAGTACGAAATTTTTTTCTAAAGAGTGAAGTGCTTTATCATTCCTAAGATTGGATTGGAGATGTCGGTCAAAAGCACGTAAAACATTCAATGCATATATATATATATATATATATATCATCACTCGGGTAAGGATTCCCATACTCGAGATAAAAACTAACTAAATGTTCTCTTACGGATATGGTTTCAATGTTACATCAAAAGTAGACATAGTATCGGCATAGCCATATGTCAGAAGCACTCTACTATATCATGAATAATAAAACTCCTCATAGCTTGCATGGTAGAAAATAGATCGAGGTCTTGATTTCTTCTTCTCAAACTAGTACGAATTTATCCATGTGATTGATTGTGTCGAAAGTCGAACATGGTAGGAACCACTTGATTACGAGTCGATGATGAGAATCTTTAACAAGTGTGATGAGAAACCATTATAATTAAAATGGCTCTCAAAGTACTTTAGTAAAATATAGGAAGTGTGAATGAATGATTTGCGGTCGAACACTCATAGAATCGTTCGATCGAAGGTCGGTGATGAAAACCTATCGTTGAAGCGAGAAACACGCCATTAGGGCAAACGCGAGATCCCAAGGTGCGATAGGATTCTAGATCAAATTTCTAGATAATGAGTTGATGTCGATAGAAAGTGATCCATCGCGAGAAATCCTATGACACGAAACCATTAGATCAAGTTTTTGAAGAAAGCGTTTTGCAAGTATTGACTCGGGGATGAGTCGATGCAAATGGAGACAAATTTTTTGCAACGAATAGTTTATTGAACTTTCTCACAGAACACATAATGGCACTATAGATGGCTTGGAAACATTTTACCTAAAGCTAATACCTACAAACCAAGTGAATAATTTCAATGTGGTTCAATTAACTATTAGAAAGAAGTATTTCCCCAACCCGGGTACAAGTGTGACAAAGTGTCATTTTCAAGAGTGACGAAATCGCTGCTCTAAAATAAGGAAGACAACTTTGGATTATTTTTTCTCTCTTCTAGCCCCACCATTACTCGAAAGTACCTCTTTATTTTTTGTCGAGCTTAAGGAGGATAAAATTTTGCTTGTTTTTTTAATCTCATCCTTCGGATGAGTCCATATTAGTATTGAAATTGAATGCTAAGAAGGAGTGGTTCGGTCTGTTGTGATCGACGGGTCCTCTCTGTTTATTTTTAACGAGTCCGGTATAGGAATAACTCGACGTTTTTTCAATTTTTAGGGAGTGGGAAGAAAAACATAAGTAAACTCCATGGTTGTTCTTTTTCATAAATTTTGTGAAAACCGGCTCCAAAAAGAAAAAGAAAGGAGATATCATTTCCTTAGAAATAGGCCACTTCGAGGGGGCAACCTCCAATACATTACATGAATGAAACAAATTCTTGGATGATTCAAATTACAAAACCTCCTTTCTATATATAGAAGTCCCATGGGCCATAATGTAATCCTAGTGGGGCCACAATGTAATCCTAAGCGACCTAACAATAATAATTTAAGGGCACAATAATAACAATATGGGGGTTACAAGGGTACAATAATAAAAATAAAGGGGGTTACACTAACAACAATAAGGGACTATAATAGTAATATAGCGACCTAACATGCCCCTCTTCTTCAAAAAAAGTGTTGTCCTCAACGCAGAGTAGCTCACAGGTGCTTCTTTATAAAATTCTCATCCTCCCATGTAGAATCTTCGGTGGGTAAGTTCTTCCACTTGATGAGATACTACGAAATTGATTGATTCCATTGCTGTCGAGTTCTTGTTTTCGTGACCGCTTTAGGTTCCAATATGATTTTTCCTTCCTCATCAAGTTCTAGCAATATTGTTTGAACTGGAATATTTTCACCTATAACCTTCTTTAAGCATGAAACATGGAAAATTGGACGCACTCGTGAAGAGGCGAGAAGCTCCAATTTGTATTCCATAGTCACCAATCTTTTGCAAAACCTTGTAAGGACCATAGTACTTTGGCGATAATTTATTATCCTTCTTAACTTGCTTGAGGGCATTTGTTTGTATGGTTGTAGCCGTAAAAAATACCCGATCTCCTACATCAAAACTTCTCTCGCTTCTGATGATCGATTCTGCCTATTGTTTCATTCGATTTTGTGCCAAATTCGGGTTGTCCTTTAAGAGTTGGAGAACTTCTTGTTGATGCTCGATGTGATCTTCCACTTTGCTTGAACCTTCGAACTTTCTCTTAAATATGATGTGATGGATGGTGGATGATATCCATAAAGTGGCATAAATGGTGTCATTTTTTCTACGGTATGGAAGGAAGTGTTATACCACCATTCGGCTAGAGGTAACCGCTTGATCCATTGTGTTTTATTATTAGATACAAAACAACAAAGATATCCTTCCAAACATTTATTTACTATCTTAGTTTGGCCATCGGATTGAGGATGATAATATGAGCTATGAGCTAATTGAGTACCCAAACAAGAAAATAGAGTCCGTCCAAAAATTTCTCGGTAGAAATGGGATCTCTGTCGCTCACAGATAACCTTTGGGATTCCATGTAGCTTTTGAATTGTGTCCATAAATGTAGTAGCAACTATACTTGCTTTAAATGGATGAGATAAGGAACAAAAGTGTGCATACTTGGTAAGTCTATCAACTACCACCATGATGACACTCTTTCCTTCGGACTTAGGTAAACCTATGATAAAATCCATTGAAATCTCCTCCCAACGTTGACTTGGAATGGATAAAGGTTGTAGAAGACACGGGAGTCTTAATTGTCTCAACTTTATTATATCTGGAAAACCAAAAATTCCACCACAAACTTTTGAATATCAGATTTAATGCCATCCCAAAAAAAATTCTTTCTTCACACTATGGTACTTTTTTAAAAAATCTCAAGTGTCCTCCTAAAGGAGAAGTGTGCAATTCCAAAAGAATCTTTTCTTTTAGTTGGGAATTCCTACAAAGATATAAGCGATCTTTGTACCATAAGGAATCATTTTTCTAGCTAAATCTATCGGATGTACTAGGATCTTGCTTGCAACTTTTGAATGAGTGTCCACACTTATTCGTCCTTCTTCCATTCATCTCTTGCTTCGAGTTATCCAATCTGGTTGGATAATAGAAATGGCACAAAGCAATGCTTCCACCTCTTCATTCTTTCTTGAGAGTGCATCTACAACAACATTTAGCTCCCTTTTTTGTATACTATTTCAAAGTCATAACCCAACATCTTTGTGACCCATTTTTGCTGCTCTTCTGAAGATAGTCTTTGTTCCAAAAAGTGTTTAATACTATCATGATCAGTTTTTACCTTGAAGTGTCTTCCCATTAGGTAAGTTCTCCATTTCTTTAGTGCATGTAGTATTGCTAACATTTCCTTCTCATAAATAGGTTTTTGTAAATACTTTCCTTTGATTGGATTACTTTCAAAAGCAATGGGTCTTCTTTCTTGCATTAAAACGAGTACCAATTCCATTTCACGAGGCATCACATTCCACAATAAAGGTTTTTGTGAAGTCACGGCATAACTAAGACTGGTGCTAGCACATTTCCTCTTTAAGATGTTCAAAGGCCTTAGTTGCTTCGAGAGTCCATGAAAATGAATCTTTCTTCAATAATGTTTTTAGAGGTGCTTCTATTCTCCCATAATTCTTAACAAAATTTTGATAATACCCCGTTAACTCGACAAATCCCTCACAATGCTTTATGGTTGTGGGGACTTTCCATTCATTAATGGCTTTAATTTTTTTAGGGTCTACTCTTAACACCCTCGTGAGATACAATATGACCCGGATATTCCCACCTCTTGTACTCCAAAGAAACATTTGGATGTTTTTGCATATAATTGTTTCTCCTGCAATAGTTTGAACACCATGTCAACATGTTGAACATGATCCTTCCAAGACATGTTGTAGATTAGTATATCATCAAAAAAATACTAGCACAAATTTTCTAAGGAAGCGTTTGAAAATGGAATTCATCAACCCTTGAAATGTAGAAGTTGCACTGGTAAGGCCAAAAGTCTTAACCAAAAATTCATAATGACCCTCATGAGTTCGAAATGATATTTTTGGAATATCTTCGGGTTTTCATTCTAATTTGATGATACCCTCAACGAAGATCAATTTGGTAAAATAAATTGTTCCATGTAATTCATCCAATAATTCATCAATCACGAGAATGGGAAATTTATATTTAATGGTGAGCTTATTGAGCTCCCTATAATCCGGACACATGAGCCATGATCCATCCTTCTTGTGTACCAATACTACAAGAAGCAGAGAAAGAACTTTGACTAGGTTGAATTATACCTACCTCTAACATTTATGCAATCATACGTTCAATTTTTCTCTTTTGGACATAAGGATATCTATAAGGCCCGATGTTTGGAGGAACACTTCACGGAATCAAATGAATGGCATGATCATTATCATGAATAGATGGGAGTACTTTTGGGAGTTTCAAAAACCTTGGAATGATTGTCCAAGACTTTTTTAGAGATCTACGAAATAGATGATTTTGATGTTGGAACTTCTAGTGAGCATAATTGTGCAATTATGCCTCGTTGTTCTTTATTTAGAAGATTTGTCATGAAATTAGAGCTTATTATCTTTCCTAGATTCCCTTCAATACCCTATAATTCGACTTCCTTTCCTTTTGAAAAAAAATTTAAGATGAAAATTAAAAGCTACCATCCCCAAAGATTGTAACCATTGTACTCCTAGTACAACATCAACACCTCCCATAGGAATGGAAAGCATTGGACTATTCGATACACATTCCCCCATGGTTAGCTTGATATTATGGCATTTTCCAGAGCAATTTATAGTTCCTCCATTTGCAACCATCACTTGACATTACAGTGTTGGGTATAGGAAACAATTTCAATTCCTTGGCTACCTTACAATGAATAAAATTATGGGTACTACACGAATCAATCAACACTATTACCCTTTTTCTTCTTGATATGTCCTTCTATCTTGAGAGTTTGAGGAGTGGTAGTTCACTGCAATGCATTACACGATATGGTTGGACTCATTTCTTCCTCTTATTGGGTTGGTTCTTGGTGTATATCCTCTTCTTGTTTATTTTCTTCTTCCTCTTCACAATCTATGTAAAATAATTTCTTCTCAACACACTTATGACCTTTAGTGTATTTGCTATCATAGCCCCATAGCAAAGCCCTTTCGATTTTCTTTTTTTCTTCCAATTGTTGTGGTGTCAACCTTTTAGGTTGTGGAAATCTAGGAGTAGCAACACTTCCCTCTTTATAGAAGTGAGTGGTAGGCTTCCTTGTCGCCATAATTTTACATTCAATTTTTCTTGCCAACTTGAATGCCTTCTCACAGTGAATCACGTTCCAAAAACGTGAACTTCATGTTGGATGTTATCCTTTAAAAGTACCTATGAATAGATCAATCCTGTGTTCCTTTGGAATATCGATTTACCTTTATATTCAATTTTTTGGAAGTCCTCAATGTGCTGCCCCCATTATACCCTTTTGTTTGAGATTTATAAATTGGCTAAAGAAGGTGTTTCTCTTTGTATCCTCATAATGTGATATCATTTCCTCCATAAAAATTAACCAAGTGACAATTTTTTTATAGGAGCAAAATCCATCGATACCATACAAATATATTTTGTTCTAAATGTAAAGTTGAAATGCATACCTTTTTGTGTGTTTTGCACATTATGGAGATCAAAATATTGCTCCATACGTAGTATCCATGTTACGGGATCCTTTCCATCAAACTTCCTCATATCCATTTTTTGGAATATGGTGGTTCTTCCCACCAAAATCATACTTTATGAAATTACGATTAATATTTATTTTGTTCTCATCATGAGTTTCCTCTACTATCTTTTCACCATTAGAAAACATTTCTTGTATAAACTTTGTCAAACCTTCCATGTATGCTTTTAGATCATTCTTCATGTTTTCCATCTTAGCTTCCATGTCATCCATCTCAGTCATGCATCCATGCTAGCTTCCATGCCATCTATCTTAGATTCCATGCGTGTTATTCAACCCATCCATATTAGTTTTCCATGCCTTTCTTCAAAACTTCCATGTCATTTTTTTGTTTCTCTTTGCGAGAGCGAAATTTGTTGCACTTTCTCTTGTAATTTTGATATGTCATGTTGCCATTCTTCATCTTCATGATTCATAGTAGAGCTTTCTAAATGCTTAATGTTGGTTGAATTATTTTTTAGGGGCCATCTTTTAGAATCCAATGCTGATATCTATTCTACAATATGCCCTTGGAATCAATTCAACTTGATTCTTCAAACAAGACTTATGCAATTTGGAAAAACAATACACACATTTTACTTGATTTTGAGGAGTTCGATATTGAAATTGAATTATCTCTATAATTGCGGAACCTAAATATTTTAAATTCAGCCTTTTAGTAGCCCTCTAAATATTCTTTTAAATGCCACGGGTCGATCGATTTGGATTCTTCAAGGCAAAGTTATGTTCAATCTCCCACAATGACCCAATCTTGGAGCCCTGGTTTAGTAGAGCGAAATTGTACGACATGCCACGTGTCATTGTTTTCTCATTTGGCTCTAAAATTGATAGCAAAGAAAACTACAATCCATGTAAGTTTGATCACTTTTTACGGCATTCCAATCCGATGGTCTAGAAAGAGAGCTATGAATATTTTCCCACGATCACCTCTTTGAGCTGAAATTTAGGAGCCTCAAACAGCCACAACTTCCACAGATCATATCTCCAAAAATATTGCGAACCAATATCCTAAATTTTGCGAAGATGTTCCTCGGGATTGCGGTTTCGCACTCATAAAAAATTTCAGCTTCGAACCTTTGTAGAAAAAAAATGTTATTACGAAAATACAACGATGACTCGTTTAGGTTAAATTGGGGCACGCAAAAATGACCTAACTTGCACGAGATCATATCTCCGAAAATGTTCCAAACCAAGCTCTGAATATTTTTTCGATGATGTTTCTCGGGATTTTGGCTTAGCACTCTAAAAATTTTAGATTCCGAACCTTCGTAGAAAAAAACTTTATAGTGGAAAATTCCACGATTACCTATTTGGAGCAACGAAACCCTAGAATATCAAAGCTACGATACCAAATGTTGTGAAACTAGCTCCAAAAACGAAGAAAAGAGATATCAACGCCTTAGAAATAAGCCACTTCAAGGGGGTAACCCACAATACATTACATGAATGAAAAATTCTTGGATGATTCAAATTACAAAACCTCCTTTCTATATATAGGAGTCCATGGGCCACAATGTAATCCTAGTGGGGCCATAATGTAATCCTAGCCAACCTAACAATAATAATTTAAGGGCACAATAATAACAATATGGGGGTTACAAGGGTACAATAATAACAATAAGGGGGTTATACTAATAACAATAAGTGACTATACTAGTAATATAGGGACCTAACAATAAATTTATACCCTCGAAAAGCCCGTTAAAGGATAAAATAATGTAGGAGAGGACTCTATTGACCATAATTATTCAACATATACCTTTTTTTGTAACTAGTCCAATTCGATCCGGAAAAGGGGTAAAATTGTACTTTGAATGGATGAGTGCTCATTTACTTTAACGAGTTCGAATAGTCAAGCACTTGATGATCTTTTCATGTTTCGAGAGTCCGAAAATGGATTAAAAGAGGACTCTGAGGGTTTCGAATTTTTTGTATTTTTTTATAGATCCCAAAAAACAAATAAAATTATACTCGATGTCAAAATAATTCTTTTCACCAAAATCCTGTATCCCTGCACAAAAAATCAAAAAGATTACAAATACATGTTCTCAAAAAAGTAAAAATATTTTGATTTGACTATTTTAAAAGTAAAAATAAATAAAATAATAATATTTATTCATTTAAAAACTACAAAAAAAGAGTTAAAACAAGAAATTTTCACCTTTTTCTTTCGGGAACGAAAGAGCAGAGAGAGATTTTGGCCAAAATATTCGGGAGCGATATCGAAGAACCAGATCGATCATTTAGAAAACTATCGAACAACGTAATCCACATCATCATTGTCTTTGCTTTCGACCATTTCATTTCTTATTTCAAGTTTTCATGGAATTTTTTTAGGAGGAAATTATGTTTTAAAGTTTACCCTCGGGGTGCACGAGTTTCTTTGTGCGAAAACCATCCACCCAGACTATTTTTTTAAAACCACCGCTGGGTTCTGTGTAGAACATGTGCGGATAAACACACTCGTGTAAACACAAAACCCGTGCAAAGTACCTGTGAGTTTTTGAAAAAACTAAATTTCTCCATAAAAAATGGTTCAAGTTTTCCTCCAACTTATTTCTAATATTTAGTTTACTTGATTTGTGGGTCTTTAATCATGTTGGAATGGAGGGAATGAGAACATGGGCTTGTGGGAAAAAAAATCCATGGATGATTTGGAAACCATGCCCTGCATTAAAAAATTGTGGTTTATACAAGTTTTGGGAAATTCGGGGCATGAAGGCACAAGTTGAGCTCACCGACTTGGCTTGTGAATACATGGAATGT
Organism: Pinus albicaulis; assembly: GCA_034641835.2. Classification (NCBI taxonomy): domain Eukaryota; kingdom Viridiplantae; phylum Streptophyta; class Pinopsida; order Pinales; family Pinaceae; genus Pinus; species Pinus albicaulis. The sequence continues at coordinate 353,142 of JAXQQM020058972.1, forward strand.
GTAAGACCAATGTTTCATAATTGGGGACCACGCGACTTGAAATTGAGTGGAATACATACACTTCCTCACAAGGATTCCTCGTAGAGGGAGAAAAATTTCCTTATTTTGGGACTAGACGAGGGAGGTATTCCCACTACTAGATACAAGGCTAAGAATTGTAGAATTAATTAAAAGCTAAAGGAAGTCAAATAGACATCAAAAACACTTTTGCCCTACTGGAACTCAAAATCATAGCATTCAAGGCTACCGGGGTTATGCAATAGTGAAACTCCTCATGTGGCTACAAAATCACATAGGCAAACTACATTTGAGTGTTTTAGAGGGAAAATATTCAAGCCGGAGTGAGGGAGTGTTGGCCAATATCAAGGGCCAACTCGACTAGAGAACTAAAAATGGGAAGTTGAAAAACTTTCGATATGGTGCCATTCTTATCTCATTTTTCTCTAGAGAGGATCCCACTCCTCACGACTCAACGAGAATCTAGTAGATCTCGGAAGTCCTTAGAAACCTCGGATGGTGTGATGGGTAACATTAATGGCTCACCATGGTGGTGACTATGGTGCGATGGTTCGGTTCAGTACAAATTATCTCTTGTGGCTCACGAATCAGATCTTTGCAATTGAAGATTTTCCTTATGCGAGAATGGATTATAGAGGTGATCCTAAAACATCTTTTCCATCGGGAGCAAAGTAGGATGAGGCAAAGGGTTATTGAATCATTTTGAATTTTTTTAATCTAATTTTTTATTTTATTTTTTCTCTTCCAATAGTGAATTTTTTTCAATGCAAATTTCGGTCCGACATGACCAACAACGCTTCATCTCTTTGTCAGTGAGAGACACAACCCATAAAACCCCCATAGGATGATGCAACAAAGATGTTGGCAGAGATGACACAACCTTGAGAGGTTGAAAATTTATATTCCTAAGACAAGAACTAATGATATACCTCTTAGGTTCTAGAGACATGTGACGGTGTCGGGGTCCACTTAGGAGATTTTTGCATAAGGTGGCGTGTGCCATAGTTTGCTATCAAGACCATCATCATGGATAGCTCATGGTCAATGTAGATCAACATGTATCTTGTATATTTTAGATCATAAGGTGTTTGAACCTATGATCATAGATGATGTAATATTTTTTTGACACAAACTTATCTATCCTAATGATATTACTACTTTCGTTCTTTGAGTATCTTTTTTCACATGGATTGAATGTTGTTTTGATTTAATTTTTTAATGTTACGGATGTCTATTTAAAACTTGATTAGTTAATGCATCGACCAATGTGTTTAAATTTCTTGAAATATGTTGATATTCGATATAATCAAATTGTCTTTCTAAGAGACGAACCTTCAAAAAACAATCTAAACATAGAGTAGAACACTGCAATCACAAATAAGAAAAATAATCAAAGCATCCGCAATATATAATAACCAAAAAATATGTTATGTAACCAGACTCCAAAAATAGAAGAAAAGAGATATCAACGCCTTAGAAATGAGCCACTTCGAGGGGGAAACCTCCAATACATTACATAAATGAAAAAATTCTTGGATGATACAATTTACAAAACCTCCTATCTATATATAGGAGTCCATGTGGGCCATAATGTAATCCTAGTGGGCCTACAATGTAATCCTAACCCGACCTAACAATAATAATTTAAAGGGACACGATAATAACAAAATGGGGGTTACAAGGGTACAATAATAATAATAAAGGGGGTTACACTAACAACAATAAGGGGCTATACTAGTAATATAGGGACCTAACATGCCCCTCTCCTTCACAAAAGTGTTGTCCTCAATGCTTGATTAGCTGCGGGTGCTTACGTATAAAATTCTCATCCTCCCATGTAGAATCTTCGGTGGGTAAGTTATTCCACTTGATGAGATACTGCGAAATTGATCGATTCAGTAGCTATCGAGTTCTTGTTTCCATGACCGCTTTAGGTTCCAATATGATTTTTTTCTTCCTCATCAAGTTACGGCAAGATTTTTTTTGAGTCGGAATATTTTCACCTATAACCTTCTTTAAGCATGAAACATGGAAAACTGGATGTACTCACGAAGAAGAAGGAAGATCCAATTTGTATGCCATAGTACCAATCTTTTGCAACACCTTGTAAGGACCATAGTACTTTGGCAATAATTTATTATCCTTCTTAGCTTGCTTGAGGGACATTTTTTTGTATGGTTGTAGCCGTAAAAAATACCCATTCTCCTACATCAAAACTTCTCTCCTTCGCGATGTTGATTTTTCCTGTTGTTTCATTCGATTTTGTGCCAAATTCAGGTTATCCTTTAAGAGTTGGAGAACTTCTTGCTGATACTCGATGTGATCTTCGACTACTTGAACCTTCTAATTTTCCCTTAAAGATGATGTGATGGATGGTGGATGATATCCATAAGTGCCATATATGGGGTTATTTTTGCTGCAGTATGGAAGGAAGTGTTATACCACCATTCAGCGAGAGGTAACCACTTGACCCATTTTGTTTGTTTATCGGATACAAAACAACGAAGATATCCTTCCAAACATTTATTTACTATCTCGGTTTGACCATCAGATTGAGGATGATAAGATGAGCTATGAGCTAATTGAGTACCCAAATAAGAAAAATAAATCCATCCAAAAAATTTCCGGTAAAAATGGGATCTCGTCGCTCACAATAACTCTTGTGCTTCCCGGGTAGCTTTTGAATTACTGTCCATAAATGTACTAGCAATCGCACTTGCTTTAAATGGATGAGATAATGCACAAAGTGTGCATACTTGGTAAGTCTATCAACTACCACCATGATGACATCGTTTCCTTCGGACTTAGGTAAACTCTGTGATAAAATCCATTGAAATCTCCTCCCAACATTGACTTGGAATGGATAAAGGTTGTAGAAGTCACGGGGTATTAATTGTCTCAACTTTATTCTCATTTGGCAACACAAACGATATCTCACAAACTTTTGAATACTCAGATTTAAGGCCATCCCAAAAAAAATTCTTTCTTCACCCCTGTGGTAAGTTTTGAAAACTCCCGAGTGTCCTCCTAAAGGAGAAGTGTGCAATTCCGAAGAATCTTTTGTTTTAATTGGGAATTCTTACAAAGATATCAGCAATCTACTGTACCATAAAGGAATAATTTTTTCCAACTAAATGTATCGAGATGTACTAGGATCTTCTTGCAGCTTTTGAATGAGTGTCCATACATCTTTGTCCTTCTTCCATTCATCTCTTGCTTCGGTTATCCAGCTCTGGTTGGATAATAGAAATGGCACAAAGCAATGCTTCCACCTCTTCATTCTTTCTTGAGAGTGCATTTGCAACAACATTAAGCTTTCCCTTTTTGTAGATTATTTCAAAGTCATAACCCAACATCTTTGTGACCCATTTTTGCTACTCTTTTGAAGATAGTCTTTGTTCCAAAAAGTGTTTAAGACTATCATGATCAGTTTTTACCTTGAAGTGTCTTCCCATTAGGTAAGTTCACCATTTCTTTAGTGCATGCGATGTGCTAACATTTCCTTCTCATAAATAGGTTTCTTTAAATAATTTCCTTTGATTGGACGACTTTCAAAAAGCAATGGGTCTTCCTTCCCTGCATTAAAATGGCACCAATTCTATTTCACGAGGCATCACATTCCACAATAAAGGTTTTTGTGAAGTACGGCATAGCTAAGGCTGGTGCTAGGCACATTGCCTCTTTAAGATGTTCAAAGGCCTTAGTTGCTTCAGAGTCCATGAAAATGCATCTTTCTTCAATCATGTTTGTTTAGAGGTGCTTCGTTATTCTCCCATAATTCTTAACAAAACTTGTGATAATACCACGTTAACTCGAGAAATCATCACAAGCTTTATGGTTGTCGGGGACTTTCCATTCATTAATGGATTTAATTTTTGTTAGGGTCTACCTTTAACACCCTCGTGAGATACAATATGACCCATATATTCCACCTCTTGTACTCTAAAAGAAAACATTTGGATGTTTTTTGCATATAATTGTTTCTCCTGCAATAGTTTGAGCACCACTGTCAACATGTTCAACATGATCCTTCCAAGACATGTTGTAGATTAGTATATCATCAAAAAAATACTAGCACAAATTTTTCTAAGGAAGGGTTTGAAAATGGAATTCATCAACCCTTGAAATTTAGAAGGTTCATTGGTAAGGCCAAAAGGCATGACCAAAAAATTCATAATGACCCTCATGAGTTCGAAATGCTATTTTTGGAATATCTTCGGTCTTCATTCTAATTTGATGATATCCCTCGAACGAGATCCAACTTGGTAAAATAAATTGCTCCATGTAATTCATCTAATAATTCATCGATCACGAGAATTGGGAAATTTATCTTTAATGGTGAGCTTATTGAGCTCCCTATAATCTGGACACATTACGCCATGATCCATCCTTCTTGTGTACCAATACTACGAGAGTAGAGAAAGAACTTTGACTAGGTTGAATTATACCCTACCTCTAACATTTCTCGCAATCATACGTTCAATTTTCACTCTTTTGGACGTAAGGATATCTATAAGGCCCGATGTTTGGAGGAACACTTCACGGAATCAAATGAATAGCATGATCGTGATCATGAATAGATGGGAGTCCTTTTGGGAGTTTCAAACACCTTGGAATGATTGTCCAAGACTTGTTGGAGATCTGTGAAATAGATGATTTTGATGTTGGAACTTCTAGTGAGCATAATTGTGAAATTATGCCTCGTTGTTCTTTCTTTAGAATCTTTTTCATGACATTAGAGCTTACTATCCTTCTTGGCTTCCCCGCAATACCCCGTAATTTGACCTCCTTTCCTTCAGAAAAAAAATTTCAAGAAAATTTCTTGAAAATTGAAAGCTACCGATCCCCCAAAGATTGTAACCATTGTACTCCTAGTACAACATCAGCACCTCCCATAGGAATGGCAAGCATTGGACTAGTCAATACATATTCCCCCCATGGTTAGCTTGATATTATGGCATTTTCCGAGAGAAATTTATAGTTCCTCCATTTGCAACCATCACTTGACATTCGAGTGCTTGGGTATAGGAAACAATTTAATTCCTTGGCTACCTTATAATGAATAAAATTATGGGTGCTACTGAATCAATCAACACTATTACCCTTTTCTTCTTGATATGTCCTTCTATCTTGAGAGTTTGAGGAGTGGTAATTCACTGCAAGTGCATTACACGATATGGTCGATTCATTTCTTCCTCTTCTAGAGTGGTTCACTGGTATATATCCTCTTCTTGTTCATTTTCTTCTTTCTCTTCACAATCTATGTCGAATAATTTCTTCTCAACACACTTATGACCTTTAGTGTATTTGCTATCTAGCGTAGCAAAGCCCTTTTTTCTCTTTTTTTCTTCCAATTCTTTGTGGTGTCAACCTTGTAGGTTGTGGAAATCTAGGCGTAGCAACACTTCCTTCTTTATAGAATTGAGTGGTAGGCTTCCTTGTCGCCATAATTTTACATTCAACTTTTATTGCCAACTTTGAATGCCTTCTCCAATGAATCGGGTTCTCATGCGAACTTGTAATATCCCCCCAAAGGGAAATAACCAGTAATAAACAGAAATATGCCAGACAGATATAGAAAATACAATGCTGAACCAGATCATGGAACAATTACACATAGAATGCCAGAAAACTGAGCCATTTTATTAATCTGAAAGTACATAGAGAGGAGTACAAGAAAATCGGAATGAGTGCACCTATCCTTGCTCATGCAGAAGAATCCTCTCGTAAAATAGGAAATGGCTACTGCTGTAACCGCATCCTACCGTGAAGAAATCGTCGTAATCATTGAGGAATCGAAGCTAGGGGCCGATCCCCTTGCCGGAATGAGCTAAAAATCTACAGATCACCTATACTCGCTGCTCCGGACAAAACCCAGAAACCGTGAAGCAAATGGACCACCTCCGAAAATCGCCCCCAGAAACCACCCTCCTACAAAAACGCTGTGCCTTCAGGAACAGCTCAGAAGCTCAAGAAATATGCTGGCAAAAGGGCTGGATCTACCCACAAATCCTCCAGATGAGATGACCAACTCCTCAAAGCTGAAAACACTGAAAAATGCTGCCAGAACCCCACATAAAGACCCTACTCATCAGATCTGCGTCCTCCCTGACTGGATCTGCGTCCTCTCTGCCCAGATCTGCTGGATCTGAATCATACAAGGCTGGATCTGCTACTATCTCTCCAGATCTGCGTCCTACAAGGCTAGATCTGCTGCTAGCTCTTCAGATCTATGCTAGATCTGCCAATATCTCCTCAGATCTGCAACCCCAAAGGCTGGATCTGATGTTCTCTCTTCAGATCTAGGCTGGATCTGCCAATATCTCCTCAGATCTGCAATCTCCCAAGCTGGATCTAGTGCTACCCCTCCAGATCTGCAACCTACAGAACCAGATCTGCAAATATCTGCTCAGATCTACAATCTCCAAGGTTGGATCTATCACTGTGCCTTCAGATCTGCGTCCTTCCTCTTCCTACTGGAACAGCGTCCTCACTCCAAACTGATCTGCGTCCTTCCTGCTGCTGAAACTGCGTTTTTCCTGCTAGATCTGCGCAGCCACTAGAGGGCTTCTTCCTCTCCGACTCTCCACCTCAAACTGCTACTGAAACTGAAAGATAGAACTCAGAAATTAACCTTACTAGGGCGGGCACTCGAAGTCCCCCGAAGCTAAGGGTGAAACCAGAAATAACCTTACCAGGGCAGGCACTCGAAGTCCCCCGAGGCTAAGGGTGAGATCTCCGACCGGAGACACTCGTGCACTAAACAGTGCTGCAGACCGACTAAACAACCGGCGTGCTGAAGCATAAAAAGTCTAGCTCTCAATAATAATATCAAATCATGGATCCCAAATGAAGTGGAAACCCCTCCTTTTATAATGCTAAACTCCCTCCAAAACTTAACTGCGTCCTTCACCTTGCAGTTACCCTTGGGTCAGCGTGAGGCCTCCCCTCATATACGTGTGGACCCCCAAGGCCCCCTCTTTAAGTTATAACGTTAATCAACTAGGAAAACACTTTATTTTATAAAGTGAGGTGACTAAAGTGAGGTGACCCCTCTTATTTCTCACTTTATTTATTATTTCCAACTAAAGTGGCAAAATTGAACAAAAATGAGATATTCCAATTAGCAAGGCTAATTGGGAATATTACAGTCTCCCCCGGCAAAACGTTGCTTGTCCTCAAGCAACTGAAGTGATGGATGCTGTAAAGTCTGCTCAGTCTCCCCAGTGGCATCCTCATCCGGCAAAAATGGCTTGTTCTCAAGCAATGCTTGAACAAGCCTACTCTCTAGCTGATGCTCCCTGCCGATACTGCAAAATGTGCCTGGGTCCCACTGAAACCTCTCTGTCTCCTGCATCACCCCGATATGAAGGGATATCTCAATGCCAGGATCCCAAACTGGCCTCTCATGGTACCAGCCAATCAATAGTCCTCCCGGACCCCATCGCCACTGTGGCCGATAATCGTACAAGTCCCATGACTCGGACTGCTCACTGCCTCTGGCTATGACTACAGACCATGACTGCTGCTGCTCTGCATCTATGAATGTGTAAGTTGTCCCATCGACTGTGTACCAGCTCATCATCTCTCTCCACTCAAGGCATGAAGTGAGGAACATCTTTCTCATGTGGATCCTCCATCCCCAAGCAATCATCCAAACAAAATGAGCCACCTCCCGACAAGGCAACTCCTGAAAATCTCCTTCCGCCTCAAGCTCTGGTAATGAAGGTGGGCTGAAAGTCTGATCTTGGCAAGCATCATAGCTTACCCCATGCTGTCCTTCTCTCCACTCATGACAAGTGTAGAGTGTATGCTGATCTTGGGCTGCAAAATCATTGCCCTCCAATGGCAAAGTGAAGAACAATCCTCCAAAGAAGGTCCCTCCAACAACGAAGAACAAGCTGGCCCCAAACAATTCATCCATGAAGAATAGGACATGTGCTTCATGGATCATCCTAATGAGACGTTTGCTGAAGGTGTTACATGAGGATGCATAATGCAAACAATCCCTCACAAGGATACAGCGCAGTCTCATCCACTGCGACCTCAGAAAACCACATGGCAAGCAATGTGCAAGATCCATCCCATCTACTAATGGATAGTAAATGGCTGAATATAACAACAACATAGGTCCAAACACTTGCCCATGGCTGTACAATGGATGAATATCAGTCTCATGGCCCCCCTCAAAAGAGAACTCATATGTAGTAGTGGCGGCCATGCCTCCTCCCATGCTCCCATTAGAACATGTAGTGCAGAGAATGTGAAAATTCTTCCCACTCAAAGACACATCCAACTCGTGTGTCTCCCTCATAATCGAGCCTCCCATACAAATCTGATCATATGCTGGAAGTAAGATGGTACATGGGTCCATGAATGAGTCCTCCATAAAGTGTTGACCTGCTATGAAGAAGACTGAACCATGTGCTGCAAGGAGATAATCCTCCTTATGCTTGGAAACCCAAGTCAAGAAGAATATGCCATAGATGTCTCTATCATCATTACTTCTGGTAAGTGCAACAAATATGAAGTGATCCTGGGACCTATGGGTTATAGATCCACCATATCTCTGCTGCGCACACTTCATCCATAATGTTCTGCTCCAAGGTGACAACGCTGTGAGCTCATGTAAATATGCTCCTGTCAATACAAGACTCTGTTCTTTGACATGCTCCTTGTCAAAGATCCCTCTAATAATGCTGCAATAAATATGGAATACCTTCCAAGATGGAAGTGCTTCCCAATCATCATCAAAGACCAAGGAGATAGTGCCATCCCCTCTTCCTGCAACATCATACAAAGTGTGAGAGCAAATCTGCCCTTGCTCTCCTAGGAACAAACCAAGCAACAAGACATTGTGTTGCCTCTCCATACCTCCATCAAACAACTCATGTGATGAAGACACAATGAATGATATGAGTAACACATCAACACCATGCATCCATCCTCTATGCTGCTCGATGATGCAAGTATCCATCCATCTTTTCCCCATCCTCCTACTCTTAGGAAGAGTGTTTGCCAAGTGATGGCCAAACTCTTTCAAGAGTAACCAGCGCAGCCAAGCCTCCTGCTGCCCGGTATCATAGATCTGCAAGTAGCCTCCTAGCTCCTCGCTCATCAACCCCATCCACTCAATCGCTTGTGGATGCCTCCTTCTCCTCATCCTGGTACTCCTCCCATGAGGGCTACCATCCTCCCAAATCAAATTTCTGATTTTGCACTTCATGGGATTTTGGAATATAAACTTCTCAAGGATCAATGAGACCCTATCAAGACTCAAATAGGTGGTGGGCAAAAACCTCCCATCATGGTGTGTATGGCTCAAGGGATGTCCAACACAAGCATGAGAGACGTTATCCATCCGAAGATGTCCCCCATCTTCTATCTGCTCTCGTGAGAAGGGAACCAAATCATTGTGTTCCATAGCCCGCTCCACCGAGTACCAACTCAAAATCTCTCTCCATCCAATCTCAACATATGGATGCTGTACCCTGTACAACTCTGATCGTCTCATACCACTATCCAAGTCAACATATGAGACCTGACTAGGTGGCTCTGCCTCTCTCTCTCCAACGGGAAGAGATGACCCAACAACACTGCTAGTCCCATCCATGCATACCTGAAGGGGAATGATCTGACGCTCCAATGTGCCCTCTGGTTGTACCATCAGGGAATCCAGCTGCTCCCCAATGCGGACCAACTTGGCCGCCGACTTGGCACAAGTCGCTCTCATACCCTCCAGCTCCTGGTCCTGCAACAAAATGGTCTCCCGTACTGACGCGGCTTTCTCCCTCAAAACTCGAAGGTCCGTCCGAAGCCGATGATACCGCTGCCTGCGATCATCGCCCAATACCTCTGTATCTCCTAGTGCCTCATCGATAGTGGATATATCTCCTGATACCTCACCCATCTGTCGTGTGCCGCTACCACCCGAAGACTCGGACCTGGCTCCAGTCATCACCTCAGTGGATGGCTCTACCGGGGTAGGCTCTACCTCCTCCACTACGATATCAACCGGCACGGTCAAGGAGGTCTCTAATGATGGTGAGTCCTGTGTCTCACTAGGTGTATCCTCAGACTCTCTGCAACCCTGTGTTCCCTCATCCTCTTCTCCACTGCTCTCGGAGAAGACCTCAATGAAGTGTGCCTTCCCTGCCGTACACCTGTGTCCTCGTGCCCATGGCTCCCTGCAAGTGAAGCACACCCGCTTCCTCCTCAGCTCTCTCCTGTCCTCATCATCAAACTGCCCTCGTCCAGGATTCGCCTTGGGAGGCGGAGTTCTCGTGTCCTTACCCTTAGGCTGGAAGGCTTGTCTCTGGGGATAAGGTGTCCGAGTCCTGTGTAAGACATCCTGTAAGTCCCGAGTCCTGCTGATGGCATCCTGAAGGGTAGCCGGTCTGTTCGACAGGACTAGGCTACGAAGTGGCTCTGACAGCCCTTCCACAAACAAGCCAACCATCAGAGCTGCAGATAAATCAGGTACCATCACCGAAATCCTCAAGAAGTCTGAAATGTATGTCTCTGCACTCCCAGTCTGTTTGAGCTTGATCAGCTCACCAAAATACTGATCCGGATCCCTCCTGGCAAAGTGCTCTACCACCCTGGACTTTGCCGAACTGTTTGATGAGCCATCAAACCTGGGCAAATGAAATCCGCTAGCTGCACGGTGGTCATCATGGTGGTATCCACGCCCCTTGTGCTGGTGCCGCTCAGGGGGTTTGATACCGCATCGAAACTGGAAGTAGAGCTCCCAGGGGAAAGCATCAAGATGCACGACCATACTCTATCTACTTGTTGCATATCGGCGTTTTCACATCTGCCATACTGGCACTTGCGACCCGATTTTTGAAACTGCCTCGGAAAATTCTGAGATTTGGGAAAGTGATCTCGCCCAAAACCCCGAAACTTGACACTCATAACATCCTAATTCCAAACTTCAAAATTTGACCCTTTTCATTTTGGCCCTTTTTCCAACTGCGTTTCTGGAATTGCAACTGCTATTGCTCTGTATGATTTCTTTTCGGATGTCATAGACCACAGGCTGAGCCAGAATTATGCTCTGATACCACTGTAATATCCCCAAAGGGAAATAACCGGTAATAAACAGAAATATGCCAGACAGATATAGAAAATACAATGCTGAACCAGATCATGGAACAATTACACATAGAATGCCAGAAAACTGAGCCATTTTATTAATCTGAAAGTACATAGAGAGGAGTACAAGAAAATCAGAATGAGGGCACATATCCTTGCTCAAGGCAAGTGAAGAATCCTCTCAGAAAATAGGAAATGGCTACTACAGAAACTGCATCCCAGCTGCTGAAAGAAACTGCCGTAAACTGCTGCTGCTGGAGTGAACTGAAGCTAGGGGCTGATCCCCTTGCCGGAATGAGCTAAAAATCTACAGATCACCTATACTCGCTGCTCCGGACAAAACCCAGAAACCGTGAAGCAAATGGACCACCTCCGAAAATCGCCCCCAGAAACGCTCCTCCTACAAAAACGTTGTGCCTTCAGGAACAGCTCAGAAGCTCAAGAAATATGCTGGCAAAAGGGCTGGATCTACCCACAAATCCTCCAGATGAGATGACCAACTCCTCAAGGCTGAAAACACTGAAAAATGCTGCCAGAATCCCACATAAAGACCCTACTCATCAGATCTGCGTCCTCCCTGACTGGATCTGCGTCCTCTCTGCCCAGATCTGCTGGATCTGAGTCATACAAGGCTAGATCTGCTACTATCTCTCCAGATCTGCGTCCTACAAGGCTAGATCTGCTGCTAGCTCTTCAGATCTATGCTAGATCTGCCAATATCTCCTCGGATCTGCAACCTCAAAGGCTGGATCTGATGTTATCTCTTCAGATCTAGGCTGGATCTGCCAATATCTCCTCAGATCTGCAATCTCCCAAGCCGGATCTAGTGCTACCCCTCCAGATCTGAGGAATTGCAGCGGTCTACAATCTCCAAGGTGGATCTATCACGTGCGCCGGATACGCGTCCTTCCTCTGTGAAAGCTAGATTTTTCACCTTCAGATACTGCGCGGCCACTAGAACTTCTTCCTCTCGGAGCCTCTCCACTGGCCTACTTTGGCCCAAAGATAGAACTCGAAATTAACCTTACCAGGGTGAATTTTCCGAAGTCCCGAAGCTAGGTGAAGCAAATAACCTTACCGGAGCGAGGCACTGAAGTCCCAGGGCTAGGGTGAGATCTCCCGACCAGGGAGACACTCGTGCACTAAACGGTGTTATGACAGACTAAACAGCCGTCTTTGAAACGACACAAGTCTAGCTCTCAATATCAATATCAAAATATGCATGATCCAAATGAGGTGAGAACCTCTCCTTTTATAATGCCAAACTCCCTCCAAAACTTAACTGCTCCCTTACTCTCCTTTGACCTGCGCAGTTTACCTTGGGTCAGCTTGATGCCTCCCCCATCATCACCACGTGGACCCCCAAGGCCCCCTCTCTAAGTTACAACGTCCATCTACTAGGAAAAGAACACTTTATTTATAAAGTGAGATGACTAAAGTGAGGTGACCCCTCTTATTTCTCACTTTATTTATTATTTCTGACTAAAGCGGCAAAATTAAACAAAAATGAAATATTCCAATTAGCAAGGCTAATTGGGAATATTTCAGTCTCCCCCGGCAAAACGTTGCTTGTCCTCAAGCAACTGAAGTGATGGATGCTGTAAAGTCTGCTCGCTCTCCCAAGTGGCATCCTCATCCGGCAAAAATTGCTTGTTCTCAAGCAATGCTTGAACAAGCCTACTCTCTCGCTGATGCTCCCTGCCAATACTGCAAAATGTGCCTGGGTCCCACTGAAACCTCTCTGTCTCCTGCATCACCATGATATGAAGGGATATCTCAATGCCAGGATCCCAAACTGGCCTCTCATGGTACCAGCCAATCAATAGTCCTCCCGGATCCCATCGCCACTGTGGCCAATAATCGCCCAAGTCCCATGACTCGGACTGCTCACTGCTTCTGGCTATGACTAAAGACCATGACTGCTGCTGCTCTGCATCTATGAATGTGTAAGCTGTCCCATCAACTGTGTACCAGCTCATCATCTCTCTCCCCTCAAGGCATGAAGTGAGGGACATCTCTCTCATGTGGATCTTCCAACCCCAAGCAATCATCCAAACCAAATGAGCCACCTCCCGACAAGGCAACTCCTGAAAATCTCCTTCCACCTCAAGCTCTGGTAATGAAGGTGGGCTGAAAGTCTGATCTTGGGCTGCAAAAGCATTGCCCTCCAATGGCAAAGTAAAGAACAATCCTCCAAGGAAGGTCCCTCCAACAACGAAGAACAAGCTGGCCCCATTGCCCTCCAATGGCAAAGTGAAAAACAATCCACCATAGAAGGTTCCTCCATCCATGAAGAACAAGCTGGCCCAAAACAAACCATAGTGCAGTCTCATCCACTGCAACCTCAGAAAATCACATGGCAAGCAATGTACAAGATCCAACACATCTACTAATGGATAGTAAATGGCTGAATATGACAGCAACATAGGTCCAAACACTTGCCCATGGCTGTACAATGGATGAATATCAATCTCATGGCCCACATCAAAAGAGAACGCATATATAGTAGTGGTGGCCATGCCTCCTCCCATGCTCCTATTAGAACATGTAGTGCAGAATTCGTGAGAATTTTTCCCACTCACGGACACATCCAGCTCATGTGTCTTCCTCATAATCAAGCCTCCCATACAACTCTGATCATATGATGGAAGTAAGATGGTACATGGATCCATAAATGAGTCCTCCATAGTGTTTTGGCATGCTATGAAGAAGAATGAACCATGCGCTGCAAGAAGATAATCCTCCTCATGATTGGAAACCCAAGTCAAGAAGAATATGCCATAGGTGTCTCTATCATCATTACCTCCTCTTTGTGCAACAAATATGAAGTGATCCTGGGACCGGTGGGTTATAGATCCACCATATCTCTGCTGCGTACACTCCATCCATAATGTTCTGCTCCAAGGTGATAACGCTGGGGGCTCATGCAAATAAGCTCCTGTCACTACAAGACTCTGTTCTTTGACATGCTCCCTGTCAAAGACTCCTCTAATACTGCGGCGACAAGTGTGGAATATTCCCCAAGATGGAAGTGCTTCCCCGTCATCATCAAAGATCAAGGAGATAGTGCCATCCCCTCCTCCTGTAACATCATGCAAGGTGTGGGAGCAAATCTGCCCTTGCTCTCCCAGAAACAAACCAAGCAACCAAACAATTCGCTGCCTCCCCATACTCCCATCATACAACTCATGTGATGAAGACATAACGAGTATCATAGCAACACCATGCATACGTACTCCATGCTGCTCAAAGATGCAAGTATCCAGCCATCTTTCCTCCACCCTCCGACTCTTAGGAAGAGTGTTTGCCAAGAGATGGCCAAACTCTTTCAAGAGTAACCAGCGCAGCCAAGCCTCCTGCTGCCTGGTAGCACAGATCTGCAAGTAACCTCCTAGCTCCTTGCTCATCATCCCCATCCACTCAATCACTTGTGGATGCCTCCTCCTCCTCATCCTGGTACTCCTCCCATGAGGGCTACCATCCTCCCGAATCAAATTTCTGATTTTGCACTTCATGGGATTTTGAAATATAAACTTCTCAAGGATCAATGAGACCCTATCAAGAATCAAATAGGTGGTAGGCAAAAACCTCCCATCATGATGTGTATGGCTCAAGGGTTGTCCAACACAAGCATGAGGGATGTTATCCATCCGAAGATGTCCTCCATCTTCTATCTGCTCTCGTGAAAAGGGAACCAAATCATTGTGTTCCATAGCCCGCTCCACCGAGTACCAACTCAAAATCTCTCTCCATCCAACCTCAACATATGGATGCTGTACCCTGTGCAACTCTGATCGTCTCCTACCGCTATCCAAGTCAACATATGAGATCTTACTAGGTGGCTCTGCCTCTCTCTCTCCAACGGGAAGAGATGACTCAACAACACCGCCAGTCCCATCCATGCATACCTGAAGGGGAATGATCTGACGCTCCAATGTGCCCTCTGGTTGTACCATCAGGGAATCCAGCTGTTCCCCAATGCTGACCAACTTGGCTGCCGACTTGGCACAAGTCACTCTCATACCCTCCAGCTCCTGGTCCTGCAACAAAATGGTCTCCCGTACTGACGCGGCCTTCTCTCTCAAAACTCGAAGGTCCGTCCGAAGCCGATGATACCGCTGTCTGCGATCATCGTCCAATACCTCTGTATCTCCTAGTGCCTCATCGATAGTGGATATATCTCCTGATACCTCACCCATCTGTCGTGTGCCGCTACCACCCGAAGACTCGGGCATCTCCTCAGTGGATGGCTCTACCGGGGTAGGCTCAACCTCCTCCACTACGATATCAACCGGCACGGTCAAGGAGGTCTCTAATGATGGTGAGTCCTGTGTCACACTAGGTGTAACCTCAGGCTCCCTGCAATCCTGTGTGTCCTCTTCCTCCAAGTGTGAGGTAACCATTTTAATGGTTTCCCTCTCCGATACTCGGTCAAGCTGGAAAGAGGTATCCAACTTGTCCACTGTGCGCTGTAGGTCCCTATCATGTGAGTGCTTGTTCCCTCTCTGAAAGTTGTGAGGTCTACTATCACGCTGGAGTTGATCATAATCTCTGCTAGCTGTGCGGTGGTGGTCTCCACCATGATGATGCCGGTGCCCCGGGTGTTGACCATGGAGTCTAATGCCATAACAGATCTGGGTATATTCCTCGAAGGGGAGAGCATCCATGAATGCCTGTCCGAGAGCATGATAGTTTGCAAGAATGTCAGCCATCAGAGCCGGATCTACCTCTCGCTGTACTGTTATTCCTGTGTCCTCTGGCAAGAATGTGGGCATAGTGGGACGTGTGGGTGTACATGAATCCATATGCCGAGTGGCATCATACCGAACGATCTGAAAACCCCTACGGAGTTCTCTCTGACTGACCTCTACGGCTGCAAATCTCTTGGTTACATCCTGCATGAATGTATCCATCTTCTCATCCAACTTCACAATCATGTCCTCCATTGGATTCCGCTGATCTGTCTCCCTAAATCTCCTCTTATCCACATCACCTGCCATCAGCTCTTTCTGCTATGTGTCTACAGGCTCCTCAGAAACTGCACGGTTGCTGCAAAACCATATTGTTGCTTAACTTCGACCTCCGATTTACCCACTGAAAACTACTCGGAAAATTCTAGGAATTTGGGAAAGTGATCCTCACCCAAAACCCAGAAAAACCCAGAAAACGTTTTTCCTAATTCCAAACTTCAAAATTTGACCCTTTTTATTTTGGCCCTTTTTCCAACTGCGTTTCTGGAATTGCAACTGCTATTGCTCTGTATGATCTCTTTTCTGATGTCATAAACCACAGGCTGAGCCAGAATTATGCTCTGATACCACTGTAATATCCCCAAAGGGAAATAACCAGTAACAAACAGAAATATACCAGACAGATATAGAAAATACAATGCTGAACCAGATCATGGAACAATTACACATAGAATACCAGAAAATTGAGCCATTTTATTAATCTGAAAGTACATAGAGAGGAGTACAAGATAACCAGAATGAGTGCACCTATCCTTGCCCTAGGCAAGTGGAGACCCTCTCAGAAAAATAAGAAATGGTTGCTACAGAAACTGCATCCCAGCTGCTGGAAGAAACTGCCGTAAATTGCTGCTGCTGGAATGAACTGAAGCTAGGGGCTGATCCCCTTGCCGGAATGAGCTAAAAATCTACAGATCACCTATACTCGCTGCTCCGGACAAAACCCAGAAACCGTGAAGCAATTGGACCACCTCCGAAAATCGCCCCCAGAAACCCTCCTCCTACAAAAACGCTGTGCCTTCAGGAACAGCTCAGAAACTCAAGAAATATGCTGGCAAAAGGGCTGGATCTACCCACAAATCCTCCAGATGAGATGACCAACTCCTCAAGGCTGAAAACACTGAAAAATGCTGCCAGAACCCCACTTAAAGACCCTACTCATCAGATCTGCGTCCTCCCTGACTGGATCTGCGTCCTCTCTGCCCAGATCTGCTGGATCTGAGTCATACAAGGCTGGATCTGCTACTATCTCTCCAGATCTGCGTCCCACAAGGCTAGATCTGCTGCTAGCTCTTCGGATCTATGCTAGATCTGCCAATATCTCCTCAGATCTGCAACCTCAAAGGCTGGATCTGATGTTATCTCTTCAGATCTAGGCTGGATCTGCCAATATCTCCTCAGATCTGCAATCTCCCAAGCTGGTCACGCTGGATCTAGTGCACTACCTTTCCGGATCACCAACCCTCACTGAGACAGGATCTGCAAATATACGGTTGAATCCTTGCAATCTCAAAGGTTGGATCTATCAACGGCACCTTGAATCTAGCTCCTTCCCTCTTCCTGCTTGGAACGGCGTCCTCCTCCCAAGTGATCACCGTGGCAACTTCTGCTTCTTTGGCTAGCGATTTTCACACTAGATCTGCCTTGACTCACTAGAGGAGCTTCTTCCTCTCAGACTCTCCACCTGGCGCTGCGGCGGAAAGTGGGAATGAAATTAACCTTACTAAGGGCGGGCACAAAGTCCCCGAAGCTAAAGTGAAACCGAAATAGCCTTGCGGGGCAGGCACTCGAAGTCCCCCGAGGCTAAGGGTGAGATCTCCGACCGGAGACACTCGTGCACTAAACAGTGCTGCAGACCGACTAAACAACCGGCGTGCTGAAGCAGACAAAAGTCTAGCTCTCAATATCAATATCAGAATATGCATGATCCAAATGAGGTGAGAACCTCTCCTTTTATAATGCCAAACTCCCTCCAAAACTTAACTCTCCTTTGACCTGCGCAGTTTACCTTGGGTCAGCCTGATGCCTCCCCCATCATACCCATGTGGACCCCCAAGGCCCCTTCTTTAAGTTACAACGTCAATCAACTAGGAAAGCACTTGATTTTATAAAGTGAGATGACCCCTCTTATTTCTCACTTTATTTATTATTTTTAGCTAAAGCGGCAAAATTAAACAAAAAATGAAATATTCCAATTAGAAATGCTAATTAGGAATATTTGAGATTTGTGGAGGAGATGTCGCGGACTTTTCTAGTGCTTGTTGGAGTGTTTTAGAGGAATTTGTGACATATTTATGTGGGTGCTTTCTTGATGAAAGGCTTCTAGCAACACGTACGATCGAAGGTATGTTGATGAGATAAACGTTAGAGATTGATCAGAGTTTTAGGTATCCCTAAAACTGTGGACGATTTACAGCTTTGTAGGTGTCATTTTAGGACTATATTTGTAAGTATTCTTATAAAATCGAGTGGTAAATTAGTTTTTCTAATTGGGGTTTTGGGATTTTGAGATTTTTTGTATATACTGGATTTTTGGGTATTTGTAAATTTATTTGTGTAGGTGAGATCAGAGTGGAAAGCTATAATGAACTAGATCCTAGGCCCTTGAGGTAAGATCTAGTCTCCAAGACCCTGCCAGGGCCAACCATTGAAGAAATTGAGAAAAAAAGCTGAGATGCGAAGCAAATTGAATTTTCTAAACAAGGTTTGAAGTTTTGTGCCCTCTCGGGGCTGAGGATCCGGCCTCCCAAGGGACATGCGTCTCCCTCATACAGCCTCACCAACGTCAACCTAAAAACCCCCCAACGTCATCTTTTCGAACTTACTTTTAGGGTTGGTCGTAGCCTTATGCAAGGAGTCTGTAGAGGAAATTTTTAAAATTAAAGTGAATTAATTTACACATGTGATGAGAACATTCTAAGTGATGTGGATCAAGCTTCTTTTAATCTTATCCATTGATTAGAGATTAGATCAAGATCGTTGATGTGGCAATGAGAAAAGTATAAAGGAAGGGCTTGGGGTCAGTTGGAGAACACACACAGAATCTAAGAGATCGAATTCTTCTGATAGAGCAGTGCTTAGACGAAGATCAGATCTAATTGATTCAGAGAAGGAGTGAGGAGTGGATGCAGTGATTGGTCAAGAGGACCAAGAGTACAACGCAGAGCAAGGGTAGCAGAGACGCAGTGGAGGCAGCACAGCCATTAGAGGGTGCGACACAGTCCCTAGAGAGGGTGATGCAGGGCCACGCAGGGCTCATGCAAGGGCAGCGCAGAGCCTCCAAGGAAAGTTTGAAATTCAGCTGGAGACTGGGGTTTTTGAGCCGGAAGTGCTGAAACTAGACTCAGAAATAAGCTTATCAGTGTATAGCAAGGGTGACGCAATCCCTCGGTCAGGGCCACACAGCCTTACACAGTGGCAGTGTAGAGACTGTGCAGAGCCAGCTGGGATTTCACCAGTGGCTCATCCGGATCAGTTGGGACTTGCAAGAGTGAGGTATATCTCACATTTCTCTCTGTAGACGAGGTTTTCTCTGTTTGGTGAGTCGAATTATGGCACCCTAGATGTACTCAGAATATTGTTGCTTAATAATAATAAACCCTCAAATCTATTGCACCGATTTTCCCGCATTGGGTTTTTCCGGGGACATTTGTCCGAAAAATTTGTGTCCTTTGTCATATGTGCGTGGTGTTCTGTATATGATTTGTATTTGTGTAGGCTGCTAGTTGTGTTTACTTCGATGTTTTTCTGAATATTTTCAGTTAAATAACTTGTGCATAATAAAACAAGTAAATCAATATTTAGCAGTAGGATTTTTGTGCTCAGAAATTTTCACATGGTATTAGAGGATTGTAGATCAAGCCGAACCATCAGCAAAGGGGCTAAAGATATTTACTATAGGAAAGGCAGCTGAAGCAGCACAGATCCGGAAGAAGGCAGCGCAACACCGAAGGTACAGCATAGACCCTACAAGGATGACGCAGAGACTGAATGCTCACGCAGAGGTTGACGCAGCTCCAGAAAGGTGATACAGAGCCAGTGTTCTCATGCAGAGGTTGACGCAGCACCAGGAGAGGGACGTTGGGCCAGTTTGCTCACGCAGAGGCTGACGCAACACCAGGAGGGTGACGTAATACAAGAGGGAGTGACGTTGTGCAGTTTGCCAGGGCTGGAAGTGTAGCTTCAGATCTTAAAAAGTTGTTGGTGAGGCATCGATTTTGTCGATGCAGAATAGTTCCTAGCAAAGGTGACAAAGTGAGGAGAAATAGTCCCTCAGGAGACTTTTACCAAGAAGTCTGAGATTCGATCAGGAGGGTGGTCATAAAGGGTTGATTCAGTAGGATTGGCAGAGGATTTCCGAGAGGGAAATCAGTTGTCAGAGGGAGCGGTATCTCTAGAGGGTTTATATCGCCAAGAAACCTAGATCCAATCTTATGTTGAGTGCAGCAACAGTAGAAGGGAGAAGAGTGCC
The DNA here is from genome assembly GCA_034641835.2 of Pinus albicaulis. Classification (NCBI taxonomy): domain Eukaryota; kingdom Viridiplantae; phylum Streptophyta; class Pinopsida; order Pinales; family Pinaceae; genus Pinus; species Pinus albicaulis. Next base: position 373,476 of record JAXQQM020058972.1, read on the forward strand.
TGCTTCAACAGTTTTTGAGCAGATATGGCCCTGTATGGACTGAGAGATCAAGATAGGTTGGACGGTGTGTCCAAATTTGCGATATGGAAGGCCAAAATCCTGACAGTCCTGGAGGAGTACGGTATCAGAGACCACGCGAAAAATGTCCTAGTTGTACCGACCGATGCAGACGCTCTGAAGAAGTTCAATGAAAATCAAGCGCGAGCAAAGCGCTTGATCATGGATGGGGTGAAGGATCACGTGGTCCCACACATTGTCGAGAAGAGGACGACACATGGGATGTGGACAACTTTGACCACGATGTATCAAGGCAGCTCCGTCCAACTGAGGATGCTTCGATAGAATCCGATGTGAATGTTCCAGATGAACAAGGGAGAGGAGATCGATCCCTTCCTCTTCAAATTGCAGACAATCCGAGATTAGCTGATTGCCATGGGGGCAACTCCGGATTAAGGGTTGTTGGTGAGGACTGCCCTAAATGCAGTCACTGATGAGTGGGAGACTTTTGTCCAAATCATCTTCGGCAGAGCAGAACTCCCAAATTGGGGTGACATGTGGGCTATCCTTCGACAGGAGGAGATCCGCAGGATGACCAAGAAGGAATTCAGCAGTAAAAGTGTCAAGGTAAAGAAGGAGGAGGAGGAAGATGCGGCCCTAGCATCAAAGGGATAGCGACAGCAAGGGAAGAAGAAGAAGGACCTATCCAAGGTCCAGTGCTTCAGATGTGGTGAACTTGGACACTTCGCCAACACTTGTTCTAAGAGGAAGGACAAGGAAGCTTCAGATTCCAAGGCAGCAACAGCTAGAGGGGACAGTGGTAGTGAGGATGATGTGGCTATGAGTGCTCATGTGCCTTGAGAGAAGAGGTGGGGCGATATTGATTTGTAAAGAAGCTACAGATAGTGAGGCAATATCCTTGAGGTGTCCAAACTCTTGGATCATATACGAGCTATGGGAGCCTTAAGACAGTAGCAGGTTGACAGGAGCAGTGGGTGCAGAAGATCATGGAGAAGCAGAGGCAGAGTTGGGCTGCTGAAGTCTGGAGCTGCACAGGGGAGAGGCAATAGCAGCGCGGAGGCTGATGGAATTTCAGCAATGCAGAGGCAGTGCTTACGCAGTGCAGTACAACAAACAACGCAGAGCTTTAGAGAGACAGTGTAGCGCAACAACAGAGGGTGCTTCAGTGATGAGATGCAGCCCGATTGACTGTCAGTGATTGGGTGGTGGTCCTTCAGTTGCTTACTTCTTAGCAACTAAGTTGCAGTGCAGCAGTTGGCAGTAGCCGTGCTATAGGCAACATGATGCAACAATTTGAGAGGGAGCTACAGTACAGATGTCACAGTGTCAATGGCAGTGACATGGGCAGCAGTACAGAGAGCAGCAGCACAGTGGATGGAAGGCAGCAAGCCAAGCATCATCGTGGAGATCAATGCCAGAGATTAGGGTGATACTTCAGTGTGCGAGTATTGCGAGGGAGTGTTGAGATTTTGGAGTAGCATCAGATGTGCTCTAGCTCCGAAACTTTGTGGAGGGGCTAGAACACATGAGATCTCCAAGACCCAAAAAGCGTTTGGAGAAATTCCATCTAGTGTAAAAGTTATTCCAATAATTAAATTTTTTAATGGGTGCCCTAAGTCTAACTTAGGGAAATTAAAAAATTAAAGTGAATTAATTTACACATGTGATGAGAACATTCTAAGTGACATAGATCAAGCCTCTTTTAATCTTAGCCATTGGTTAGAGATTAGATCACGGCCATTGATGCGTCAACGAGAAAAGTATAAAGTAAGGGCTTGGGGTCAGTTGGAGAACACACACAAAATCTAAGAGATCGAATTCTTCTGACAGAGCAGTGCTCGAACGAAGATCAGATATGAGTGATTCAGAGAAGGAGTGAGGGGCGGATGCAGTGATTGGTCAGGAGGACCAAGAGTACAACGCAGAGCAAGGGCAACAGAGACGTAGTGGAGACAGCGCAGCCATCAGAGGGTGTGACGCAGTCCCTAGGGACGGTGACGCAAGCCCACGCAGGGCTCACGCAAGGGCAGCGCAAAGCCTCCAAGGAAAGTCTGAAATTCAGCTGGAGACTAGGGTTTCTGCGCTGGCAGGGCTAAAACCAGACTCCGGGAGAAGCTGATCAGCGCAAAGCAAGGGTGACGCAGTCCCTTGGTCAGGGCCACGCAGCCTTATGCAATGGCAGCATAGAGACTACGCAGAGCTAGCTGGGGTTTCACCGGTGGCTCATCCGGATCAATTGGGACTTGTGAGAGTGAGGTATATCTCACATTTCTCTCTGTAGCCGAGGTTTTCTCTATTGGGTGAGTCGGATTATGGCACCCTAGATGTAATCAGAATACTGCTTCTTAACAATAATAAACCCTCAGATTTGTTGCACCGGTTTTCCTGCATTGGGTTTTTCTGGGGACATTTGTCCAAAAAAACTGTGTCCTTTTTCATATGTGTGTGATGTTCAGTGAATGATCTGTATTTGTGTAGGCTGCTAGTTGTGTTTAATTCGATGTTTTTCTAAATATTTTCAGTTAAACAACTTGTGCATAATAAAACAAGTAGAAGTAAATCAATATTTAGCAGTAGGATTTTTGTGCTCAGAAATTTTGACACCTAATCCACTTAGGGCCTAGCTGCAGCCCTTTTAGGGCTCTTTCCTGCCCCTTCTCCCTTCTTCTGCCTTTCGGCCTCGCTTTTGAGCCCTCTTCTCCTCTCTTCAGCCTCAGCATTGACCCCTTTAGCCTCTTTTTCCTAGCCATTGTCATGTTTTAGCCTTTTCCCTTCCCTTTAGCCCTCTTTGGCCCTAATTCGATTGTAATCTATTTCTGAAATATTTTGGGACTGAATACTTGGTGGGTTTTGTAGAATTTTTTGGTCAAAGGCTTGTGATTTCAAGAGGCAACTTCAGTGGAAATTTTTGGCAAATTTGGGGGAAATGATCTACAAGGCCTTGGGCCTAGGGTTTGCTCTTTAAACCCTCTTTTCCTCACTGTTTTGCTACAGCTGTAAATTCTGATCTATAACAGTGAATTAAAATCCCTAAAAAACACATTTAATTGGTCTGAACATCTTAAAAATTGCATAATAAAATTTCCTAAAGTTTTGGCCATTTGGGCATTGAGTAGCTAGTTTAGATCTACTTATTTTCTTGCTGGAAATCACTGTACAACTGAGTATATCAGATCTGAGATTTCCCTGAATATCACACTTTAAAGGATTTAAAACTCGTATTTTTCAGTTTAGCAAGCTTACTCTAAAATTTGGGCATAATTTGGCACTTGTGTAGCACTAATAGCTCACTGTTGGATTACTTTTCTTACTGTGGTAATAAATATTTCAGATCTGATATATCACTAAATATTGTATTCTAAGTGAGTTAAAACTCATAATTTTTCAATTGGCAAGTTGTTGGGCACCTCATTATTGATTTTCGATTCATATATGCTTGTTGTTGCCTAGATCTAATGTGATTTCCTTGCCGCTGTCCTAAAAGTTTAAAAATTATTCATTGGAACATAAATGGCATAAAATCTAACCTTGTTCATGTTTTATAGATCATAGTTGCTTTTGTTTCATGATTTTGTAGCAAGTTGACTAACATATTTGTGGTTGAGTTGATCTATAAGTTCACATCCACAAAACACTCTCTAAAAGAACTCTAATCTCAAATTTTGAGCATCTTGATATCATGTGTTCCAAAGCCATATTGTCTAATTGGTTAGTAAGTGACGTTGTGATCTAAGGCATTAAGGAATCTATTAGCATAAGATTGTTAAATATCACCATTGGAATATTTGGTATCTTGTGGGTAATTTGGAGCACCTAGTGGATTGATCTAGTATTTGACATTGGCACTTGATAACTTGGCACACTCTTGGTAATAAGATTGTCTTTACATTTATTTGATAAGTACTCTTGTCATTGAATTACAACTTTAAGTACTTAAATCACATAAGAAATCCTTAACCAAGAATTCACTCAACTATCTTGCATAAGCATTTTAAGTCTAGTTTCACTAATAACTTACCTCCAAGCTTAAGCTTGGTTGATAGACTCCTAGGACAACCCTTTCTCATTTAGCTTGAGGGATTCAGCCCTTTCTAGTTGTTAAAACAGTGACCTTGCAGTCATCAGAGCCACAGTCTCTGCAGCACCAGAGGCACTGGGTGTTTGGAACACAGGGGGAGATATCGTTAATCAAGCCTATGCTTGCTTCCTGTTGACTTCCATCCCACAACCTACTTCCAAAGACTGATTTCAAAATAGTTAAGGGAAAGGTTCATCTTAGACTAGGCATATAACTTAAAAATAACCAAGAGCCTTGCACTTCACCTAGATCTTAGGACTTGCATTTCATATAGGTTAGATAATCATCTAAACAGCAGTTGTCCATCCGGTTACTTGGCTTTAATTTATAACAAGCAAGAAATTTTGACTCCGTACGGCACTGGTCTCAATTCTAAATCTAGTCGAATCCTTAATCTCGCTAAATTTTACCAAGTATCTAGGCCACTCAACTATGTCTCCCAGACAACCTAGTTCCCAGCTTGTTTTCCATCACCTCATTTCCATAGGGACTACCCCCCATAGTCTGTTGTTGGGAGACAACTAGAACAAAGTGAGCGAGGATCAGAGTGACAGCCCCCACCCTAAGCCGTTGTCACGGTGCCTATACAATTTGAGCGAAAACAAGTCGCAACACTTGTAGGGATTTTCTTGGCAGTTGTAGGCCTCTTAAGGCCTGAATCCCCTAGTTGCAAGCCTTTTGAGGCTATTTCCTCTTAGCCGCAAGCCTTAAAGGGCTTCTAGACCTAGGTCACAGGCCTATTTGGCCTTAATTCCCTAGTTGTTGTCCCTTTGGCATTTGATTTTGGCACTAATATTGGTGTTTGTATGCTTATGGTAAGTTTGGAAAAGGTTTGAAGTTAATTTCCATGCATTTTTTGCCACTAACCTATTGCGTTTCAAGCTAACACTTTGTTTTGCAGACCTATCCCAAGTTTGAGGAAGGATTTCAAGGGTTTGAGATCTAACTAGTCTATCAATCAGCCCTAAAAGCCCTAGCTTTAGTCACAAGAGGGTTGATCTATCATCTTGGGATTTTATCATAATAAAATCTATGTTGTAGCTGTTTGAAGGAGCTCCGGTGCATATAAGAAACTCATCTATCCATCCAACAAAGCCTCAAGGCCTAAGGTTTTCCTCTTCTATCCTCTTTCCATCTCTGTTTTCATAATCAGATCTAAAGTTGCTCTTAAAAGTGGGCTAATACCTCAATTCAATCATTTATAATAGCCCTAAGACACATTTAAGACATTGCATAAGCTAAATAGACATCTGTGCTTTTCATTTGTTAACATTCTACATGTTTCTTGAAGTTTGATATGAAATTTTGAGGTTTGATATAATTTCTCTAATGTCTGATATGAGCATTTAGAAGTCTGAAATATCAGCCAACGGTGGTAAGAAAACTCCTTGATAAGGCTTAACATTCAATAGAATTCATTTCTTAAGTCTTGGGAGCATTTTCTCTCTTTTTCGAAGCCAGTGGCAAATTGTTGAAGTAGTTTCTCTTATGAAAATTTGTTTCTCTTCAAAGTGGTAATCTCATTACACATTGGAAAGTGTTTTTCGTGCATTTCATTGGTGTTTTCTACTCTTGAAGATCACTGTTAGCAATCTCTAAAGGAATTATCACTTTGCTGACTTTTAATTTGACAAAGCTTTGTTTATTTGCAATGCAAGATTCGCTGACTTTTAATTTGGAAGCGCATTAGTAAGATATGTGATATTGGCATAAATAAGAATCTCGGATAATCATTGTGGTTAATTTCATTGTCTCTAATTGATATATCGAGTTCAAAGAGATCTTGCTATTGTGCTCATAATAATTCTTGCTATTTGTCAATTGAAATAAATTAGTTTATTTATGAGATTTGCTATTGTCATTGAATATTGATTAGCTTGAAGGGTGTTGCTTGTAAAGGATCTTTCTCACTTTTGCATCTTAACCACTCTCTTTCCTAACATTGTAATCTCAAGTTCCTCTTGCTAATTGTGCATCAAATAAGTGTCGTGGAATCAAATAGATCGTGTTGAGGAACTTATTTCATTGAATAAACTTCATTAAGGCTTTCACTCACATCTTGCATTTCATTCTAGGACTAGAAGTGCACTTATAAAATTTACCTCCAAGCCTAAACTTGGTTGTAAGAATATAGGACCACCCTTCTCACCCCAACTTGCAAAGTTAGGACCCTCATTGTGGTTAAAACGGGTGACCTTGCGGTTCTCTTACTGAGGGCCAATCCCTTGTAGGAGCAGGCCACTTGGGTGGTTAGAACTCAAGGGAGGGTATCTTTAATGAGGCCTTTAGCCTCCTTCCTTTGGACATCTCTCTATAACCTACATTCCAGACTAACTTCAAAACAGTTGAGAGAAAGGATTCACCTAGATAGGGCATTTAAACTAAAATATACCAAGATCTTGCATTTCACTTAAATCTAAGTCTTACACTTCATATAGGATAGATTTGCATATTGCAGCAATTGTTCATCTAGTAACTTGGAAGTTTAATTCATATTGTGCAAGTAAATTGACTCCTAAGGAAATGGTCTCTAACTGATAAATTTCAATAAATCTAATCAAGTGGTGCTTAATAATTATACTTGCCTTTAACTTTCACCAAGTGGCTAGGCCATTCAGTTGCGTCTCCTTCACTTGTTGGTTCCCAACAAGTGGTTCATCTCTTCATCCATAGGGACTACCCCCCTTATTCTATAATTATGAGACAACTTAAACAGAGAGGACAGGGATCAAAGTGACATCCCATATCCTAAGCATTCTCGCAATCTAGTGTACAATTTGGGCGACAATAGTCCCCAAGGTCACATCTATGCGCACTGCTATCTCTGTTGCTCAAGGCCGCTTCTGTCTCAAACTATGGCCTGTAGAGGTTCTTCACCCTAACTCCAATCTGCTTGCTCCAAAGTTGAGATGCCTGATGAACACCTTCCCTCTATTGAAGATAACCCCATTACCCTTTTCTCCCCAAGGTTGATATTGAAACTAGGTTTCTCTTCAACCTTAGGGCATAGATGACATCTCTAAGGTAGAGAGGTTTTCTGAATTCCCTCTCAAACTTGACTGTACCCACGCCCTGTGCTAGGTACTTGCCATCAACTCCCAACTCTATGTGAAACTGCATATCCCTCTCTATTAAGTAGTTGAAGTAACCTTTGTTCCCAGTCATATGAAAGGATGCTCCACTATCAATATACCATACGCTGCTAGCCACTAAGGTTGCTAGGCAAGGTATGAGCGGAAACTTCTTCTCAAACTGAGAAGTAAACTCTTTCACCTCTATCGATGCTGCCATGTGATCCTTCTTGGACTCCTTCATATTTCGACACTTGGTGGAATAGTGCCCAAACTAATGACGAAAAGAGCACTTCACTTTGTTGAGATCTTTCTTCTTTCCACATGTACTGGGCTCGACCCCTCCTGGCTTTTTCTATCCCTTGGCCTTGGCCCCTTTTCCATCTAGGGCAAAGTTTTTTTCTTTCGTTTTTCTTCCTCAATCCTCGCATGAGACTCAGATTTTGCTTACTTTTGGATCTCCTCTTGTACGCAATCATTCCATAGTTGCTCCCAATCTGGAAGCATTTCTATGCCACTCACTGCATCAATGAACTTTTCCCATGACTTGGGAAAGCCCAATAATGCAAAACTGACAAGGTCTTTATCCGAGATTGTCTCCCCAACCCCAACCAACTCGTCCTTCACTTGGGTGAATCTGGTCAGGTAATAAATCACGGACTCTGACTTACTCAGTTTCATATTTCTGAGCTTATCTCAAAGTACTAGCATTCTGGCCTCACTCATACCTTGGTACATCGCTAAGATAGTTGTCCACATAGCCTGAGTTGTCTTCTTACTGAAAGGTGAGGTATGATATGATCCTTGACTCCTTCAAGGATTATTCCTTTGGCCTTTACGTCCTACTATTATGTTGGGTCAGTTGTTGAGGATTTGCTCCTCCAATACTATACCAATATTCTCCTTCAAATAGCAGAAATTCGAGGCCCCATCAAGGCAGTCCCCAAATCTCAGATCTAGGTATGTAATGCTCTAACTCAAACTGCTTAGAAACACCCTTGCGCAAGCCTGCTAGAGAAAACACATGCATACTTGATTTCACGACAGAAGATTATTCTCTTGTGTAAAATGCACACTCTACTTCTGAGGAAAATATATTGCTTTCTAGTCTTCAATCAGTCTGTAGCCTAATACCATGTTAGTTTTCTAATACGCAACAGCTACTTTGAATAGTATTCTAAGATGCAAGAACTAGAACACCTAACTTTGAAATTCACTGATCAAATATACTTAGTATTCTAACAAATTTTCAGTAGAAAAATAAATTCATAAAGACACAAGCATGCAACTAACGAAATACCAAAAAATACCCAGGAAACTCCAACTGGGGAAAACCTACTAATTTGTGTTTTTATTGATCTACTAAAAAAAATCACAGTAATTAATTACAAATCATTTGGGAAAAATCCCCTTCTTATTCTTTGTTCCTCAACACAATATTCCACACACCCTAAACCAATTCGACCTCTCTCGTGCAACTGTACCAACTGTACAGGCTGAATTACCTTCTTGCACAAGCTATCTCAGCCACCTTAAGTGATGCGCTCTCCCTAACCTCATACATTGATTTAGAACTATTTTCCTGAGCTCAAAACACAAAATATCACTAGTGCATAACGATGTGATTCCCCAAGTTTGTGTTCTTCTCTTTATGGGATCAAATTGTTGTTCAACTCAAGCGAACTGGCTCCTTGAACCCAAGTTGAATTGCCTCACTAAACTCAAGTCTAACTGACATCTAGAACTCAAGTCAACTGGCCTTTTGAACTCAAGTCAAACTGCCTCACTGAACTGAAGTCAAACTGATATAATATCTCCATGCATGCTAAGTTCAATTTACTATTTTTGACTATAGGAAAATTAGAGAATTTTCCGAAGTCAACACTAATAGAAAGTAAGACTACACCTTAGCTTCACATGCGGGTTCTTCTGCCAAATATAGTGCACTACTAAATTTAGCAGAACCCTTCCATCACTAACTTTAATTAACACTATGTTGGAGCAATCAATGGAGTTAGGGAAAGTGGTCTATACAAGTTGAAGGGCAAGCCTATAGATCAAGGGAAGAAGCAGGTTCCTGAGACTCAGAGGGAGTTGAGTTCAAGTGAGAGATTGCAGGTTTAGGGGGAGAATCCACAACCCAAGAAAAGTGCATGGTCAGTAGGGAGTAAGGAGACTTCTATAGCTAGCAAGAAGGAACTGTGGAATGGCCAAAGGCCTATGAGGAAAAGAAGAAGCGAGAGGCTTCTGGTGGCAAGGACACTTTTGAGGAACATGTTGTTCATTCTTCAGGGTATGTTGCACTAGTGGACGCCAAATATTGGGATTGTGTACATGACAAGTTACTTTCGAGGAATGGAATTACCTCCCTCGCTAAGAGGGAGTGTTGAGAAGTGTAGCTTGGGAGGTACTCCCTGTGAAAATTTATGAATCTTACACTTTATGTAGAAACCTTTTCTGTTAATCTGGTTATGCTCCTCCTACTTAGATAAGTTATTAACTGAATAAATTCAGATTAAAATTGAAGCAAAACACATAACAGACCTTCACCAATTCAGATCTAGAATAAGTACATGCACACATAGACAAAGTGACAGATATTTTCTGGACAAATAGTCCCCGGAAAAACCCAATGCAAGAAAACCGGTCTTCTGGCTGCTGAAGGGTTTTATTATTATGAATTTTCTGAATACAACAAATCTAGGTTCCAGATCTGGAAAACCCGACAGAGAAATAATAGATCTACAGCTCACTGACTGTTCTAAAGCCAAAATAATGACTGATCCACACCCTCAAACGATATTTACAAGACTCAGCCAAAATTAGGGCCTAGAAACCCCAACACTGTCCTGGAAAGCCTCTTCGTCAGCCTCTGAAGCCTCTGCGTCCCTCAGCGTTGCTCCGAAAAGGGCTGTGTTACCCCAAACTGGGTGACGCAGGCCTTACGCTGCCCCTTAGGGTCTCTAGGTAACCCTAGAGGGCTTCCTGCTGAAAATTACGCTATCCTTGTTGTTGCAGCTCCCCTGCTTTTCTACGTCGTCTCTTTGAGCTGATCTCTGCCTCTTGTTGATTCTAGACCCCGGGATCAAATCATCCCCTTGGCCTAAATTCCCCTCTCTGCAGCTGAAACACCTCTAAGAATTCTTAGCAAACACGCCCTAGCATCTCAGCTTAACTTCAGTGCTCTGTCTCTATGTGTCTTTACAAATGACCCCAAGACTTTACTTTATACTTTTCTCGTTGGGAAACCAACTGCCATGATCAGATCTTGAATCAATGGCTAAGATTAAAAGAATGCTTGATCTGTGTGACTTAAGACAATTTCATCACATATTTAATTAAATTCACTTTAATTATTTAGGTTCCCTAACTTTTAACTTAGTAAATACATTAAAATAATTAATTAATTTAATATCTCCTAAACCAGATGAAATTTCCCAAATCCATTTCTGGGTCTTGTAGATCAAGTGTACTCTAGTCCTTCCTCAAAATTTGGGAGCTAGAGCACATTGATGCTACCCCAAATACACAAAATTTCAACACTCCCTCTTAGCATCAAGAGTGTGCTCTAGCAATACATCACACTATGCATTACAAGATTTTGGGCCTTTAGTTGTGTTGCGTCGCAACTATTGACACTCCAACTACCTTTATTCTTTGCCATTAAATCTTCTTTGCCTGCAGCCTACGCCACTGCAACGCAGCCTTGTCTTGCAGCTCCCTCTCAATATGCTGCATCTGTGCTGCTCATAGCACTTCCACTGCTGATCTGGTGCACTGCAACTTCAGTTGTTGAGAGAAACACCTAAATCTCCTCCCAATCTTTTACAGACAAGTCAGATGGGCTGCATCCTCATCACTAAAGCTCCATATGCTACAGATCGGTGTTGGTATCTGAATGATGATGCACAGCTACAGCTCTGCACTGCGTAAGCAGTCTCTCTCTGCACTATTGAAGTCACATAAGCCCCTTGTGCTGAAATCTCTCACGTTGATGTTGCACTACGTTGTCCCTCTGAAGCATTCAACGTTGTTGCATCTCTACACTACATAAGCAACTCTTCTCTGCGCTGTTGAAGTCACATCACGCTGTTGTTGCTTCTACGTTGTTGCTGCTCTACTCTACGCTGCTCCTCCCAGTCTTCAAATCTGCCTCTGCTTCATTTGTGACCTATGCACACACTGCTCCACTTGTCCCGCTACTGTCTTAAGGCTGTCATAGCTCGTATGTGATCCAAGAGATGAGCTGCTCAAGGATCCCGCCTCTTACTATGTAGCTCCTCTACATATCCATGTCGCCCCACTTTCGTGGTTCATGAGCGCTCATGGCTGCATCATCTTCCGACCGATCATCTGCCACAGCAGCCTTGGAAGAAGAAGATTCCTTGTCCTTTTTCTTCTAAGGACAATTGCTGGCAAATTGTCCCATTTCACCACACTAGAAGCACTTGATCTTCGACAGTTCCTTATTCCTCTTTCCCTGCTGCCTCTTTGATGCCAAAGCTGCATCTTCTTCATCTTCCTTCTTCACTGTGCTCAGTCCAGAGTTGTGTTGCTTCTTGGTGAATTTGCGGAGTTCTTCTTGACGCAGAATTGACCAAAAGTTGTCCCAATCTGGGAGGTCCGCTCTGCCCAAGATACTTTGGACAAAGGTTTCCCACTCATCTATGACTGCATTGAGAGCAGTCCTGACTATCACATCGTCTTCCACCTTAGTACCCATTGCAGTCAATTGATCTCTGATTGACTACAATTTGAACATAAAATGCTCCATGTCTTCTCCCTTGGTCATCATGAATGACCTCATTTGTGTCTCCAACAGCATCTTCCTTTGCACAGATTTCCCCTCATATAGGGAGATTAAGGCCTTCCACATCTCATTAGCTGTCTTTTTCTCAGCTAAGTGTGGTACAATATGGTCCTTAATTTCGTCCATGATTAGTCGCTTGGCATGCCCAGCAGCTTCCTTATGCTTCCAAAGGAGATCTGGATCGGTCGGCGTGGCCAGAGTTTTCTCTACATGGTCTCTAATATTATATGCCTCAAGGACTATCAGGATCCTTGCCTTCCAAACTGAAAAATTGGAGAGATCATCCAATCTGTCCTGATCACGAAGTCCATGAGAAACCATCTGTTCAGAAGTGTGTCAAAACTTCCCTTTCTCTTTGCTAAAGAACTGGATCAGGCCCTTGGCAAAAACATGCAGCTTTTGCTCCCTTTGACAACTGATTTCCCTCCTTGGATATCGGCCAAATCAACAATGATTCAACTCTCTTTGATCCTCTGATCAATCTGCAAGTTTCTTTGGCTAGAAACTATCTAAGAAGTTGATCTCCTCTCGCTCTTTGTCACTTGTGCTTAGGCTAAAAATCTGAAAACTTCAGAAATTTAACCCCACCAGCACCTTCTGAATTTATACAACTAATCATTAGTCTTTTTTGAATCTGACAGATTCAGATCTGCATCACACTGGCTGGCTTCAGACCAAGCCAGCGTTGTTTCTGAGCTGCCTCTGCGCAGTAATTGCGTGAGCTTGCTAGCAAACAACGTTAGACTGCATCACCCTTCCCTCTACATGAATCTGTGTTGTGAAACTAGCTCCAAAAATAGAAGAAAAGAGATATCAACGCCTTAGAAATAAGCCACTTCGAGGGGGCAACCTCAAATACATTACATGAATGAACAATTCTTGGATGATACAAATTACAAAACCTCCTTTCTATATATAGGAGTCCATGGGGCCACAATGTAATCCTAGCCGACCTAAAAATAATAATTTAAGGGCACAATAATAACAATATGGGGGTTACAGGGGTACAATAATAACAATAAGGGGTTACACTAACAACAATAAGGGACTATACTAGTAATATAGGGACCTAACATGCCCCTCTCCTTCAAAAAAGTGTTGTCCTCAATGCTTGAGTAGCTCTGGGTGCTTCTGTATAAAATTCTCATCCTCCCATGTAGAATCTTGAGTAGGTAAGTTCTTCCACTTGATGAGATACTCTGAAATTGATCGATTCCGTAGTTGTCGAGTTCTTTTTTCCATGACTGCTTCAGGTTCCAATATGATTTCCCCTTCCCCATCAAGTTCTGGCAATACTGTTTGAACTGGAAGATTTTCACCTATAACCTTCTTTAAGCATGAAACATGGAAAACTGGATGTACTCGCGAAGAAGCAGGAAGCTCCAATTTGTATGCCATAGTACCAATCTTTTGCAACACCTTGTAAGGACCATGGTACTTTGGCGATAATTTATTATCCTTCTTAGCTTGCTTGAGGGACATTTGTTTATATGGTTGTAGCCGTAAAAATACCCAATCTCCTACATCAAAACTTCTCTCGATGCGATGTTGATCTGCCTGTTGTTTCATTCGATTTTGTGCCAAATTCAGGTTATCCTTTAAGAGTTGGAGAACTTCTTGCTGATGCTCGATGTGATCTTCCACTGCTTGAGCCTTCGAATTTTCCTCTTAAAGATGATGTGATGGATGGTGGATGATATCCATAAAGTGCCATAAATGGGGTCATTTTCTTTATGATATGGAAGGAAGTGTTATACCACCATTCGGCGAGTAACCACTTGACCCATTGTGTTTATTTATCAAATACAAAACAGCAGATATCCTTCCAAACATTTATTTACTATCTCGGTTGATATCGGGTGAGGATGATAAGATGAGCATGAAGGCTAATTAATTACTTGAAACAAGAAAATAACTCCAATTTCAGTAAATGGGATCTACGTAAACACAATAACACTTGGGTTTCCATGTAGCTTTGAATTGTGTCCATAAATGTAGTAGCAAGCTTGTACTTGCTGAAATGGATGAGATAATGCACAAAAGTGGGCATACTTGGTAAGTCTATCAACTACCACCATGATGACACTCTTTCCTTGAGACTTAGGTAAACCTGTGATAAAATCCATTGAAATCTCCTCCCAACGTTGACTTGGAATGGATAAAGGTTGTAGAAGACACGGGGTCTTAATTGTCTCAACTCTATTCTACTTTGGCAAACCAAACATTTCCGCCACAAACTTTGAATATCAGATTTAAGGCCATTCCAAAAAAATTATTTCTTCACCCTGTGATAAGTTTTAAAAATCACGAGTGTCCTCCCCTTAAGGAGAAGTGTCCAATTCAAAAGAATCTTTTGTTTTAGTTGGGAATTCTTACAAAGATATAAGCGTCTTTGTACCATAAGGAAATCATTTTCCAACTAAATGTATCGGATGTACTAGAATCTTCTTTTGCAACTTTGAATGAGTGTCCACACTTCTTCATCCTTCTTCCATTCATCTCTTGCTTCGGTTATCCCAATACGGTTGAATAATAAAATGGCACAAAGCAATGCTTCCACTCTTCATTCTTTCTTGAGAGTGCATACGCAACAACATTTAGCTTCCTTTCTTGTAGATTATTTCAAAGTCATAACCCAACATCTTTACTGACCCATTTTTAACATGTGAAGATAGTCTTTGTTCCAAAAAGTGTTTAAGACTATCATGATCAGTTTTTTACCTTGAAGTGTCTTCCCATTAGGTAAGTTCACTCCATTTCTTTAGTGCATGCGAGTATTGCTAACATTTCCTTCTCCATAAATAGGTTTACGTAAATACTTTTCTTTGATTGGACGACTTTTCAAAAGTAATGGGTCTTCCTTCTTGCATTCAAAACAACACCAATTCCATTTCTTTGAGGCATCACATTCCATGATAAAGGTTTTTGTGAAGGTAGCGTAGCTAAGGCAGTGCTAGGAAAGCGTACCTCTTTAAGATGTTCCAAGGCCTTAGTTGCTTGAGAGTCCATGAAAATGCATCTTCCTTGATAATGTTGTTAGAGTCTTGCTATTATCCCATAATTCTTAACAAACTTTCGATAATACCACAGTGGCTTAGAAATCTTCACAAGTTGCTTTGTGGTTGTGGGGACTTTCCATTCCTTGTGGCTTTAATTTTGTTAGGGTCTACCTTAACACCCTCGTGAGATACAATATGACCCAAATATTCCACCTCTTGTATTCAAAGCATTTGGATGTTTTTGCATATAATTGTTTCTCCTACAATAGTTGAGCACCCTTGTCAACATCTTGAATTTGATCCTTCCAAGACACATTGTAGATTAGTATATCATCAAAAATACTAGCACAAATTTTATAAGGAAGAGAGGTTTGAAAATGGAATTCATCAACCCTTGAAATGTAGAAGGTGCATTAGTAAGACCAAAAGGCATGACCAAAATTCATAATGACCCTCATGAGTTCGAAATGTTTTTTTGGAATATCTTGATCTTCATTCTAATTTGATGATATCTACGAGCGAAGATCAACTTGATAAAATAAATTGCTCCATGTAATTCATCCAATAATTCATCAATCACGGGAATGGGAAATTTATCTTTAATGAGTGAGCTTATTAAGCTCCCTAATCCGGTTCTATGCGCCATGATCTATCCTTCTTGTGTACCAATACTAGCAAAGACAAAGAAAGAACTTTGACTAGGTTGAATTATACTGCCTCTAACATTCTGCAATCATACGTTCAATTTAAATATTTTGGACATAAGGATATCTATAAGGCTTTGATGTTTGGAGGAACACTTCCTGGAATCAAATGAATTATCGCCAGTCATGATCCGCGAATGGTAGAGTCAACTGGAGATTTCAAAAACCTTGGAATGATTGTCAAGCATTTTGGAGATCTGAGGAAATAGATGATTTTGACATTGGAAATTCTGAGTAAGCATAATTGTGCAATTATGCCTCGTTATTCTTTCTTTAGAAACTTTATCATGACATTAGAAACATTATCTTTCCGGCTTCACTGTGATACCGGTAATTCGACTTCCTTTCCTTGAAAAAATTTCAAGAAAAATTCTTGAAAATTAAAAATACGAATCCCCAAAGATTGTAACCATTGTACTCTAGTACAACATCGGCCTACCTCCCATAGGAATGAAATCATTGGACTATTCAATACATATTCCCCCATGGTTAGCTTGATATTATGGCACTTTCTAGAGCAATTTTATAGTTCCTCCATTTGCAACCATCTTGACGTGCAGTCTTGGGTATAGGAAACAATTCAATTCCTTGGCTACTGCTAATGAATAAAATTATGGGTACTACTGAATCAATCAACAGTACCTTTTCTTCTTAGATATGTCCTTCTATCTTGAGAGTTTGAGGAGTGGTAATTCCACGCTGATGCATTACGATGTGTTAGGACTCATTTCTTCCTCTTCTTGGGTTGGTTCTAGGTGTATATCCTCTTCTTGTTCTGTTTTCTTCTTCTTCTTCACAATCTATGTAAATAATTTCTTCTGTGCTACTTATGACCTTTAGTGTATTTGCTATCACAAGCGTAGCAAAGCCCTTTTGCTCTTTCTTTCAATTATTTAGTAGTGTCAATAACTGTAGGTTGTGGAAATCTAGAGTATATACTTCCCTCTTTATGGAAGTGAGTGGTAAGACTTCCTTGTCACCATAATTTTACATTTAATTTTCTTGCCAACAGACTACTTCTCCAATGAATCGGAGTTCATATTACGAACTTCATGTTGGATGTTATCCTTTAAAAATTACTATGGAAAGAGATCAATCCTATGTTCCTCTGGAATATCGAGTTACCCTTATATTCAATTTTGGAAGTCCTCAATGTGCTCCCCACTAAACCCTTTTTGTTTTGGGAATTCCCAATTGGCTAAAAGTGTTTCTTTGTATCCTCATAATGTATTATACGTTTCTCTGGTAAAAATTATTGAAATGACAATTTTTCTACGGGAGCAAAATATCGATACCATACAAATGTATTTTGTTCTAAATGTAAAGTTGCAATGAGTACCTTTTGTGTGTTTTGCATTATGGAGATCAAAATATTGCTCCATCACTATTATTATCCATGTTACGGATCTTTTCCATCAAACTTCCTCCTTATCCATTTTTTGGAATATGGTGGTTCTTCATTAACATTAGATTTTATGAAATCATGATTAACATCTATTTTGTTGTTCTGTATGAGTTTCCTCTACTATCTTTTCACCATTAAAACATTTCTCTTCTTGCTCAACTTTGTCAAACCTTCCATGTACGCGCAGATCATTCTTCATGTGTTTTCCATTTTCCTCATCGATCTTAGCTTCCATGTCATCCATCTTAGATTCCATGCAGAGCTTCCATGCCATCATCTTAGATTCCATGTCATTCCTCAAACCATCCATCTTGGAATTCCACCTTTCTTCAAACCATCCATCTTAGTTTCTACCTTTCTTGAAACTTCCATGTCATTTTTTTTTCTCTTTGCGAGAGCGGGTATTACCACTATCTTTAATAATTTGATATGTCATGTTGTCATTCTTCGCCTTCATGATCATAGTAGACGCTAAAGGCTTAATGTGTGTTAATTCTTTTTGGGGGCCATTTAGAATCCAATACTAATATCTATTCTACAATATGCCCTTGGAATCAATTCAACAGTTGCTAAACAAGACTCATGCAATTCGGAAAAAAAAAAATGCACACCTTTTACTTGCTTTTGAGGAGCTCTATATTGAAATTGAATTATCTATATAATTACGGAATCCTCAATATCTTAAATTCGGCCTTTTCATAGCCCTGCGAAGCTTCTTTCAAATGTCACAAGTCGACTGATTTGGATTCTTCAAGACAAAGATGTGTCCGTCTCTAATGACCATTATAGGTAGTTCGATAGAGCAAACATGCCGACTTGCCACGTCTTCTGTTCCTCCTTTGGATATGAAATTGATAGACAAGAAACTATAGTACGTATGCCCATTTCTTTTCTGACATTCAATCTGATGCTCGGGAGAGAGTTATGAAGATTTTCCCGCAATGTATCTTTGAGATGAGAAATTAAAGGGCTTTAAAAAATACCTAACTTCCTGAATCCTTATCTCAAAAATATTGAGAACCAAGCTGCGCAATTTTGTGACGATGTTGCTCGGGATTTGACAAACCTCAAAAATTTTAAACACGAATCTTCGTAGAAAAAAAAAAAAAGGGTACATAAGCGAAAATATACAACGATGACTGTTTAAGTTAAATTCGAGGAGCACATAAAAAGCCCCCTAACTACTACAAATCTCAGAAAATATTGTGAGGTACACAACGGCAGACGATATTCCTTAAATTCGGCCCGCACTCTAAGTTCAACCGGGCTATTTGTAGAAAAAAAAATTATGGCGAAAAATTCCACGATAAACTAGTTTGGAGCGGTGAAAAGCCTAGAATCCAAAGCTCGATACCAAATGTTATGAAACCCGGCTCAAAGAAGAAAAGAGATAGCCAAAGCCTTAGAAATATAAGCCACTTCGAGGGGCAACACTACAAATACATTACATGAATGAACAATTCTTGGATGATTCAAATTACAAAACCTTCTTTCTATATATAGGAGTCCATGGGGCCACAATGTAATCCTAGTGGGGCCACAATGTAATCCTAGCGGACTAACTGTATGGTTAAGGAGCACAATAATAACAATATGGGGGTTACAAGGGGTACAATAATAACAATAAAGGGTTACACTAACAACAATAACGAGACTTTACTAGTAATATTGGGATCTAACAATCGCACCATTGTCCCCTTTAGATACGCATTCTGTGAGAAGTTTTCCAATTGCTATAGCAGCTAGAACCGATCTCTTGCGGTGACCCTCTAGATGCGCAATTGCTCTACGTACCATGAAAATTTCTAAATCTTATACTTATGCGAAATCTTCTATGCTAATGCGGTTATGCTCCTCCTACTTAGATAAGTTCTTATAAGATAAATTGAATTAAAATCGAAACAAAACACATGAAGTCTTCACAATTCACTCTAGAATAAGTACATGCGCACACGAACAAAAGTGACAGAGATATTTTATGGATTAAATAGTCCCGGAAGAGAAAAACCCAGTAGGAAAAGCTACTTTGGTCTTGGTGGCTGGAAAGTTTTATCATTAAGAATTTTATGAATACAACAAATCTTGGTTCCATATTTGGAAAACCCAGACAAAGAAATAATAGATCTACGGCTCGACTATTCTAAAACCAAAATATTAGTGATCCACACCCTCAAACGGGATTTACAAGACTCGGCCAAAATTGGGAGCACAAAACCCCGGCGTTGTCACGGCCTGCAAGTCGGCCTACGGAAACCTGCAACGTCCCTCGGCTTGCTCGAAGAGGGTTGTGTTACCCCGAGGCCCGGGTGACATAGGGGTCCTCTGTGTAACCCACGAGGCTTCCTGAAACGAAAATCATGTTGTCCTTGAGGCTTGCGTTGTCCTTCTTCTTCATGAAATACTGCTTTTGTGTTGTCTCTACGGCGATCTATGCCTCTTGTTGATTCTAGACCCCAAAATCGGATCATCCCCTTGGCCTAAATTCCCTCTCTGCGGTACATTTACCTTTGAGAATTCTTAGCGAACTTCTTTCAGTCTCGCTTGGCACCAGTGCTTTCCGTCTACGTATTGTCTTTACAAATGACTCCAAGCCTTTCAACCCCATACTTTTCTCGGTGAAACCAACGGCCATGATCAGATCTTTTATCAATGGCTAAAATTAAAGAAAAGATTGATCCGTGTGACTTAAGACAATTTCGTCACATGTTTAATTAAATTCACTTTAATTATTTAAAGTTCTAAGTTTTAACTTAGGAAATACATTAAAATAGTTTATTAATTTAATATCTTCTAAACCCGGTCGAAATTTCCCAAATCCATTTATGAGTCTTGTAGATCAAGTGTACCCTAGTCCTTCCTCAAAATTTAGGAGCTAGAGCACAAGCTGATGCTACCCTAGATACACAAAATCTCAACACTCTTACAAGTCTGGGTACTTGATTTGTGTGGATTTGACCATCAAATGGACTTGGTTGGAAAAAGTACCCAAGTTGGTGGCCTTCAAACCCAATGTATGGAAGTGGACTTGAGACCCAAAGATAATGTTTCTTTATTCTAATTATTGTTGTGGAGGCACTTTAATGGGATCAAGGGCTCCCTAAGTCAATAGTTGGAGGCTATTTATCAATGCGGAAAAGTCGAAATCGAGGATTAAATTGTAGAGGTCCAAAAGTTGAAAAACTTGATAAGTCGAGAATTTTTTTTAAAAATTGGCGAAAACTAAAAAAAATACAAAAATGTTGCTTTTGGAAAAATCTCGATTTTTCAAAAAAAAAATTGAACATTATTAGAAAACTACTACTCAAGATTTTTGGAAAAATTCGGCAAAAAGTTGGGACTTGAGGATAAAATTGCGACTTTCAGGGATGAAAGAAGTCGGCAAAAAGTCGGCCAATAAAGTCAGCTCATGGAAAAATTCAAGATTTTTCAAAAAGTGGGGACTTATTGCAGCCTCTGCTGCTATTTATGAGAGACCAAAGGAGAGATCTCACCACATTGCAAATGATCTTGTGAAAATCACTGGCCCTAGTGAAGACTGCAAATTCCAGGAAGGACAATTTTCTGAGGTTGGAGGAAGAGTTTTCTAGTGAAGGAGGACGAGTTTCTTCTTGTAAGTCTGAGTATGCTGAACGATTGGTTTTGTGCAAGAAGAAAGGGTCATGATGCATCTCTGTCTAGGCTGAGTGTGGTGCTGAGCTTATGAGAGGGTCAAAGCCCTAATTCTCTGTGGCAGGAGGGCCGAAGGCCTGTGGTAGCTGGAAGGGGACTCGTCTCCTCAGGATCAAGCAAAGGAGGATTTAGGGCCGCAGGCTGAGATGGGAGGGCTGCAGCTGAGGTTGGGTGGCCGCAGGGAGTCTGTTTGGGGGCCGAGAGGCCTCAGAAGTCTGGTGGCACAGGGAGGAACTTCAGGCCTAAGTAGAGAGGCCAGCGAAAAGTATAAGGGCTTCTGATTTTTCTGAAGGTGATTGCAGAGGTATAATTTTGAAGTCTGTTCACAAAGTAGAGCTGAACAGAAAGGGTAAAAGGCTGGGATACAGTGATTTGAAGGGCAAATCTACTGTGAGAAGCTGAGCATATTTGGGGCTGATATATGCAGTGTCTCTTGAAGGACAAAGACCAGTGTGAGCAGCTGATATGCAGAGAGATGAAATGGAGGTATTTCTCAGCAAGATTTGAAGACAAAGGAGAAACCAGGTGTACGTGACAAAAGAGGACTGAAAGTACTGTTGGGTAAGGGCATCTTCAGCAAGTTGGTCATTTTTGTCATTGTTCTTTTAGGCAGATTGAGGTCAAAAGTTGACCTCAAGCCCTAGTTGTCACGTATCAGGGCTTTAGGGGCCATGATCCTTGTATTGGAGCCCTACATTTGTTTTATTCAAGGATTAATAAAAACAAGTTTTGAGCCCTACAGAAATTGTGTACTCTGTTGATTCACTATGGTTACATTTCCATTGTGCAAAGTGCTTGTAGTTGTGTATTTCAGTGTGTTATGATCGAGATTAGACATAGACCAGATCTGGGATACTAAGGAAAAATCAACAGTCATGTTATGGCAGTTTTGACTTGTCACATGAATTGAGGCTGGAATATGTCTTTGATGACCAAGATACTTTGCTCTAAGCATGTCAACAATGAGAATTTTTACAACAGACATTGGCATTTCTGACAATGGGTATCTACTTATCAGCATTACATGAAATTAAAATCCTTGATGATGAATTTGTTCCTCGAAGGAAGAAATATATACACCAGGTTTCCCAAGTCTTGGACACAGAAAAGAGAATTAGCAGAGGACTCCACCAAATTGCCAACCACATGTTTTTTAGATTCAGCCTCTTTAATTCAAAGTTTATAACTCCAGACCCTTCCAAAAAGAACTTAGAGATAAAACTTAAAGAAAATATGTACTAAAATCAGAGTGTAGAGAGAAAAATGGAACAAAGAAGAAACTAGCTCACCATCTTTGACATCATCAGCTACTCACGAATTTCAAGCAATCTTGACTGTGCTTTTGCAAAATCATTGGTGGTGCGGACCATTACTAGCTATGGTAAACACGGCTGCCCAAACCTACCTATAAATACAATGAATAACATAAATGAGATACAACTGGGGAAAGACAGCAAGTATCGGCAAGAATAATCTGCCATGATATGTACCAAGAAACTTACATAAAATGCTACAGTTTTAAACACAAATTCCTGACAGGTTGTTAGTAGATGGTTGACAATGCACATACTAAACACATCCCACACAAGAAATTTTTTTCTTTTGACTCAACCGGCAAGCTTACAAATTCGATGCCGTTTGCTGTACCCGCCATTGCAATCCCACCATCTGCCCAACCTAGCAACATCAGGGAATAGGCCTCCTAATCAATAGAACAGAGGCATTATCCTTCTTATATAAGAAAATGAATTCAGGATGTCATTTTTCATGGCAGCTAATTGTCTGTAGCAATAATACATCTTTTAAGAAAATATCAAGTCTTCAACATCATGCATGATTCTTTGAGGCTGTAAATTTCCAGCCATATCAAGGAGTGTTCTGGAAAATGAATCAACTTCCAAATTAGGGACAATTGGTACTCTAAAATATCATTTGATTTGAGATTGGATTCCTTAAAAAGAATTGTCGACAGCATCAAGAATGGTTTGCCAATTCAAATAAACCTGTTTTCAAAGCAGGAATTAGTCAAAACAAAACACAAGTTTAACTTATATTCACTGCTTTAAATAGCCATCTTTAGTCCTAAAATGTCTCTCATCTGAGGAAAAGCCCTGTATAAAGTAAAATCCTAAATATCAAGCCAGCACCTCTGGTGCTCTACTTCCTGGAAAGAAATTCTCACAAATAAAGCTGGGATGTGTTTCTTTAGGAAGTCCAAGGCTCCTGAGTTTAAGATTATCCATCATAGGATTTCCTAGATATTTAATCCTATTTAACAATCATCCATCAGTACCTGCGCACCCACAATACAAAAGACCAACTACTTCGATTCCCTATTTAAGCACACAATGGTAAAACAATCAACCATAGAAATGCAAATGGAAAGTATTCTAAAATATAGAAATCTATAAGA
This sequence comes from Pinus albicaulis, assembly GCA_034641835.2. Taxonomy (NCBI): domain Eukaryota; kingdom Viridiplantae; phylum Streptophyta; class Pinopsida; order Pinales; family Pinaceae; genus Pinus; species Pinus albicaulis. Next base: position 396,643 of record JAXQQM020058972.1, read on the forward strand.
AATGTCAATTGCATATCTTGGCTCAAAAACAGAGCGTCATCACCTTTGCTCTGGCAGAGACTGGAAGAGCCTTTCTTATGGTTGCCACAGTGAGTTGTCACTAATTTTTAAGCTAGGCTCTCCAAACAGTATGTAAATGAATATTATATATATTTAGTGTGCACTTGGTTCCATATGTGATTAAAATCAATACAAAATTGGTAACAGTAGAGCCTCTAATAATTGAATAAATATAAATGTATTAAACTCACTAAGATTTGCAAATTTCTATAAACAGGTAAAATTTGCCATTTAGCTGTTAGCATGCATAGTTTGTAAGTAATTAATAGGAAAAGAGATGAATAATTCCACAATTATTGCACCAAAGACACCAATTCTACAATACTGTTACCCCTCATAATGCATGAGGTTTCACCTTGTGATCTTCAACTCACATGACAAATACTTGCCAGACAACACGGATTATTTACAGATACCGGGGCATTATTGGGATGCACACCCTTTTCCTACCACCATAGGCTGGTTTTGTTCTGATCATGAAAGAAATCTTGGGTGCATGGTGTCAGGGAGGGTGGCTGTTTGCTGAACAGTTATTTGTTTTCCTTACATTACATCAAAGGTTTCCGGTGATCACTTATTGATTAATGATTAAGCACCCTTTGATAGATATGTACAGTGTTGGTGTATTATCTTGCCACTAGGAGTGACCAACACCGGTCCCCTTTTCTTATGTTTTGCTAGTCATCATATGAGTCATGACTGCATGGTGGGACATGTTCACATTGTGAGATGGTTCAAGATGCTACAGATTAGACACTCTAGAACTCTGAGTCTTGTTTTACCTATAGTTTACACAGCAGTATGATTGATATTACTTTCTTGTAGAGTGCTTGGCTTATGCACCACCTTTCACATTTGGGCATTTCAGAGGTTTATTTGACATAGTTTAATGTGGTTTGGGCTCTCGTATGAGAAAGCCCTTGGACATGTTTCATTCATGCGTGATGGTTCAATATGCCTCGGTGGAGCACTCTGGGAACTTTGAGCCTTGTTTTACCTATGGTTTACACCTTGGTATGAATGATATTACTTTCTTGTGGAGTACTTGGCTTATGCACCTTTCACATTGGTAAAGGCATTTCAAGGGTTTATTTTGACATAGTTTAATGTGGTTTGAGCTCTCTTGTGAGAATGCCTTAGATCTATTTGATGGTTCTTAACACATACATTACTTCATTATGACATGGACTACCCTTAATGTGGTTTGAGCTCTCTTGTATGAATGCCCTATCATATTTGGTGGTTCTTAACACATACATGATTTCATTATGACATGGAATACCTTACTTGATTAAGCATTCTATATTCACAGATGTGCTAGTCATTTAGCCCTTCCAATAGCTAATTCAACCTTATTTTGACTAGATGGATGCTTATTGGATGAGTGTCTTAACATTATTGAGTTTGTTTCAAACATGATTGGGTTTATTATGATTAGTATAGACCACCTTGATAGAGTGTCAACATGAGGCATCTCACCATTTATCACATTATTTTATTGCTAGAAAGAGTTCATCCCCTTGCTTCATGATCTTTGTGTATTTTTCCACATCGATGGAGAAATGGTTAGTGGTTGACTCCTTACTCTTGGGAGATAACTACTTGCATATGAGATGAAATTGGTTACACATTGGAGACCAATCTTGTTGACGCTGAAATGCCGTGCAATCTTGAAGGACCACATGTCCTACTAGGAGGTTACATCTTGCACATTCTTTGAAGTTGGTTAGTGGAGGTAACATCCTTGGAGGAAATTGAGAGAACGTTGGAGTCTGACTTGTTCCCTCACCTAGTTTGAGAGACATCCCACCTCCTAGAGATCATCTTGCTTTCCGGAGATTATACATGTGGCATGGCCTACACTTTTTATTATTGTTGAATTTATCCCTCTAGTCATAGTGGATGTTAGTTTACTCTGCATTCCTAGGTTAGATCTAGGGTTTAAGAGCTGATATCATTATTTTCTTGAGGGATTTGAGCCTCAAAACATTATATAACGAGAGGCTCCTCTGTTTATAAATATTTGTGAAAGCACTCATAATTATGGAGACATTGTTCTAGAGAATTTTTTGAAAGGATTAGATAGAACATGATGGTCCTTTCTTGCAATTGTTGTAAGAACCCATTCCCAAGTTATACCCAACGATATTAGCGTGAACGATATAGGCATTTTGATAATACACACATATATAACCCCACATCGCACTAGTACACCCACCTACTAATATCAAGATTACATAAATTGGGAACTTAATATTAAGATTTCAGATCTATATTAAGTTCAACTAAATATAAAATTTTATGAAAGGAGGTAATGAAAGAAATGAAATAATAAAGTTAAAACCTTAAGTTAAAAATGAGTATGCAATATTAAAGATTAATATTAAAGGAACTTAAATAAAGTCCCAAGCTCTATAAATAAAATAATTATATAATCCCACCTTCATAAATGTATATTCGTACTCACCTTAATGTGGACCACCCACCATAAAAACATTTAACATGAACATAAGGATGGATAAGGCCTCGGGAGGTTAGAGGCGGTGGAGGAAGATTGTTTAAATTATATTCCTATCCCAATTTAATGAAAAGTATACCACCATAAATACAGAAAATATCACCATTAATAAGGGGAAGACCTCGGGGAAGTTGGAGGCGGTGGAGGGAGCTATGTAAGGTTCCTAACACAGTCAATTAATTTCAGACATATATTAATCTCAGTATATATACAGCAGTAACGTATTTCAATGAAATGTAAGGTTCCACACACACAGATTTAATTTGCAGACAAAATATATTCAGCAGTAAGGTATTTCAATGAAAATTTGCAGTGAAATTTAATTGAAAAACAATTCTATACCTAAAGAAATACCTGGAACGCAGTTGATGATTTTGATGATGGCTCTCCTCCCAGTGATGCTGATGCGGTGTGATGTTGTGGATAGTTAAACAGTTCACTGAAACAAACAAGTCCTCCCAGCCAATCCAGGAACAATCCCAGACCCAGAGGGAGTCTCTGTTCTTTTTGGAAATCTGGGCACGGGGGCAGAGGAGACATCCTCTGGGTCTGGGATTGTTCCCGGATTGGCTGGGACGACTTGTTTGTTTCAATGAACAGTTTAACTATCCACAGCATCACACCGCATCAGCATCACTGGGAGGAGAGCCATCATCAAAATCATCAATGCGTTCCAAGTATTTCTTTAGGTATAGAATTGTTTTTCAATTAAATCTCACTGCAAATTTTCATTGAAATACCTTACTGCTGAATATATTTTGTCTGCAAATTAAATCTCTGTGTGGGAACCTTACATATGGTATCAGAGGAAAGTTCAAACCCTCTTACGACCTTATAGGCCCTTTAAAACAAAAAAAAAAAAAAAAATTATAGCAGCAGCTGCCTATGTAAACCAGTCTCTGGTTGTTCCAAATTTAAAGCTAGAGCATTCGGCACTTGTGACGGATTTGGCTACGTTAAACCCTTTTCTTGGCTAATTTTCAATGTCAGAGCCTTTACTTAGTTTGTATTCTGATGTGTAGTTGTGCATCCCTTTTTAGACTTGCAATCAAGAGAGCTAATGCCTTAAGGCCTGAGATTTACCTGTGGCAAATGAAAGGCACAAAGGAGCAGACCTCCAGTGATGAAACCCTGTGATGAACGGATGAAGGCCTGCAGTCTCAACACAGTTAGCAAAAGTCTATGGATAAGAATTTTCTAATGACAATTTCTCATTATAAAAAAATAAAAAAATAAAAACAATACCAAACCCTCAGAAAAGATCTGCTAGGCCTGCAATAAAGATCAAATTAGTCTTGATAACCACTGTAATGAGTTTATTTAAGGCATTCAATGCCTGCAGCTAGGGTGTTTTGTACCTTTTAGACCTGCGTCCAAACACCAAGGATAAAAACCCTAGTGGTTGCCTCAAATGTCCTAGAGATCAAACTTCCGACCTCTCAAAATTTTCTCAATGAGCCTGCAATCAATTCGAGATTGGATTTGAACCGAAAGTTGTATTTTATGGCAATCAAATCTAAGAAAATCAGAGAGTTAGTACCAGCAATTGATTCCCTACATCAAAACACCAACATGTTTCAGAAATCTTCTTGGTTTCAGCGAGAGGCTAAGGCACAGGAAGAAATCAAAAGTTTGGCAGATGAAAAACAATCATGTCTCCAGAAAGAGGTTTTCAGAGAGGAAGAAATTGAAAGGCTAAAGGATGAAAACAATTCTCTAGTAATTAAAGAGATTGCCAAAGAGGATGAAGTTAAAGGACTGAGATTTGAACATTTCCGTCTCCAAAAAGAGGTTGAAGAGATGAAGTCGTCTTTGGAAACTCTTTCATTAGAGCACCAAAAATTGACAGCCCAGCTGGAAACTCTTTCTACAGCTCATTCTCAACATGAGCAGGATATTTCCATTGCCGTTACTCCGGAAGTTTCAAAGGCATGATTTGGTGGGGGTTCTGCAAAGGATCCAGTAGCAGAGGCGGCTTGAATTGCAGAGGATTCACGCATACAGAGAGAGGCAGCTGCTGCCATAGTTGAGAAACCAGTCATTGAAAACACTACAACATAAGAGATAGTGAATACAAATTACGCACCAGACCTCAGAAAACCTTTTTAAACCAGTGAATAAAGATCCACAGCTAGGTAAGAAGGACAAAGCTAGAACCTGTATCCCAGCAGCTTCTCACGATTTCATCCAAGCTCCCTGGAGTTGATCTTATTCGCTTGCAAAGTATATTATAGTCTGTGTTTCAAAAACAATTCGCTATCAAAAAATTTTCGTGGGTAGCCGAGGTCAAGCCAGCAGGGCAGACCATGTAATCACGCTATCTAAAACTGGTATGTCGTGTCGCGGGAAAATGAGTAGGAAGTATTCAAATTTAAAAAAAACCATGCCACCGTCTGCTAATTAAATTAAACCTTAGTTTTATTCTGAGGTTGCACATGCGGAAGGCAGAGGGTCGGGAACTGAACCTTACAGTTTTTAAACCATTTTCATGTGTATTTAAAACCCATCGAATTACATATTGTGCTATAGTATTGAGTTTGTATTTAGTTTAAATACGACAACGTACTTTGACCTAGGTTAGTTAAAGTTACATTAATGAAATTAGCTAGTTCTAGACTACGACGTTAGAGAAATAAATAAAACATGTTATATAATGATTAAATTTAAAACAGGGAAACAAAATATTTATTTAGAAAGTGAAATGATTATGTAGTGTTGGTAATCTGGAGAATGACATCCCCGAGTATATTTACGCTTTATTGAATGACATAGAAAGTAAATTTCACAAAATATAAAATATAAAGATAATTTTAATTTATTAAAGGTTAAAAATGCATATTCCTCTTAAGATTATATAATAGTATATTTATTAAAAACTTAATATATCATTCTGAATCAAAGAGAATTTTAAATTATTAGAAAATTGACATGTTTTTTTTCCTAACACTATATAATAATATTTTTCATTTATAAGAATGATATGTAGGAATTGAATTTTGTATAAAAGATCATTTGTTAATAATTATTAACACTAGATGTACTTTTACATATGGTATTTTAGCTTTTAGCTTTTAGATGTGTTTTTAGCTTTGAATTTATATCGTATGTTTGTTTGGGTTAAATGCATATATATCATCATGTCACATAATGATATATATTGTAATTAAAACCTTAAATTAAACAAATATCAATCCACGTATATCGAAATTCAAAGGTCATATTGCAAGTTTCGATGGGTATTTAAATGAAAAGGTATGGGTTATATTATGCCCAAGTTCACGTGAAAATTCATTGGTCATAAATCGATGCTATCCGCGTTATTCCAAATTTTCGTTGCCATGGTTGATTTAAATATTTTTTTATATATATTTAAATTTTAAAAATTTAAAAAGTATGAAATAACCTAAAGTTAGATGCGGTTATCGAGGGGTAAAAGGTATAATGTTTAAAATATATATATATATATATATATATATTATTGATAAAATAGTAATTATTTTGTGTAAATTGAATAATGCTATTTATATTATAAATAAATTATTTTAGAGTTCGATTTAAGAAATAAAAAAAAAAAAGGGGGGGACTTGAAAATTGCACTTTAACTCTCATTTATTGCCCTTCTATAGCTGCATCTAGGAATAAAACCTTCTAGACAAATTTATAAACTAACATTTTGATCGATGAAAACCTTGCATTTCAATCTAGATTTAGTAAGCATACATTACCCTGCATAGGACAAGGAGGTCGCGTTGCCACCCTCCTTGACCTCGGTACCAATAAGACCTGCCTGCAGGTAAAATAGCAAAAGAACTATACCCGTATGCCAGCTCAAACCTTACGAAAATTATATTTTGTCAGTCTGAAAATTTATCCTCTTCTCATGAATTTATTATTATGTATTCCAGGAAAAATTACCATGTTGAACACGTACCAAAGGCGGCAGCGCCAGCGAAACGCAGCGCCGCCACCTCCACCTTCACCATCGCCTTCACCACCATCAAGATCGCCGTCGGCACCAGTTGCTCCGCCCGATCTCACTACGGTGATGAGCTCATTAGAAGCCATTATGGAAACCTTGAAAGGGTCGCAGTCGACCAGGAACAAGGAGGAGTGACGTCAGTCAGAGGAAAGACACTCAGAAAGGCCGAGGGATTTTGATGACAAACCTCACAGAGAAGATATTTCACGGGAACTGCAAAAGATTAAACTCCCTGAATTCTCTGGAGGACGAGCTGGAGAGCAAGCCGAAGCATGGTTGGAAGGGATGATCAGGTGCTTTGCATTAAGAGAATATTCTTCAACTTCTAAAACAAGGATCGTTGTATTTCAACTCAGAGGGAATGCTCTGATTTGGTGGGGGAATATGGAAAAACAGCGGCATCTCACTTCAGATATCGTTCCTTGGGAATTGTTTGTGGACTGATTCCGTGCGAAATACTTACCGCCTTTCTTTCAAGAGCAGCAAGCTGGAGCCTTCCATACTCTAACCCAAGGGGGTAAAACCGTGGAAGAATACGAGATAAAATTCATGGAACCTGTAAAATATGTTCCTTATCTTGACACGGATGAACGCCAAGCCGAGCGTTTCATATTTGGGTTAAATCCTCGGATCAGAGCCCTGGTAAGAATGTGGAAGCCACCAACGGTGGCGGAGGCAGTGGAATGTGCTCGTTATGCAGAAGAACATCTGGGGATAAAAAGGGGATTTCAGGCCAGCTGAATCAATACCGCAGGCATTTACAAGAAAAACTCCCCGAAATTTCTTCCAAGGAAATAACTCAAGACCACCTCCTTATGGTAACAGGTTTACCCCAAGGGGAGCGGAGGCAGGAGCGCCCAGGACCATAAACGCAGTAGCTTCCGGGTCTTCAAACATCAGTGCGTGGAGGTCTCGAGGAACTGGTAATCGAGGAAGGAATGGGAGAGGAAGCAGCACCAGGGGACAGAGTTCTTGGTCGGGGATTTCCCAGTCAAACGAAAAAGGACCAACCCGAGTGGACTGTTGGGGATGTGGAGGACCCCATCTTCGACGGGATTGTCTGGAGAACTCGTGGCGAACAGGAAAAGAACCGGAGAACTCGCGGCGAACAGGAAAAGAACCGTCATCAGATGCTCAAAGCAATCACAGAATCCATGTTGTCGTCAACAACGACCAAGCAGCGCATCAATCCACAGTAGTGGAATCTTCAGGTACAATCAATGGGATAAAACTCAAAATCTTGTTTGACACTGGAGCTACTGATAGTTTTATTTCATCTTATGCATTGAATAAATGTGGGTTGGCAGCCTGCAAACAAGACGATTTTAGACAGGTAGAAATGGCTTCAGGAGACCTTCAATCGGTAGAATTATGTGTGGAAGATTGCAAAGTTGATCTAGGAGTCTGTTTGATCAAACTAAAAGTTTATGTCACAGCCCTAGGTACTTACGATCTAGTGATGGGAATGGATTGGTTAGAATCTCATCGAGCATGGGTAGATTGTTCCGGAAAAACAATACTTTGCGTAAATGATATGGGTGAGACAATCCAAATTCAAGGTATTAAGAGAAAGGTATCCTTGCGTTTCATCTCAGCCATGCAGATGAAGCGGTGCTTGAGGAAGGGTTGTCAAGTATATGCAGTTCAAATGGTGAGCAAAGAAAAAGGGCCTTCCTTAGATCAATATCCAATTCTAGCAGAATTTCCGGATGTTTTTCCAAAAGAACTACCTGGACTACCTCCTAGGAGAGAGCTAGACCTCACTATTGAATTGAAACCTGGTACGGAACCTATTTCTAAAACTCCTTACCGAATGACTGCCCCGGAACTTCAAGAGTTGCAAATACAGCTAAAAGAACTGTTAGATGTAGGGCACATTCGACCCAGTGTTTCACCATGGGGTGCTCCAGTAATCTTTGTCAAGAAAAAAGATGGTTCCTTACGATTGTGTGTGGACTATCGAGATTTGAACCAGGCCACGGTAAAGAATAGGTATCCGATGCCTCGCATTGACGACCTTTTTGATCAAATGAAAGGAGCTACAGTATTTTCAAAGATCGATCTGCGATCAGGTTATCATCAACTCAGGATTAGCGAGAGCGACGTTTCTAAGACTGCATTCCGAACTCGTTTCGGGCATTATGAATTCATTGTGGTGCCATTTGGGTTGACCAATGCACCTGCAGTCTTCATGAACCTTATGAATAGCGTTCTCCGCAAATATCTTGACAAATTTGTACAAGTTTTCCTGGACGATATTCTCATTTACTCTAAGAATGAGAAAGAGCATGAAGAGCATCTTCGGATAGTGTTATCTTGTCTCAGAGAGCACAAGTTATATGGAAAATTATCCAAATGCGCTTTCTTTCAGAAGGAAATCCATTACTTAGGTCATATCATATCAGGCGAAGGAATCTCTGTAGACCCTGAAAAGGTAAATACAATCAGGGAGTGGCCGATACCTAAGAATGCACATGAAGTGCGTAGTTTTATGGGTTTAGCAGGTTACTACCAAAGGTTTGTGGAGGGATTCTCCAAGATTGCAAAACCAATCACAAACCTTCAGCGCAAGGGTATTAAGTATGAATGGACTGAGGAGTGTGATAAAGTTTTTTCTGAACTCAAACGATTATTGACTAGTGCACCGATTTTGCGAGTACCAAATATGGATAAAGACTTTACTGTATGTACCGACACATCTAAGGGTTAGGCGTCGTTTTAATGCAAGAAGGAGGCGTAATAGCATACGCTTCGAGAAAATTAAAAACAAATGAAGAACTTTATGCTATGCATGATTTGGAGTTCGCTGCGGTGGTCTTAGCCTTAAAGATGTGGAGACATTACTTGGTGGGGAGAAACTTTGTGCTTAAAAGTGACCACCAAAGTTTGCAGTATTTATTCACCCAGAGAGACTTAAATGCAAGACAAAGATGATGGAGTGAACTCCTAAGCGAATATGATTTTTCAATTTCATATATAAAAGGGAAGGAAAATGTGGTAGCAGATGCCTTAAGTAGAAGACCCCGAATATTCTCCCTCGTACCTATCAAGGTGAACTTGAGAAATCAAGTGCTTGAACATCTTGTAAGAGACAGTTGGTACTTAAAAGTAAGGTCAGGGCTCGAAAGCAACCATTCGAAGGAACCTAAGTTCGAAGGGTATGATTTGGAGGAAGACGGAATTCTACGATTTCACGGAAGGATGTATATACCAGACAGTGGAGATCTCCGAAACACCATCTTGAAAGAAGCACACCGAGCAGTATATTGTGCACATCCTGGGGTAAAGAAGATGTATGCTGACACCAAGAGACTCTTCTTCTGGTCAGGCATGAAAAACGACATTGTCAAATTTGTTGCTAGATGCCTGGAATGTCAGCAGGTAAAAGCTGATCATCGCCACCCAGCAGGTCTCTTACAACCTCATGACATCCCAATGACCAAATGGGAGATAATTTCTATGGATTTTATCGTTGGGCTGCCTCTTACGCAACAAAAGCATAATGCCATTCTGGTTGTAGTGGATAGATTAACAAAAAGCGCCCATTTCATCCTAGTAAGAGATACTTATGAAGTAGCTGACGTAGCACGGGTATTCATAAATGAAATTATCAGATTTCATGGAGTACCTAAGAAAATCATATCCGACAGAGATCCTCGGTTCACATCAAGGTTCTGGAATTGTATGCAGTCGGCCTTGGAAACTCAGTTAAATTTGAGTACAGCCTATCATCCTGAGACCGATGGACAGACAGAAAGGGTAAATCAAGTACTCGAGGATATGCTAAGGATGTATGTTATGGACCAACAATCACGCTGGGAAAAGTACTTACCCTTGGTAGAATTTGCTTACAACAATAGCTATCATAGTTCAATCGGGATGCCGCCATTTGAAGCATTATACGGAAGACCTTGCAGAACGCCGTTGAGTTGGGATAGGTTAGAAGATCGAATAATCGTCGGACCAAACTTGATCCAAGAGATGGAGGATCAGGTAAAACTGATTAGACAACGGTTAAAAGAGGCTCAGGATAGACAGAAAAGTTATGCGGACACTCACAGGACAGATAGAAGCTATGTGGGAGGAGATCAAGTTTTCATCCGAATCAGACCAAATAAGAGCACCATTCGGTTTGGGAGGGGGACAAAATTATCCCCCCGGTTTATAGGACCGTTTGAAGTCCTGGAAAAAGTTGGACCTGTCGCTTATCGTCTTGCACTGCCACCCCACCTGCACAAAATTCATAATGTATTTCATGTATCTGCCTTACGACACTATATTGCTGATAAATCTCATGACCTTCAATGGAAGGAACTGCAGGTATCGGACGAGGAAACCCGAACGGTCGAACCATTACGTATTCTGGAACGTAGGGTTCGACAGCTCAGGAACCGCTGGATAGACCAAGTGAAAGTCCAGTGGGACAAGTATAGTCCTGGATCAGCGACTTGGGAGGATGCTGAGACTTTTTGCCAGAATTACCCCAGCTTATGCTAAATTTTGAGAAATGAAAACTTTTATGTATATGGCTGCTCTATTTTGATACTTGACATTTGGAAACACTATGTAAAGATGAGTTTTTACCTTGCTGGTACATGGATACCCATAAAGCTAGAATGCTACTTCACTCTACTGATACAGGATATATGTTGTTTGTTTAAAATTCACTGGTGCATGGACACCGATATGCAATATGTCATTTAAATTAACATTGCAAGAATGTGAAATCATAGATTAGACATTATAGACGAAAATATCTGTCAATTTATTTCATTGCATTTCAAATATGATTCAAGGAAAGGAAATAAAAGAGTAACTACATTTTGAATATGATAACATATGGGTATACAGATTGAAAATGGTAAAGCAATGCATCATAAATAGAACATGAATGAACGAAACAGAAGCGGCATCTGAAATGAGAAATTTTATTGAACATATGGATACCTATGTGAACAAATTTTCTTTTTATATATAAGTTCTAGGATTGATATCATACATATCAAAGTATTTTGAATACGTAGAGGTTGTTATATGGGTAACAAATGGTTATGAACAATATAGATGCATATGTTGTAATATGTGTACGAGTGTTTACATTGCAGATTATGTACCAGTGATTATCATGCAGAAAAACAGTTCACCGAAGCAATCTACGTGATGACAGATGTCCAAGAACAGTTGAGACTCCCCGAGATCCCACGATAGGGTGTTGACCCTGGTCCTACTGGGAGGAGTGGAGGTGTTTCCCACTGTTTATCCTCCAATACCTGGAGTCATGGGAGGACTGTGCGAGTCACGCTCCCCTAGACGTGTGATGATGACTGCCGGATGCCTACAAGCAGTTCAGGTCGACGTAATCGACTCTGATATCATTGAGGTCTATGAATGGATCAGTAAAACTGATGCCATGGCATATTCCTGTAGAGGATGGATAGGATGGGAGTGGAAGAGATTAGGAAGGATAGGATGATTTTAGAATAGTTTAGAGATTCGGTGAAGATGGGAAGTAACAATTAAATTACAGATACATACTTATTTAAACGAAAAAGCAATCTTAAAATACAAGCATTCTACAATCACCCTAATCTCTAAAAAAAAAAAAAAAACACAATATTGATATGAGTATATAAAACCATAAACTTCGGGACGAAGTTTTCTGAAGGGAGGAAGTATGTAAAGACCCATTCCCAAGTTATACCCAAAATGATATTAGCGTGTGAACAATATAGGAATTTGATAGCTACACCTGCCTATATCGCCCACATCGCACTAGTACACCCACCTACTAATATCAAGATTTCATAGATTGGGAACTTAATATTAAGATTTCAGATCTATATTAAGTTCAACTAAGTATAAAATTTTAAGAAAAGAGGTAATAAAAGAAATGAAATAATAAATTTAAATCCTTAAGTTAAAATGAGTATGCAATATTAAAGATTAATATTAAAGGAACTTAAATAAAGTCCCAAGCTCTATAAATAAAATACTTATATAATCCCACCTTCATAAATGTATATTCGTACTCACCTTAATGTGGACCACCCACCATAAAAACATTTAATATGAACATAAGGATGGATAAGGCCTCGGGAGGTTAAGAACGATGGAGGAAGATTAGCTAAATTATATTCCTATCCAGTTAATGAAAAGTATACTACCATAAATATATACCACCATAAATACAGAAAATATCACCATTAATAAGGGGAAGACCTCGGGGAAGTATGAGGCGGTGGAGGGGGCTTATTTAAGGGAGGTAATATGGAGGAGAAGGGGGATGTTTTTGGGGAGAGCAAAGGAAAGGAATTCTGCTGAAGTTAGATCGAATTGTGAGATTGAATTGCCTGGGAGTCTCTGTTCTTCTTGGAAATCTGGGCACGGGGGCAGAGGAGACATCCTCTAGGTCTGGGATTGTTCCCGGATTGGCTGGGAGGACTTGTTTGTTTCGGTGAACTATTTAACTATCAACAGCATCACACCGCATCAGCATCACTGGGAGGAGAGAGATCATCAAAATCATCAACTGCGTTCCAGGTATTTCTTTAGGTATAGAATTGTTTTTCAATTAAATTTCACTGCAAATTTTCATTGAAATACCTTACTGCTGAATATATTTTGTCTGCAATTAAATCTTTGTGTGTGGAACCTTACATTTCATTGAAATACGTTACTGCTGAATATATACTGAGATTAATATATGTCTGAAATTAATTGACTGTGTTAGGAACCTTACACAGATAAAGTATGGATATGTATATTGGGTTGATGCTAACTATGTGATGGCATATCTATATGAAACTATTAATCATGGACTGAGACAAACTGCCAAAGACTTGATGGATACATCGATACTGACTGACACTAAAACTGTTGTTGATAGGAAAAGCACATCTGGGTGGGTGTTGTTGTAGCTTGGGGTCTGCCATGATTTCCTAGATGAGTCGGAAACAGAAATTTGTTGATTTGAGCACTAAGCAAATTGTTGCTAGCACGAGTAGCTACAAGGCAGTGTGATTGAGAAAAATCTTTGGATAGTTGTTTGAACTTGTGTTGGACATGACTGCGATATATTCCGATAATGAGTGGGGTCTAACTTTTAAAGAATCTCGTGTTTTATGATCGGTCAAGGCATTTTGAGACTAGATATCACTATATCTAGGATATGGTGCAGAGGGAGTTCTGAGGCTCCGACATTGATTTGTTGTGGAATTGAAGCAGTGAGGCTTCAGCAGATGAGCAAGTTGTTGACATTCTCACCAAGACTTTGTTGAAAGGAAAGTTCTTGGTCTTTAGAGAGCAGCTTGGGCTGGTGGATGTGACCCTCTCGGGAAAGGGTCACAGCTGATCGAGAACACTGAGCTATGCTCTTCCCCCCTGTTTGAGCTCCCAAAGAGAGGAATTGAGTCGGAGAGCTACCAGGGTTGATTCTGGACAAAAGGATAGTTATGATCCTTACCTCTCATGGAAAGTAGTATCCTGCCTATTGTCCAAGTATAGGATAGTTGTGATCCTTACCTCTCATGGTAAGTAGTATCATGCCTATTGTCATTGTAAGGTGTGTGTGATCCTTGTCATTTATGACAAGTTAGGTATCCTCCCCTACCATCAAGTCTAGGACTTAACAGAGTATACCCTAGTATGCATCCTACCCACAAGTTGGGCTTGTTGAGATTGCCACCCATCTGGCCAGTGGGTGAGGAGGACTTGGGTTTGGACTGATCCTTATCAAACATGGTAAATAGTATCTACCCCCAAGCGAGAGGATGTGGGTGTTCTACCACTTGAGTGGGAAGATCAGCAGACAATAGGATAGTTGTGATCCTTACCTTTCTTGGTAAGACATATCTTGCCTATTGTCGATCAAATATAGGATGGCCGATTAATCTCCCCTATTTTCCGTGGATATAGGGTGGAAGTAGGAGCTCCCCTATGATGATTCTTCTTCTTTAGGTTGTGAAATCATTGTTCAACTGAAATGACGGACCAGTAGCGTCTGGAGGATCTAATCGATCTCCCCTATCGTCGGTTATGGATTATTCTTCTAAGTCAAGATGAGATGAGATGAGACATGATGAGACATCCGAGATGAGACTTATGATTTAGATGGAAATTCCTCCCTTGCTAAGAGGAAGTGTTGAAATTTGGGCAACTTCAGGATGAATTTCCACAAAGGGGAACCCAGCTACCCCAAGGAAAATCCATCTTGCCCCAAGGAAGAAATTGAATTGGATAAAAGGAATTTGTTATTGATATATTTAAATTGGCATGGCACTCTCTCATTATTATTTAATATGATGCATTATCTGGGAAAGCAAAGAACATATATTTAAATATTATTTTAGAGTAAAATTTGAATTCAAATGTTTTCCCTCCAAAATTCTAGTTAGCCTCACAAATTGTCAAGTCAGCTTGACTCCTATTGATCCTGAGGAAGGATATAAGAAGAGGATCAATCCATCTCCAATATAGAGCATTAGTCCTCTCATATCTAAGGCTCACATTCTACAATGGTTCGTATGACTATGAGGCTAGCATTTTGTGATGTGTATCTCTTTTAAGTGGCTTGCATTCTATTTCTATGACTCGCATATCTATGGCTCGCTCTATAGTTGTCTATGGTCCGTATTTCTCACAGAATTGCATTTCTCTAAGGCTCATAAGCTTGCATTATCATAAGGCCTGTTTCGTTCATCATATCTCTGTGGTAGGTTATGGAATCAGCGAATGTCGAAGCCCTTCTTCTGGACTTCAACAATTCTTCTGAGTCAGCTCGTCTAGGATCTATGGCTCGTATCTTATTTCTCTTAATCTCGTATTATGGCTCGTATTTGGTGTTATTGTGTTACAGTGTGTCACACACGATAATGCTCGCATATGAATTCCAAAGTCTCTCTCATAGACACAGTAACTCGCTCTGCTACTTTGATGCCTCGCATAAGTATTTCAGATGTACACTCATATACATAGAGGCTCGCTCTCATATATTTCAGTGGCTCGTCTTCATCGTGGTCCACATACCCTTCAATAGTCACATTCTTTAGAATGGTCATATTCAAACAATGGTCGCACTCTTTATAAAGGTCACATTCTTACAGTGATTTCTATGGTGCATTTTACGCTGGCACCATTTTCTATTCTTTGTGACATCACTATCTTTATAGTGAGGCATCGCTACGAATGGCATCACTATACATTATGCTCTAAGATTGCAACATCATCCTATACTCCTACAGCTTGCATATGTTTACTCTCTCTGGCTCGCTGATATCTATTAATACATAGAGGTTCATATATCACTTGAATACTATGTTTTGTGCAATACTGAGATATAATCATGACCGACATAGCCTTGATGGAAGTCAGCGACCCAGTTGACTATGATTTAGACTTGGATATACTTATATGAAGTGACTAGAAGACTTGTGATAGTATGAATATGACAGAGAATGATAATAGTATGCACTCTTGATGTCAACAATAACTCTGATATTACGACCCAAATTTGGCAGTAAACTTATGACAATAACTTAGATTCAGGACGATGATCTATATCTATGGTAGTAACATTGCTCCTTAATGGTAGTGACTTTGTGAGATATATGATGACAGTGCTCTCATGATGTCAGTGACCTTGCTCTTATAATACATGACATTAATGATGTTCCTTGATAGTGATATCTATGGTGCATATTACAAAGGCATTGTTTTCTATTCTTCGTGACATCGCTATCTTCACAGTGAGGAAATGCTTTGAATGGCATCACCATGCATTATGCTTTGAGATTGCAACATCACCCTATAATCATGTAGCTTGCATATGGTTACTCTCTCTAGCTCGTTGGTATGTATTAATACACACAGAGGTTCTTATATCACTTGCATACTTTGTTTTGTGTAGTATCAAGATATAATCATGACAAACATGCCCTTGATGTAAGTCAGTAAGTCAGTAACCCAATTGACTATGATTTAGACTTGGATGTACTTATATGAAGTGACGGGAAGACCTATGACAATATGAATATGACAGAGAATGATAACAGCATCTACTCTTGATGTCAACCATAACTCTGATATTACAATGACCCAAATATGGCAGTAAACTTATGACAATAACTTAGATTCAGGACAGTGATCTATATGTATGGAAGTAACCTTGCTCCATGATGGCAGTGACTTTGTGAGATATATGATGTCAGTGACCTTGCTCTTATAATACACGACATTAATGATGACACTTGACAGTGATGATGTTCTTGATAGTGAAGACTCTTGATATTGATGACATATTGCAAAGACATGGATGATGCAACTTGAGACAGTGAGATGATAGCAGCTATCTTGGACTTATTTGATTATCAGAGATCAGATCGTTTAGTTCACAAACGCAGTTGTGAACTGACTTGGTTTGGCACTAGGAGGCTTAATGTATCTCATTCTTATTCTACTTTGTATCTCAGCTGAAAATTTGATGAATATCAAATAAAAGAAGAAACTGGTTGGGTTTTCCCCCTTATGGGGTTTTTCCCTGGTCTCTATTGTGTATGTTTTTCTTCTATTGTTCCTTATTGTTCCGATGCAGTGTGGAACACGCCCTGAGAATCCAGGTAGGGTATGTTCTAGGAGAGACAATGATTAAGGTGTCTATAAATCATTTGTCTCGCCAACATTGAGCTCAGATCTTGTGGAGAGATAGAGTTGTTAGTCAAGGCCTTGCTATGTGACAATGTTGGTTGATATGATCCTATACAGATGGGTTACCAAACCGATTCTTATTATGAGAAATTGTTCAGATTGAGAATGACCAAGTACCATTATGAATACCTCCCTAGTTAAGAGGGAGTGTTGAAAAGTGTAACTAGGTGTGAAAATTTACAAACAGTTGCAGTGATAGATTTATTTCTCCTACTTATTATTTCAATAAGTTATTGTTCAGAAATCTTCTAGCAAATATCGAAATAAAGACTACTACAACATTCACAATTATATATGCAGAGAAATAAACAGTAGAGAACATAAGCACAAGAATCAATCACATGTACACAGTTATTTTTGGACAATTGTCCCCAGAAAAACCCCAATGCGGGAAAACTAGTGCAGCAGATGAGGGTTTTATTAATTCTTCAACAAATGATATCTTTACAGGGAAAATATATGGCAGATAAATTCTGAACCACCTGAGACTGAATTTCCAACTTACTCAGACAATTCTCTAACACCCAGAACAACCCATGCTTGCCCCTGTGTCACTTTGTGTGATTCTCTGCGCAGTCCCAGCGTAGGACTGCGTGAATCTGCGTGGAGACTACGTGGGGTCTCTGCGTTGCAGCCTCAAGCTACCTCGAGTGACCCACTGCTACCCTCCGACCCTAATCCCGATCATCCCTGACCTCCTCCTTCTGCTTCTGCAACTTCTCGCCCTGCAACTCTCCCACTGAAATCGAATTCTACATCAGAATGGATCTCCTTCGGGTACTGAGTGTATTCCCGGCTTGTCTTCCAAGTGACCCTCAAGCCTTCTTTTATAATCTTCTTGTTGGATAACCAACAGCCCAGATTAAAAGATTAATCAATGGCTAAGATTAAAAGTTGACTTGATCCATGTTTTCTAGAAGATTCACACTCTGACTTATTAATACCCTTTAATTATTTCATTTCCCTAAGTTTAGACTTAGGGTCTCCATTAAAATAATTAATT
>JAXQQM020085161.1:0-27688 GCA_034641835.2 Pinus albicaulis
TGTAGCCAAGACGCTCTCTACATGCTCCCGTATACTGTATGCCTCTAGGACTGTCAGGATTTTGGCCTTCTAGATAACAAAGTTGGATAGGTCGTCTAACCTATCCTGATCACACAGTCCGCGTGACACCATCTGCTCAGAAATAATCTGTTGGCACAGATCCTCTTCTCCCCGCTTCTATTGCTACCCTCAACAGAAAATCGGATCTAGGATCCTTGGAGAGAAAGGCACCCTCTGCTCACTCTGACAACTGATTTCCCTCCTCGCTCTTTGTCAACTTAGTTAGGCATGATTTTGAACTGCGTAATCTCTACCACACCAACAATTGCCGAAGATCTAAAGCTCGCTTCCGTACCATTTTTAAATCCTTGACAAAAAATTTGAAATCGGAAGGCTTTGTGTTGTCTCGCATCACCCGGGGCTTCAGATCGCATCAACCCGCGTAGCCTCGCTTTTTGAGCGTTGGTCCCCTCCCCCGATGTTGCACCGCCTTCGAATCTTTGTTGCTTCAGCTAAAACTTCCGTGAAGAAACATTTGTTTAAATAATTTTGTATAGAGATTCAAATTTTGATATGCAATACTCGATACCATGTGAAAATTTCTTTTAATCTAAGAAACCCCACTGCCAATCATTTCCATTTACGTCTCCTACTCGATTAATTACACAAGTTATTAATCTGATTATTTAGAAAAACAACGAAGTAAATACACATAGCAACCTACACATACAGATCATTTATTGAATAGCACGCTCATATGACAAAGTGACACACAGATTTTTCAGACAAATGTCCCCAGAAAAACCCAATGCAGGAAAACCGGTGCAGCTAGCTCTGGAGGGTTTTATTATTAAGCAGATTCTGAATACAACAATTTCTAGGAACCAGACATGGTTGGCCCTACAGAGAAAATCACAACAGCTATAACTCTTTCACTCGAAGACAAAAAATATGGCTGAATCAACCCTCACCGTGGAATTATGAATTCGAGCTCTTTTTGGCCCACTGGAAACCCCAACGCTGCTCCTCAGTCCTCTTCGTCACCCTCTACGCTGCTTTGGAAGGGCCTACGTCACCCTTGAAGGGCTTACGCTGCCCTTGCGTTGCCCTGATTGGGCCTGCGTCAACCCTGGTGGCTCCTGCTACCTCTACGCTGCCCCTGAGTGGGCCCTGGTGAGCTCTGGCTAGATTGGATATGATGCCTCTTTGCGGTTGTTGTATTCTTGGCCTGGGATCAGTTCATCCCCTTGCCAATACTGCCCCTCGCTGCACTGCGAACTCTTCTGGAAATTCTTAGCAAACTATGCCCCAGAATTTCAGCTTAGTTTCAGTACTCCGCCAATGTGTGTGTCCTGCAACTGGCCCCAAGCCCTTCTTTTATACTTATCTCATTGGAAAAACAACGACCGTGATCTAATCTCTAATCGAAGGCTAAGATTAGAAACTGCTTGATCCATGTCACTTAAGTCATTCTCATCACATGTTTAATTTAATTCACTTTAATCTTTTAATTTTCCTAAGCTAGACTTAGGGTCCTTAATTAAAAATATTAATTATTTGAATATCTCTTAAACCTGATGGAATTTCTTCAAACGCTTTCTGGGTGTTGGAGATCTCATGCACTCCAGCTCCTCCACAAAATTTGGTAGCTAGAGCACATCCGATGCCACCCTAAAATCTCAACAACCCTTTTAATTTTTGATCCCTTCCTTTCCTTTTGCAAAATTTAAATTTTTGTGCCTTCGAACCCAAAATTCCAAAATCCAAGTGCCACAATAATTAAATGGAAACAAAACCGCAAATTGGTATTCTTCTTCAGGACAGGGATATGACATCCTAGTCTTGTGGGATCTCCCCCTATTTTCCTACAACTTTAGGAAGGGAACTACTTGGGAAACCCCGATTTCAAGAGCGTAATCTAGTTTTCTTGCATTTCATCACTCTCCTTGCACATTACATGCCATATTCCACCATTTCACTTCTTCCGGCTTCACTCCGATCACCGTGGTCCATAGGGCACGGCACATCCTCTCCCCTTTGTTCACATATCTAGGTTGGGCCTCGAAACGTTGCCCCGCAGGTTGATGTAACTAAACGAAAGTTAAAATCATATCATGGTCATATGCAAGAAACGAAAGAAAAATAAAATCATAAAATGCAAAAGATGGCTAGGAAATTAATAATAGCACGTGGGAAAAATCCAAGCATGAGCTCTACCCCTTATCATTATGGCCATCACCCTGGTTCCTAGGGCCACTAATTGCCCAATCACATCATTGAAGGAACCCATGCACATCCCAACCCCTGGTGGGCGATGAACTGCCCCACATTTTAAGGGGGTAATAATTGTTATACATCATTCATAGCATGCTCTCATTTCCTAGAGTTTCGAGCAGTAATACAAAGAAAAATCAAGAAAAAGTAAAAGGAAAATAAAGAGGGGTGGAAGAACAAAGGTTGAGGTAACTCATACATCCACGATTGCTCCCTCCTTACATCTATATACCCAATATGTGGACTTCCTCATTATTGTTATCCTTGTACCCATGGCATCTAGCTCTGAGCCCCCCCTTTGTCCCCATCCATTCCATCATTATTCATATGCCACCTATTGATTGAAGGATGTACCAGAGACCTGTCTTTCCCCTTAGGGGCTGGGAACACTTATTAGGATCGTTTATTAGCCACTCCTGCCTAGTGAGGTAACACTACTACGAGATCAAAACCCCAAAATTGGAAGAGAAGCCTTGTATGATGTAATATTCCCAATTAGCAAGCACTAATTGGAAATATATATTCCCGATCAATTTTGCCTTATATAATTAAATTATAAATAAAGGTGAGCAGAGGGGGACATAACTCACTCTAAAAATAAAGTGCACTCCCTAGTAGACACAACGTTGTAACTTAAGTGAACCAAGGGGGGAAAAAGCACCACATAGAGGGGGCTTACACTGGGTTTCAAAGATTTTGCACAGAGAGATTGGACACGGCAAGAGATGGAGGCTACGTTGAGGATGGCCTTGGGATTGAGGAAGGGCCAACGTTATAAAAGATGGAGGAGCCTCCTCATTTCATTCATTCTGGAGTTGATGATTTTGAGCTAGACGTTTGTCTTCTTGAGCACGCTGGCTGTTTAGCCTGTTTGCAGCACTATTTAGTGCATTGAGTGTCTCTGGTCGGAGATCTTGCCCTTAGCCCCAGGGGACTTCGAGTGCCTGCTCGGGCAAGGTTAGTTTTTTAGTATTTCGTGAGTAGTTTTGTTGTTTGGGTTTGTTGCGGAGCTGGATCTTATAGAGACTGCGCAGTCACTGGGAGAAAGGACGCAGTCCCTTTTGGAGGTGCTCCGGATTGGGGTTTCTGCAGGAGATTCAGCCGAGATTTTGAGCAGAGGGTCAGCCTTTGTCCACAGGAGGATTTTGGCGGAGTTTGAGACGGTGTTTCAGCTATTTCCATTTAGCCTCTGCGCAAAGCCTTGGAGGCCAGCGTAATTCCCTGAGGAGGCATTTTCTGGTGATTTTCGGGGGTTGGCCATTTTTTATATGGTTTCTGGGTTTTGTCCGGGTTGGTGAGAAGAGGAGGTTTGCAGATTTTCAGCTCATTCCAGCAAGGGGATCAGCCCCTAGTCTTCATTCCATTCTAGCAGTAGCAGCTACACGGCAGTTTTCCAGTAGCTGGGACACAGTTCATAGAGCAACCATTTCCTGTATTTTCTGAGAGTGTTTCTTCACTTGCCTTGAGCAAGATTAGGTGCCATCACTCTGATCACCTATTGTACTTCATTATATTTCTCAGATTAATAAAATGGCTTAGCATTTCCTCTCTATGTTTCTGGATGAGTTGCTGTATTTTCTTTCTCTGCTATTATATGTCTGCTGCACTGTTATTTTTATATATTCTTGAGCATTCTAGTTCTATACCACTTGGTGTGTTTATCTTTCACTCTTAGACAGAGTCTGGAAAGGGCCAGGTAGCCTCCGGATCTCGTCCTCTTTTCAGAGGCAGAATATCCGGTAAATGCCCTCCCAGTCCATCTCTGGTTGGAGTTTGCCGTGTTTTAGAGATATCCCCGAAACGGGATATTACAGTGGTATCAGAGCATAGTTCTGGCTCAGCCTGTGGAGCTAGTAGTCTATGACACCGGGGGAGAAGTCCTACAGCTGCTACAGAGGTAGGAAGTACAGAGACATTGAGCCTAGGTTGGAGAACACCTAAGGAGAGGGGAACTGCGCTCGGGTGGTGGACACAGAACAGGAGGAGCCTGTGGTAGACACAGAACATGAGGAGCCTGTGATAGACGCAGAACAGGAGGAGCCTGTAGACACAGAGTAGGAGGAGCCGATGGCAGGTGATGATGATGCGAAGAGATTTGGGGAGATGCTCCTCAAATCAGTACAGGATCTATCGAGGCAGATTGAGGTAATGGAGCAGAGATTCATCGCTGTGGAGGCTAGACAGTGTGAAACCCCAAGGGGTTTCCAGATTGGCGAGGGATCAGGCACATCCCACCATTTGTCGGAGCATGATGCCACTCAGCATATGGCATCACATACACCCACACGTTCCACTATGCCCACTTTTTTGGGTGTAGACACAGGGGCAGGAGCACGGCAGGAACCAGAGCCTGGCCACATGGGTGATTATTTCGCCGAGTATCATGGATATGGGCAGGAATTCAGGGATGACCTTCCATTCAGAGATTTTGTTCAGCTCCAGCAGGATAGCAGACTCCGCAAATTTCACAGCGGGAACAGCCACTCACATGACGGGGGCTTACAACGCACAATGGGAAGACTCCATTTACCGACATTTGACGGGTCATCCAAGCGTTCGGAAAAAGCTTGGGTGGAGAAGTTGGATACCTCTTTCCAGCTTGACCGAGTATTGGAGGGGGAAACCATCAAAATGGTTACCTCGCACTTGGAGGATGAGGGCACACAGGATTGCAGGGAGTTCGAGGATTGATCTGAAATTGTGAGAACAAACTATTTCTCATACAGAGATTGACTGTAGGGGCATTCACCGGATCTTTCACCTTTCAAAGAAAGGATGAATCCGGAGGCTACCTGGCCCTTCTACAGACTCTGCCTAAAGAAATAAAAAGTAATCACAAAGATCCGATCAATGAAATTATTTGTTTTAACTGCAAAGTATTCATTGATCCAACTTTAATGTGTGAATAGGCAAGTATACATATTCTGCAAATGAAGTGTAGTGTTTTGAAGAGGAACTAATAAGTTTTGTTCACTGTTTAAACCTGCTTGGGAAAAGATAGCTTATAAAAATTTACTGTTTAAAGGAGCAGAATCTGAAAATATGCAGCAAAATTATACATTATGACAGCAAATAATTGTTTAAGCGGTTCACCCCTCTATTGGGCTACCTCCGCTGGGTCCAAAAGCCTCTAATTAGGCTTTTTCCTCTTTGATTAAATGCTCAAAATGTGAATACAACTGTATAGAAGCCTCAAATGGAAAAATACACTGCAAAAATAGATTCATAAGGCTCAAATCAGTAGAAAATGACTAAACAAACACCTCCATTGGATGAAGGTAGTCCAAAATAGCTCTTTTTCCCTTAGGCCCTGGTGGCTCCACGACCAAAAACGCTGGTAAATTATCTGTTAGAGCACCCTGATGGCTCTACAAACACTTCCAACAGCTCCATAATGATCTCTACACCCAAAATCAAAAAAAAAAAAAAAAAATCGTATCAAAAGGCCTCTCCTAGCCAAAGTTATGGCTAACCGAAGTTTGCCCTTCAAAAGCTCCACTAAATCTGGCTAACTGCCAGATAACTTCGACAAATTAGGAAAAGACTCTGAA
Source organism: Pinus albicaulis (assembly GCA_034641835.2). NCBI lineage: Eukaryota > Viridiplantae > Streptophyta > Pinopsida > Pinales > Pinaceae > Pinus > Pinus albicaulis. The sequence continues at coordinate 5,826 of JAXQQM020085161.1, forward strand.
TTTGGTGCCTCCGCCGTTTTTACCGCCAACCGTGGGTGCTAAGAAGTAGGGCCACGTGACTGCGCCCGTCAAGGAATATGGTTGAGAATTTGAGTTATATGCGGTGTTCATTAAATTTTTTGAACCATATATTAACACCTCCACACCGAGCGCTGGGCCCGCGTGACCATGACTCAAACCTGTTATCCGCTCCAACACTTTGAAGCCCACGTCATTAACACGTCATCCAAACTATAATGAAGCACGTGCCCTTAAAAAACTTTATAGTTATGGGTTTTTAAACCCGTTTCATATTTTGATTTTAGAACTTTAAAAACATAATAATATATGGCTTAAACCTTTTTAAACCATACGTTGAACTTTGAAAGTGAATATCATTTGGGTTTAATATATATGTGGTTTTAAAATTTAATTTTTAATAAGGTTTAAATATAATTTAAAATTAATTAAAATATATATTAATTAATATAATATATGATTAATTTAAATCATATAAAATATAAAAAAATATATAATTTAATAATTTAAATCTTAATAAAAAATAAAAATTTTCCCACATAATATTAAAAATTTTCTTTCAAAATTGAAAGTTATTGGGCAATTTCAAAATGCAATTTCTCCTCCATACGGTAACGGATTTGAGTGTCGTTCATAGCGTTGGGATCGTATCGCCAAGCTCTTTCTAGTCGATCTGTTTTGGAGCAATTCTGAGAAACTTCATTTTTGAGCATTTTTCTACAAAAGACTTGATCTCCCGAAGATCAAGGATACACCTAGTGTGACACAAGACTCACCCTCATTGGAGACCTCCTTGACTGTGTCGGTTGATATCATAGCGGAGAAGGTAGAGCTTACCCTAGTAGAGCCATTCATCGAGGTGATGACCGAGTCGTGTCCGAGTCTTCGGGTGGTAGCAGCACACGACAGATGGGTGAGGTGTCAGGAGATGTATCCACCTTCGATGAGGCACTAGGAGATACAGAGGTATTGGATGATGGTCGCAGACAGCGATATCATTGGCTTCGGGCAGACCTTCTAGTTTTGAAAGGGAAGGCCACGTCAGTATGGGAGGCCATTTTGTTGCAGGACAAGGAGTTGGAGGGCATGAGAGTGGCTTGTGCCAAGTCGGCGGCCAAGTTGGTTCGCATTGGGGAACGACTGGATTCCCTGATGGTACAACCAGAGGGCACATTGGAGCATCAGATCATTCCCCTTCAGGCATGCATGGACGGGACTAGCAGCGTTGTGGGGTCACCTCTTCCCATTGGAGAGAGAGAGACGGAGCCACCTAGTCAGATCTCATACGTTGACTTGGGTAGCGGTATGAGACGATCAGAGTTGCACAGGGTACAGCATCCACTTGTCGAAGTTGGATGGCGAGAGATTTTGAGTTGGTACCCGGTGGAGTGGGTTATGGAGATGGTGGTGGACCTAGGTGGAATTCAGTAGGAGTTCCCAGGTGCAGGGAATATAGGAACCCCAGATTGGCATTGGGATCCAGATGGGATCACCTATCATTTCCCAGGCAGGTCGGTTGACTATGTCTTGGAGGGTACAGTTGGCCTAGCAGTAGAGCATGTGCATCCGCTAGGGGAGTTTCGGTCAGCTCCAGTGGCCAACCAGTTTATGGGCAGACTCCCTAGGTTGTCTTGGTATGACACTCATACACGGGATCACGGGGTGGTCAACATACCTTGGCAGGAGCTTGTCGGAGGAGGTGGCATTGGCAGGCCACCAGATGGCGCCTTGTATGGGGCCAAGGATTCTTCACCTTTGTGTGGGGCACAGAGGACGCAGCGGAGCCGAGCAGTGGTGGTAACATTACTGACACATAGGGAGATTCACTTCTCGGACCCCTCAAGGAGGGTTTGGAGTGATGATCCATTCGTCGGCGGGTATAGTGATGTGACGGTGGAGATGATGATACCGATTGGGGGTAGTCCGACATGTAGAGGCATAGCTCTAGGTCATCACATTTAGGGATGTGTGGGAGCCTCTAGCATTGAGCAGTGGACTACTGATGGACATGGAGTTGCATGGTGGTGTACCGTAGTGTGTGGGACTGCATTGTGGAGTAGGAGTGTCCTACATCACATTGAGAACACGCGGGGAGTGACCGATGCCTGGACACAGTCAGGGCACGAGACGGTATAGGGTGGTACAATAGTAGCATGGGGTATCCAGCAGTATACAGGGGTATGCCTCAGTGTGCAGTGGCATGTCGAGGAGTACATGGATGATCGGTGGTATGCGAGGGTGTATGGTGCTGCACAGCAGGGTCTTAGAGCATTGCCTCTAGGGAGACTCACGGATAGGGACATCGGGCTTACCTTTGGGGGTATTTCACTCAAGATCGATGGGGAGACAGATGAGCGATACTTGACGGTATCTGCGGGGACTCACGCACCTGACCCTCTTCTACGTCACTCACAGGCACAGTCGATTTTGTCGTTGTCCTTTGGCACCCTGGGCATGAGCAGCGGGGTACGCGAGGCTCACCCAAGATATTTGGATGACACTCAGCACACTAGGGGAGAGACTTCTCAGCAGTGGCACTGGGTCGGGGCGCTAGTTGACAACCACAGGTTAGGGGATGAGATGATCCTCTGCAGGGGTGGCACATCAGTCATCGGTGAGCCTACGCTTGGGGAGCGGGTCATGAGGGAGACATGTGTCACTTTTCCCTCAGGACATGTCGAGATCATGCATGAGCAGAGGATACTGGGTACAACGGAGGTAGCATCCCAGTATGTGTCTGGGCTCCAGACATTGTATCGACACTTTATCGAGAGGGTGGATGGCATATTCAATGCAGATGAGGTGGCGGAGGTAGAACAGGAGGGCATTCCTTCTATATGCTAGTGTGAGGACTCTTTTTCATATGAGTCCATAGGATCAGTTGAGGACGCTTCTGGGGAGCGAGAGCAGTCATGCAGAGATGGTGACAGTAGACCGGAGCTGCATTCCAGTGTCCAGGGTGAGCAGTCACGGGACTCTGCGGGAGATACTCTGGGTGAAGAGTCACTTGTGACGATTCAGCTAGAGCAGCAGGTGATGGAGCCTGAGTCGACAGAGGAGGACACTATTCACATCAGGCACGATATTCCTTTGGGGGAGAGCTAGATGGGCGCCCACATTGAGCCGATGAGGGATATGCGGCTAACATTGGGGTCAGCCATTGAGGTGGGGCAGTCAGATGCACTGACATCGAGTACGGTGACAGCAGTTGCAGATCCATATCCTCTGGAGGTGTTGGAGGTTGATGGGATTGTTCTGCAGGGGGCCAGTAGACAGCGGGAGCATGCCATTCCTGATCAGGAGTGGGAGGAGCTGTTGGATATGGTGGAGCATCCATCTGTGGATCGACACAGGGATGAGGCGCAGATAGATGTACACGCAGTCAGCAGAGCTGCAGTATTTTTAGTGGGTAGCACTCTCCAGGAGTACATCGATGGAGCTTGCAACATATCTTGCCCACTTTGGCCCATTATAGAGAGAGGGGCTTCCTTCTACAGGCAGCTTTCATTGGAAGATAGAGCAGAGTAGTGGGAGTTGATTATGGGCTAGTGGCAACACTCCAGGCGTGTTCCATATGTAGTAGTTGTTGCTACTCGGATTCTTCTTCTAGGATGGACTGGCGGGAGATCATGAGTTGGTACCCTCTTGATAGTAAGATATTCTTTGTAGGGAGAACAATGGAGCAAGGGCCCTTGGAAATAGCAGATGTTACAGATTCCAGTTGGCAGGGAGGCACATGTCGTCGTTTCTTCAGCACTCCATCCCGATTTCGGCAGAGCAGGATCAGCGTGGGATTGAGTCAGGACTTGGATTGGATAGAGGTGATGAGTTGGTACACAGTTGATGGGACAGCTTACACAGTCACAGATACAGCACAACAGGGGTCATGGTCTTCACCTCTTAGAGCATCAGTCATGGCCAGAGGCAGTGCGCAGTCAGAGCAATGGGACTTGGGCTATTATTTGCCATGGTGGTGATGGGATCCGGGAGGATTTTTGGTTGGGTGGTACCGTGAGAGATCAGTTTGGGATCCTAGCATTGAGAGATCACTTCATATCAGGGTGATGCAGAGGATAGGGAAGATTCAGTGGCGCAGCTGGGACCCAGGCACATTTTGTAGTGCCGGTGGGGGAGCACCAACTAGAGAGGAGGCTTGTTCAGGAATTTCTTGAGGACAAGCAATTTTTGGCGGGGAGGACTGTAATATTCCCAATTAGCATTAGCTAATTGGAAATATTAATTTTGATCAATTTTTCCTTATATAATTAAATTATAAATAAAGGTGAGTAGAGGGGGAAATAAATCACTCTAAAAATAAAGTGCACTCCCTAGTAGACACAACGTTGTAACTTAAGTGAACCAAGGGAGGCAAAAGGACCACGTAGAGAGGGGGGCCACGTATGCTCTAGAAGATTCTGTGCAAATAAGGATGAGAATGTGGCAAGAGAGAGAGGCTATGTTGGGGTTTTGGAGGGAAACCAACGTTATAAAATGTGGAGGAGCCTTCTCATTTCATTCATTCTAGAGTTGGTAATTTTTAGCTAGACATTTCTCTTCTTGGGCACGCTGGTTGTTTAGCCTGTCTGCATCACTGTTTAGTGCATTGAGTGTCTTCAGTCGGAGATCTCGCCCTTAGCCCCGAGGGACTTTGAGTGCCTGCTCGGGAAAGGTTAGTGTTTTTTCTATTTTGTGAGTAGTTTTGTTGTTTGGGTTTGTTGCGGAGTTGGAGCTTATAGAGACTGCGTAGTCATTGGGAGAGAGGACGTAGTCCCTTTTGGAGGTGCTCCGAATCAGGGTTTCTACAGGAGATTCAGTCAAGATTTTGAGCAGAGGGTCAGCCTTTGCCCACAGGAGGATTTTGGTGGAGTTTGAGGTGGTGTTTCAGCTATTTCCATTTAGCCTCTGCGCAAAGCCTTGGAGGCCAGCGTAATCTCCTTAGGAGACATTTTCTGGTAAATTTCGGGGGTTGGCCATTTTTGATATGGTGTCTGGGTTTTGTCCGGGTTGGTGAGTAGAGGAGGTTTGTATATTTTCAGCTCATTCTGGCAAGGGGATCAACCCCTAGTCTTCAGTCCATTCCAGCAGTAGCAGCTACACAACAGTTTTCCAGCAGTTAGGACGCAGTTCATAGAGCAGCCATTTCCTGTATTTTCTGAGAGTGTTTCTTCACTTTCCTTGAGAAAGATTAGCTGCCATCACTCTAATCACCTATTGTGCTTCATTATATTTCTCAGATTGATAAAATGGCTTAGCATTTCCTCTCTATTTTTCTAGATGAGTTATCGTATTTGCCGTATTTTCTTTCTATACTATTATATTTTTGCTGCACTGTTATTTTTATATATTCTTAAGCATTCTAGTTCTATACCACTTGGTGTGTTTATCTTTCACTCTTAGACAGAGTCTGGAAAGCGCCTGGTAGCCTCCCGATCTCATCCTCTTCTCAGGGGTGAGATATCCAGAAAATGCCCTCCCAGTCTATCTTTTGTTGGAGTTTGTTGTGTTTTAGAGATATCCCGAACGGGATATTACATATGAAGTCTCAATTTTCCCTTGACTAACAAGCTTGGTTCACTTAGATGCACTAATGATTAATTGCACCTAATGGTGAAGATGCAACATTGGACATTATGTGTGATTGGCAGGTGGTTTTCATTATGGGTTGGGAAACTTAACTGGGGCCTAAGTCCACTAGAGGAGCATATGACACCCTACAGGTGAAGCGTTGAGAGCCATGGGACCTCTATCATATTCGTAGCATCATTCCATTACATGGTGTTAGGGTCCTATAGTAATAGGGTTCATAATTTTTTAATTGACTTTGATTAGTCTTGTAAATATGTACATACCTTGCTTTTTGCAAGTTGTTTTCCCATATACGAAAATAAAAAATTGAAAAGAGGGTAAAAGTACTAAAAGAAAAATCAAAGGACTTGAAAAGAAAAAGATAAAAAAGAATATAAAAATGGACTCCAAACACGAAAAAGAGATAAGAATAAGGCATGAAAGTGATGCAAGTCAAAATGCCATTACCAAGTTACTTTTTACTGCAAATAAATGATTATGTGCAGCTTGTTCAAAATGCCATAATCCATGATGAGTTAAATAGTTTAATCTTAACTTTTCATGCTTTAAATTTCATGTTTATAGATAGAGAATAAAGATCTATCAAACAGTTTAAACTTGACAAGTCAGTAGATAGTTAGAGAATAAATGAGGAGCTCATCAGTTTAATCCGAGCTTGGCGATATTCAATCTCCCCGCGCAAACCACTTCCCATTTGACTTGACCCGCATTGAATGCACATACTATTTCAAACCCAAATTTTCTATAAAAATGCATATTCACATGTTTAAACCTTTTTCTGCGTTTTTAGCTTATTTAACTATTTCTGATTGAAGAAACGATGCTGCTACCCCCTTTTCATGCACAAAAAACCAGAATTTGGCCCAATTCATTGCTGCAACTACTCAGGGCTTCTTGTTTACATCCAAAAAGACTTCAACCAGTTTTTGAAAGCTCTCAAACTTCCAGAAACCCTATTTCAAGTCAAATACCTAAAATAACAGGTATTTTTCAAGAAAAATACCCTCCCGTAATTTGAAAAGAAGCATTCTCTGAATTTAAGACTTGTGAAGCCTGTTTGCTTAAACGAAATACCCTAATTTCCTGCAAAAGTCATATTTGCTTTAAAAACCCTGATAAATTCACAGTTTTCTGAAGACTTAAACCTGTTTTAAGGAAATTGAAGAATTTTAGGTATTTACAGACCCTTAGAGAACCTCTGATTGATTGCAAATATTTAGAATCCCTTTATGCATGAATTAAACTGTTTTAGGTTCGTTTTATCCAAAAAAGAGCATTAAACCCTTGTTAAACCTTTCCTGAGTCTGTAAAAAGGTTAAAGATTGATTTTTGAGCACAATTGAAGATTTGAAGCAGAAGAAAACCTAATTTTACCTATTGTTGTTCAAAAGAGACCTCTGTCATACCAAACATACCTTCTATAAATAGTCTAAGCTTACAGAAGTGTGTAAAAACCTTTAAAAAACAGAGTTTTTAACATCGAGAAGGCTAAAATTATAAAAAATTAAACCCAAAAATGGCTTCTAAAAGCACCATTGTTGTCAATCCACTACAACCTCCTGTTGTAGATGTTGAACACACCCCTTTAGCTGATGTTGACTATAAAATCACTGATCCATTAATTGAATTCAATATTCTTGATCTTCACTGCTGGAGTCTAGAAAAATCTTTGGATTAGGCAGATGAAGTGCAAATTTGGGAGTCCAATTTACCCAAATATGTAGTTCCCCATACCCATCAGTGTCCAGAGGTTATTAGATTATGTCAAGCTCACTATTCCCCTGACCAAAGAGCTATTATTAATGCCGAGAAAGAAGTATTATTAACTATCACTGCAGAATCCATAAATCAAATGCTTTAGTTACAACCAGAGCCAAATACAGTCCCATTGTCTATAGAAGCTCTTACAAAGCTTTATCTAGATTTAGACTTTCCTAAAATATTTCAAATCTTTCATATATTAATGCCTTCATATGTTGAAATCCCAAAGATCAATCCTCCATATTCATCCTCCAAATTCCTTGAAGGATCAAGACATGTCATTTAAATGTTGTCTTTTATCCTTGGTTACTTTACTGATGAGCACACTGATGAGTCTTTACTTGGTTTTCTATCCAATTTTGTGCCTGGTCAAACTCCTTCTGTCATTTATAACTATAGTGAGTATATAGCTAATAGTATCCATGATCAGCTTGTGAAACTTCCTACTGAAGGAGTATTTAGGTATACCTCCTTTCTCTTTCATATGTTCCTATACTTCCTATCAGATAAATTTCCAATAACCCTTCAAAAGATGGGTGTAGAGGGAAATCCATTGTCAGTTATTTTCTGGACTTCTTTAGTCAGAAAAGAATCAACTAAGTTCACTTATGTAGATTTCACAGTCTGTTTTATTAACCCATTGATAAATATGCTTACAAATAGTGTACAACCAAGGATACGTGATGAGATAAAGAAATTTTTACAGCTATCAGAGCAGAGCAGAACTGGTGATTGGTACCTTTACCAAAATCACACAAAGATTAGAGTCTATGGGTAAAACCTCTTGCCCTATAAACTACCAAAATATGTGCCAATGAGAGTGTTTGCTTTAGAATATATAAGACAAATTATAAACTAAATTTCTATAAAATTTTTGGCTGCAAAAAAAAAAAAACTCAGTTCAAGTTGAAAAACCAAGTAGGACCTTTCATATGCGACAACAAGGAAGCAGGTGTAGAGGCAGCAAAACAGTTACTGGAGTATAAGTTTGATGAAAATTTCTTATGGAACTATGATATTTAAAGAATAATTAGTAAGAGGAGGGAAAAATGCAAATTAACCCCTTACATTCATGACAAGAAACCTGAAATTGAAGAGTTTGCAAATCAAGTAGAATGGTTGGAAAATACATTGATGGAATTTGTCAAGCAAGGTGATACTAGTCACACTTTGCAGACTCCTATGCAGGAGGACAAAACCATAAAGAGAAATAGAGAAGAAAGTTCATATACTATTGAAACAACCACAAGAACTAGATTTAAGCTTAGGTATAATAAGAAACCTAAGATTAATACAGTGGACAAAGAGAAGGAAAAAATTGAGGTTTTAAATGAAGAAAATCCAGAGAAGAACACTGAGACTACTACAGTCATTGAAATGATTTTGCGTATGTCGCGTATTTACTTTAAAAGACAATTTATGTTGAAAAGGTATGAAAACAGAGTTGTTGTTTTACATGCTAAAAAGATTTTTGAAGCCATAAAGAAACAGGGACAGAAGGTTAAAGTGTATCAGAGGTTAGAGTGTATCAGAGATTAAAGAGTATCAGGTGAAGATAAAATTCTCAAACAGATTGAAGATCTTTTTCCGGCATAAAGGACACCTTTTCTAGCCAGCTACACCCAAATCCATAAAACATTACTATTTAATTTGAATAAATAGGACAAATTGAAGTTTGTTTTGCAGCTGTCACTATCTTTTTGTAATAAGATATTTTATTTCCAAAAAACATTCCTAGGACTATTCTAGGATATTCCGTATTATTGTATAAATACTTCATTCTTTGAAGTATTAGGGTGGAATAAATTGCTGAATATTTCTATAGTCAATTTTTCTGTACCTGAAGGGTTTTTGTACCAAGTTTCAAGTCAGCAGGCTGGATCAAAGCAATAAAACATCACATTTCAGGATTCATGTGTTGGGCCACTTAAGTGAAGTACTTTCTTCTATTATTTGTTAAATATTCTTATGTTTTCCATTCATACATAAATGTGTTCTAAATTTTAATGTGAAATCAGGAAGTGATATATCAGAATTTGTTAAAAGCACTCTGTTATTTACTGGTTTTCATTTTAATGTTTTATGCTGATATCCGGACTAGGGAACCCTTAATTGCTCCCTAATTTCGATTGACCCATACCTATTCATTCCTTATCCGAATCAAAGAATCCTTAATTTCTCTTTATCCCGATTGAAATCACTTCACAAATCAACCTTCAAAGATCTTGAGTGACTCTGCTATCTTGCCCTAAAAATATTTGACTTTAGACCTTGATCCTGGTCTATCTGCTTGACACATTGACTCCATTTTCCCAATGGAAAATCAGATCTATTTCTATCCATCTCATTAAGTGATTTTTCCCACCAAACCAAACAAAATATCAAAACCAATTTTCCCTATATAACTAGCCTAAAATCAAACATAAAAAAAAGTTAAATCTTATAGAGAGAGCCCTCTCTGAGCCTTAGGAAGGGTAGATCCTAAAGCTTGAAAGTAGGTCTCAGGGTTACCTCTAATATTCTTTAAATATAAAATCAAAATCTCACAACTTTGGGGAATTATTAGAGTGATAACACATGGAACCTACAACACCCTAACAATCTAAAAAATTTGCTAGACATGATTCATGAGATAATTCACTTGGGCCATCATGCCTCTAGTCGACTTCATAGTGTATACACCGTTTGGTAATGGTCTAATGCCTAGATGAGGTTTGTCTCACCCCTTGAGACATGGGAGGGCTAGCACCATCCTCACAACCATCAATGTTGGAGCAAAATTAGGCTATTCTATCACCATGAGACCCCTTTTGTGCCCCAAACACAAAATTGGGTTCCATAGGGTGATTTTCATGGAGATTTATGAGACAAACCCTAGATCATGATTTTTGGACCCCCCCTACACTCACTTTGGCACTAGAGGATCCAAACACATGCCCTAGAAGGGCCTACACATGCATGACAAAAACATTTTCGCCTCTTTTGTGGGTTAATTGTTATGTTTTCGATTGACAACGAGGTTATCTTGTAATCGCACCTAGTATCAAGCGATTATTTTGCTAAATTTGAGGGACTATTAGCTAAATTCGAGATCATTATAATTGTATAAATAAGAGAGAGTTCATTTCACTTCTCTCATAATCATTTCTAGGAGAATTCACACTCATATTTCTCAGAAGGTGTTCATTATCAAAAGGTTAAAATTCAAATGATTTCAAATAAAAAGAAAAAATGAAAAAGAAAGAAAAGAGGGTATAAAAATAGAGAAAAAGAAAAAGAGGAAAAATAGAAAAAGAAAGAAAACCCCAAAAAATAAATAAATTGAAAGTGTTGCAAGTTCAAATTCCACTACTCATTAGATATGTTTGTCTAGTCATACATTTTAATCAAGATTGGACGGTTTTTCAATTTCTTTCGATACGTTAGAGAATAAAGATTTTCCAAACTGTTTAATCTTGGCTTATCAGTAGATAGGTAGAAAATGGAATTGGCTCAACGGTTTAAGTTGAGCCAACGGCTAAAATAAGGTTAGGTGTTAGGTTATAAATTCAAATGAAAAATGAGCTAAGGTTTTGCTAGTCCAAGTGCACCCTGAAAAAGAAGAGAAAATGCTAGATGAGTAGCTTCGGGTAGGTAGATAGGTTGAAGAGGAAGAATGTAGGCAATGTGAAGACTATTCTACCAAGGTACAGCATCCCAGTTTCATTTTTCCTTCGTTGCAAAAAGAAAGCCAAGACATAGATTACTTATTTCTCAAAAGATGGGAAAGGGGAAATGTTTAAATATTTTATTTCGATGTCATCCGGGCATACCATATGTCAAATGTTATCCTAAGTCCCGACGCTAAATACTTTGTATGCCTAAAAATCCCCAAACCCACGTTACCCTCTTTACCCTAAGTCCTACCACATCCCGACGCTCATTCAAAAATCAGCCCCACCATCCGGTCACCATGTCACATCGCACTCTAAACAACCTCCACCTTACCCTCCATCTCCGCTCCTCACCCCACATCCGACAGCCCTCACTCCATTTCAGCGCCCCCTTATCCGTTGGACGTTAAAAAAGCGGGGGGGGGTCCGAAATGGGCGGTATCTATTACCGCCCACTCTGTTGCATGGCGCGCCTGCACTATTTCGCACCCCCCCTCTCCATTACTGCTCACCACCTTCGACCCCCTCAGAAAAGTGATTCTTGCCATCAACCAAACCGCTGCATACATGTGATTGTTACCAATGTCATTGCACCATGTCCTCCATCATCTGTCAGCTTCGCCCTATCACATCACTTCCCTCCACCATCTCGTTGTGCCTTGAATGGTCGGGTCGTTATCCAACGGGCCCGTGCCAATTCAACGGTCACCCCCAATTACATATTAAGGCCCAAGTTCGTCGATACAGCATATTTTTCCTTGTTGATAATGTTGAGTTACTACAGGTCATGGATTAGTGGTCATCTACAGAGAAGTCACTAACCATCCACTATTGCCTAAGGGTTATTGTTCATCAAAGGATAAATTAGTAGTTCTCTGTGAGCCTGATTACAGTTCTCATTGCGACTGATTCATTTTTTATCTCAATCCCCTTCAGTCTTATCCCTTCCCCAGTGCCAATTCATAACGTTTCCCCCTTCTTTGCTCCCTTTTCTTACAGCCCATTCTCCTTAGCAGGTGAAAAATAAAGTAAAGAAAAAGAATCATGCCTCCCAAGTCATACTAGCAACCTTTCAATCCCATGGTCTATCCTTTGGTATACTTAGATCATATTCCCCTGGCTGGCAAAGACTACAAAATCCACGAGAAAGATTCAGACTTCGACTTGTTTGATGTCTACTGCTGGCTCGAGGATAAGCTCCTTAATGAAGCAGATGGTATCATCTTATGGGATACCAAGCTTCCATATTACATCTTTCCTAAAACCCATAGCTACCCTGAGCTAGTCAGAAAGTGTCAATCCTGCTATGACATTAACCAGAAATCCATAGTAAACCCTGCAGGAGAGATTTTATTTCACATCGATGCCCAATCCATTCAAGAAATGATGCAAGCCTCCATTGTTGATAACACTATCCCTTTTTCATATGAGGCCCTTATAGGATTATTCTAGGCGTTAGATTTTTCTAGCAGGTCCAAAACCTTATAGCTTTTCATGACCACAAATGCACCAGCGCCTACCACAAATCCCCCATGTCCATCATCCACCTTCCTGGATAGGACCAAGCACATTGTCACTTCTTTATCTTATTTACTAGAATATCATAATGATCAGTGGCTAGATGAAGCCATAATTGGTTTCCTGTCTATCTTGTCCTCAGAGGCTAAGCCCACTATTATGTTCAACTATGCTTAGTTTCTCACCGATGCAATTCATGATCAATTCCCCGAAATCTGCATGTATGTATTCAACACACCCATAAGATAAACAAAACCTAAGTGGACCCAATGAATCTAAAGAATCCCATTCAAAACCTCGCCTAACCGCACTGCAAGGTCTCAATGAACCGGTTTTAAAAAAAATACATTAAATAATTATTTTTTAATAAAAAAAACTATTTTTAAGATTTGCAACCATGATTCCAAGCTAATAGAGACAAAATATGCAAAGTTTGCTCATTTATATACCATGCAAAGGTGAATATATCAAAATGGCACCGAGTGCAATACATATCATTGAAAAATACATAAGCAATGAGGCTCCAAATGGCCCATAAAGTCCAAAAACAATGCTACAAGCTATGAGGCCATTGGCCTAATACAAGACTACATATTAGTGATCAACAACATGATCACTCCTCATCATGATCAAAATCATCACCACTACTAGACAAGGGATCATCAACATGAGCTACATAAATAATATGGCTCATAGTTTGAGGACTCCTAAAACTCCTCTACAACTTTAGTAGTAGTAGTAGTAGCAAAAATAGACATCAAAACTACAAATCACTGAGCAACATGGTCTCTCATGAAACTCATCATTGATTCATCGCTACTAGAAATTGGATCATCAACAAGAGATACATAAACATCATCTAGCTCAAAGTCTTCAGACTTGGATTGCTCAACCTTATAACATGATAGAAATTGAAAAAGTTTAACATGCCTAACCAATGATTTTGGTTTAAGTGAAGGGTTCATCTCCTCAACCTTAAAATGTGATAGAAAAAGATTAGCATGCCTAACCAATTGTTTTCCTTTGAGTGAAGGGTACATTCTTGTTAAGGCCACAGTAGGGGAGTTCAACAATCAATACCACCAACATCAACAAAGTTCAACAATCAATGCCACCAACATCAAGGTTCTTAAAGGACTTCATACTCTTGATCAAATTCCAATCTCATACCCTTACACATAATAGAATCAAATGGAAACAATGCAAATCCCCAAACCATGAAACCCTGAAAACCATTAAGTCTGCTGAATTTTGAGTGAAATCTAAAATTCTAGTTTCTCCATATGAAATCCAATGAGGCCGAAACCACTCTTAAACATCCTGAGTCATTTCATGGTAATGTTAAAAATTTAAGTAAAAGGATGAAAATGAAAAATAAAGGAAATGTCACTTTTACTTTAAGAAATTAAAATTCCCATTAATTTCCAACAGGATGTGTCGGGAAAATGAGAGAGTAGGCATGCATTTCTTAGAAGGGATATTTTTGGAGGAAAACAACCCTAAATTTCCCTCAAAAAAGCTCCAAAACTCAAAAAATTACATTATGTGGGGTCCATAGTTGGCCTAGCAATGAACCGGTTGGTTTAGGATGGAACCGGACGGTTTGACCATAAATCGGTCAGTGCCATCCTAAACCAGCCGCTTAGCACTGGTTGGACTGGTTTTTTTGGCGAAGAGGAGGGTTGAACCCGGTTTTTCTACCAGTTTGACATAGTTTTTCACCTCTGCCAATTCGTTGAACCATGATCTCGTTGGTTTGACCAACTGGGTTCATGTTTGGCCGGTTTTTAATTCTATGAATATACCTCTCGTGGTAACACACATGTTTACCTATTTTCAATCTAGCATGTTCCAATTTGACATGGTGAAGCAGGATGATGATTCTCCAACCCAATCTATAATTTTCTAGACCACTTTATCGAGGAAGGAGCAGAAAGACTATTCCTTCAAGAGCTTCGCTGTGGACCTATTTGTTCATCTAGCACCGTGCATTGAGCAGCACTCACAAAGCCAAGGGCCGGGTGAGGAATCAAGAAGTTGATGCAACACGAGCAGATCGTAACGTACTGGTACCTCTACTTAACTACACAAAGATTGTGGTTTATGATAGTGAACTAGCTCCCCTATAAACCACCTGGCACTTTCCTAGAGAATCTTTGCACTTGAGTATATCATACAATTGATAGATGCAAATGAGGTGCATTTTTTCTCTGCCAAGAAGAAGTCACAATTCAGGATCAAATAAAAAATTGGTCCATTTATTTGCAACAGCAAGGTAGCCGTTGATGAGGCAGATAAAATGTTAACGAAGATGAAGTTCACACATAGTTTCACTTGGTCCTATGATCCAATGGGGATCATCTCCAAGAAGAGGGTGGAAAACAAGTCCACGTCCTACATTCATACCCACATATTGGAGATAGAAAAGTACATGAACCAAGAAGAATGGGTAGCAGACACACTCCAGGAGGTAGAAGATTAGGTCATCTCTACTTCAGTAATTCAAACACCAACTCCACAAGAAAGGAAATATGCAAGAGTTCAAGATGACAAAGGAAAGGAGTCCAAAAAGGAGATAGGAATCAAGAGGACCAGGGAGGATCAAATAGACATGGACATTGATTCCTCCACTAAAGAATTAAAAATGAAACATAGGAAGAGGGCCAGAATCCGCATGGGCCTTGACCAGGGTAGTGAGAAGGACCAACAAACTGTCATCATAATCAGAGATTCACCAAGTTCATCTCCAGTAGGTGGCCAAACAATTTTCTCAACATCCTCTACCACGGTGCTTTTCCAATAGTATAATGTGCAGGGCTAACATCTACATCCACTACAGAGAAAAAGGAGGAAGATATATATGAAACATCCATGGAGATCAAAAGAATGAATGAGGTTCTAAATACCAACACATACAATCAGTTTTGGAAACAAGAAAGAAACTCCGAGAGTAGATTTCTATCAGCCTTTGACTCTAAGAAGGGAAGAATGAAGATGGCATTCTTAGAAGCACAAATTCCTCATCCTAAAGGTACAAAAGACTACAAGAAGACCTCTTTGAGTTTGACACAAAGAACATTCATCCAATGTAATTAGATGGAGATGCACAAGGCATTGTGGAAATGATATCCTCCACTAACCAGCACAACCATGAGCTTCTCAAAACTACATAGACCTTGTCCAACACCCAATCACTGAAGGTGGAAAGGATCTCCGTCATGGCCAAAGATTCAAGGATAAAATCCCTAGAGGATTTAGTGATGCAAATCGGTACAATCCATCAAACATAGAAGTGGGCAAAAGTTCCTTCTGGAGTCCTCAATTGGAAGAATGGTAGGAAGAGTTAAACGAATTATATGGTTGGATATAATTGAATCTATGAATGATATATGGCCATCAATTCAGATTATTTTTGAACAAAGGGATCTAATTGATTTAGTGAAAGTTGCCATTGAGGAAACAAATGAGGAAATTGGGGATAAACCCCAAACTACCAACAACATCATCAGGTTTCTGAATTCTTGGAGAAACTGGAAGTGGCAAATAGAACAGCCACTATACTTGAGGTAAAAAAGGCATTGAACAAAAATATTATGGTTGCACAACTAGAAGAAATATGCCATCAGCTGGAGATTGGAGTAAGTAGATTTTTCAATAGGATTGAGCCACTGAACAAAAAGGGATTATATTCCTTATTTATTATCAATGACAAGTTGATGCCTAGGACTGATTATGTAAAAAGGATCACAGATATTCCAAAGGGCACATCCAAGATCACAAATCTGAAGAACACTATGGCTGGGAAATAATTTTATGAGGTTATTAGCAATGATGTCTTCATATAGCATGAGATTAAGCACATTTTTTAGTTGAGGCCAACGCTGGTGAAGTACACCGAGACTGATGAAGTCTAAAGAAAATTGAACAAAAATAAGATTACGACTCAAGAGAATTGGGTTTCCTTATGCGTACTCCAGGGAGGACGACAACTAACTCGAAGACAAATCAGGCAGCTTAGTGAATTGTCGTTGTCGCTAATATCCAAAGTTGGGTATTAGAACAACTTAGCCGTATCAAATCCGTCAGCCATTTAAGACCACTACAACACCGAATAATGACTTCAAAAGAACGCTAGACATCTCGTTAAGAGGGTCGTTACAATGAATGACACTTCCACAACAACTTTAGTCATCTCTGCTAAAAAATGTCACAAAGCCTTTGTTCTCTGCTTACCGCACGTACCAAGTTTTAGTCGCAACTTTTTGTTGTAAACGAATGTATCGTCTGTGATAACGACAATCCGGTGCAAGTATTTTAAATGTACCTTTTCATTCAATAATAGTGGTCAGACCTTGGTTTTGTAAGCACTTTTCATTGCAAGTAAATTGTAATGTTTCAAGCTATAGCATCAATAAAGAGATTAGTCTGAAAGATTCATGTGTTGTGATGTCCTGGTGATGTTTTCCTTGTTCATGTTTAATGTTTTTCCACTGTAATATTTTCATGTAAACCATTTAAATTAAAATTGTAAAACATGAAGATTAGATTAAGATTTATTGTTCAGAGTACCTTAAGTCTTACTATCTTTACAATTTCCATGTTTTCTTCTAATGTATGGTTTAATAATTCTTAGTTTCTCTTAAATCATTACTAAAATCACCCTTCTCCATCTCATAATTCCATTCGTTTATAAACACCATTATTCACAGCTAGATTTCCTTGATTATTCTATGAGATTTGATGCATATACCCAGCCTATTTCGACTCCATAGCCCAATGGAAATTGTTTAGAGAAAACCCCTTATATCCAACCATGAATAATCAAACAAACAACCCTTGCAATCAATTTAACTAGCCTAATATCATAAAAATTAAACAAATCAAAATCTTAGGGCTAGATCCTAGGCTTCAAGCGATTTTGATGTTGTGATTTATAGTTTAGTCTTGCTAATATTCTAAATTATACAGTGATAAAATATTCGTGACCATATTGGGGACTAGCTGAAAATTTTCAATTTTCATCCAAATTCAGAAAACCCCAGTTAAAATGCATTGAATGATACAAATTTATTTTAAATATTGGTTCCTTAAAATCTTAAAAAATCAGTTTTCCTATGATTGTGAGTTGAATTTTGACTCCCAAAATAATATCCACCCGGTCCAATCCAGATCCGAATCCTCCTCCTATCGTAGATAATCCGGAGAAAATTTTGAGGATACCTCCTAGAACGGAAAGTCCAATCTATAGTAGAGTTCTTCCCCGGTCTAGCTCTTGACCTGATCCCTTCGTAACTTTGAAAGACATTCAATTTGATTTTCATTTTGAACAAGGTATGTTCAGGACCAAATCTTAGAATTGGACTTACCTTACAGTTTTTTATCCATCCATATTTCATATCTCTACCCTTCCACCTCCACCCAACATTCATCTCCCTCCACCAACTCCACCAATCATGGCAGCCCGATATGCCCCATTTGTGTTTCTGGTACCTTTGACCCCGATGCCCCAGGATTACCAGTCCAAGATTCCACAGTTTGATAACACTAGTCTTATGACTGCCCAACAACACATAGATAAGATGAATGATTGTTTCAACCTGCAAGAAATTGATGATGACAATGTCAAATTGAGATTTTTTGCCCAAAGTTTAGGGGTGAGGTTAGGAAATGGTTTAAAGGTATAACTGCTAATAGTATCCATGATCTCCCTACTTTTCACCAAACATTTATCAACATATGGGAGGTCAAGAAAAATCCAATGAATATTTTACCAGAGTACGGAACTATCAAAATATCCCCCAAAGAGAGTGTGTAAGGCTACTGTACTAGATTCAAAATCCTAGAAAATGCACTCCCTACTAATATGAGACCACCCCAAGGGATATTTATGCTTAAATTCCCGGATGGATTTGACCCAGACCTAGCCTATCAGCTTAGGGAAAGAGACTCATCAACCTTAGAGGAAATGAAAAAGGATGCCATGAGTGTAGAAGCCAATTTATTAGAAAAAAGGGCTAGGATGAGGACTAAGAGGAGAGTCACAATAAGAGAAGAACCTGTAGCCTTTACATCTAATGCCAAAATTGAAAATTTGGTAAGGGCTATGGAAAGGATGATGGAGAGGATGAGTTTTAACGAAAGATCAATACCCAGAGAAAATCAACCAGCACCCCAAAATAAACAAACTAAAAGTGTCACAAGTTCAAATGCCACTACTCATTAGATATGTTTGTTTGGTCATATAGTTTACTCATGATTGGACAATTTTTCAATTTTTTTCGATAGGTTAGAGAATAAATATATGCCAAACTGTTTAATCTTGGCTTATGAGTAGATAGGTAGAAAATGGAATTGGCTCAACAGTTTAAGCTGAGCCAATGGCTGAAATAAGGTTAGGTGTTAGGTGAGAAATTCAAAGGAAAATTGAGCTAAGGGTTTGCTAGTCCAAGTGCACCTTGAAAAACAAGAAATGTTTTTGTATGAGTAGATTAAGGTAGGTAGATAAGTTGAAGAGGAAGAATGTAAGGAAATGTGAAAATTATTCCACCAAGTAGAACATCCCAGTTTCATTTTTTCCTTTGCTCCAAAAAGAAATCCAAGACAGAGATTTCTTATTGCTCAAAGGATGGGGAAGGGGAAATGTTTAAAGGTTTGATTTCGATCTCATCCGGGCATACCATATGTCAGATTTTATCCTAAATCTCGATGTTAAATCATTTTTATGCCTAAAAACCCCCAAACCCACGTTACCCTCTTTACCCTAAGTCTTACCACATCTCTATGCTCTTTCACAAACCGACCCCACCATCCCATCACCCCGTCACATTGCGCGCTAAAAAACCTCCACCTTACCCTCCATCTCCGCTTCTCACCCTCATCCGATGACTCCTCACTCCATTTCTCGGCCCACCCCCGGCCCGTCGAACGTTAACAAAGGAGAGGGGGTCCGAAATGGGCGCAGATCTACACGCCCACTCGCGATGTGGCGGCCACGTATTTTGCAACCCCTCTCCATTAATGCTCACCACCTTCGACCCCCTCTGAAAAGCGGTTTCCACCATCAACCAAACCGCTGCATACATGTGATCATTACCAATGCTGCTACGTCACGTCTTCCATCATCTGTCCACTCCACCCTATCACATCGCTTCCCTCCACCAGCCTGTTGCGCCATGAATAGTCGGGCCGTTATCCAATGGGCCCACGCCAGTTCAACGGTCACCCCCAATTACATATTAAAGCCTAGATACGCCATTGAAACATATTTTTCCTTGCTGATACTATTGAGTTACTATAGGTGTTGGATTAGCGGTCATCTACAGAGAAGTCACGGACTAGCCACTATTGCTGAAGGGTTATTGTTCATCAAAGGAGAAATTATTAGTGCTATGTGAGCCTGATTATAGTTCTCATTGTGACTGATTCAGTTCTAATCCCGATCCCCTTCGATCTTATCCCTTCCCCAGTGCCAATTCATATCGTTTCCCCCTTCTCTGCTCCCTTTTCTTACAACCCATTATCCATTGCAGGTGAAAAAGAAAGTAAAAAAAATGAATCATGCCTCCCAAGGCAAACCATCAACATTTCAATCCCATGGTCGATCCTCAGGTAGACTTAGATCATATTCCCTTGGCTAACAGAGACTACAAAATCCATGAGACATAGTCAGACTTCGACTAGTTCGATGTCTACTGTTGGCTTGAGGATAAGCTCCTTGATGAAGCAGATGATATCAGCTTATGGGAGACCAAGATTCCATATTAAATCTTTCCTAAAACCCATAACTTCCCGAGTTAGTCGTAAAGTGTGTAATATTCCCAAATGGGGAATGCGTAATACAATGCACTAAAAACATTTTTCGGTGGCCTCCCTATAATAGCTAAATGCGGCTCATGGATCCATTCATTTATACGTTATAGCAGCCAAATACAAAAGGAGATCTTAACAACTAATGGTAGCTTAGTTAAACAAGCCTCCCAAGCCATAATAGCCCAAAAATCATGCAAAAAGAGGGGCCGCAACCACGAATAAAAGCTGGAATACCCTGAAAGCATTATTTTATTACTCCTGCAATAGAAGTAGATTGTACATAAGATATAGAGCTGCTATTTGCATAAAAAATTAGATCTATATAATATCCATGCACTAAACCAACTCCTCTAATGGACCCCCATGGGGTTTTCAGCAAAACACCAAGTACAAAGTGTAGATCTGAGATCTAAGACTGCAGATCTACTGAAAAAATATAAATCTGGAAAGTGTGGCTGATCTAATATTATCAATAAATTGATATCCTCTAATATATCTCCAAAGTGAAGGGCAGATCCCCAACACTTTGAAAATCAGCTCTCCAAATGGTGTGTTGAACCACCCTGCAACTGCACCTTCAAAAATTACCTAGATCTGGGTCTATACTGCGCTGTAGGAATCAAAATATAGTTGGCCTAATGCCAAGATTTGGAAATGAGGCTCAATGTCTTCAATACTATCCTCACAATGAAGTGTAATCCTCCTCCATTGGAAATGAGCATTGAGATGGCCTAGATCTAGAGATCTATTCTCCACTTGTTGCAGCTTGCTAAAACAACCAAACCCTCAACAAGATCTGCGCTTTCAAAGAAAGGTGAAGCTTGGCCTTAAGGCAGATAGTGGACAATATGGTGCAAGACTCCTCCAAGAGATCCTTAATGGAAGAGGTGGGATTCCCGATCAGGAACACCTAATGGTAAAAAAAAATCAATCTCAGCTAAATAGCTAGAGAAAGGTATATGTCTAAACATACCAAATATTCAGAAAATCATAATCATCAGCTAACCCCATATGGCTTCCATCCTCTTCCATATAAACAATGTGAGCCTTCTCACCTTGGGTCCCACTCATTAGGGTTTCCTTCATCATGCAGTTAATCTCCCTCCAAACCGTTGTCCCATCATTAATGCCACTCCCTCCACAACAACGCCGCTTTTGATTTGGTCAAAGTTGACCCTTCAACCTAATCCATCCCCTTTTCATACCTAAGGGTCTTCAATCCAACTTTATATGACTATGTAAACTAATCCACATTCATAATGGGTTTGCCTCTATTGATGATTCACTCTCTCCATCCAGCCCGTTGACTTGCTCAAAATTGACCTTGTCCACATGCATTAGTCCCCGTTCACACATGAGGGTGCTTTATCCGGCTATGAATATGATCCCTTTCACATTAAGAGGATTTTATGCCTACTAAAAAGATTTATGGGCTTCCCTACCCATTTATTCATCTAACTATATGTCAAGAGAAAAATTAATAATCCAATTACCAGACAAGCACTTAGGAATATTACA